>SJYO01034137.1:1087088-1586548 GCA_006410555.1 Capra ibex | reverse complement strand
GTCGAAGACGAGCGACGCCGTGTCGTCCGCGATTGTGCCGTGGCGTTTCGGCTGCGTGAGTCTATCTCACAAAAATTTTCCCTGTTCCTCCTCACTCTGTCGTAGACTTATTCGCTCTTATCGGCGAGTATATTTTTTATTTGCACAAGAAATTGCACTGGGAATTTACTATTTACGTTCGTATAAATCTGTAAAATTGACATTTAAGAAAGATGATAATAACCTGTCGTCATAAGACTTTTTTTTTTTTTTTTTGTGGTGGTGTTAAAACTCCACATTGTTTTTGTAATTGTTCATGGTCGTTGTGTTGACGGGAGCTAAATTTTTTTTTTTAACTAACGTACAGTTACAGGATATTGACAAGAAGAAATTCGTTTTCTGTTTTATTAACTCTTCAGTCAGGTCAAACCGAACTCTAATCGTTATTTCCTCGAGTCGAAATAGACATCTTACCTACCCGTGTTTCGACTACGCTCCCTAGTGGTATCGCTAAGTCATTCCCTTAGTGGCAGTCCCCGTGTTTTCTCCCCACCCCCCTCGCCCGTAGCTCCCCTCTCAGGAGTCCTCCTCGCGACCTGCGGGACCCTCCGACTGTTCTTGGTGTTGGACCTTCCCCCCGTCTTCCCGCCGGACCTCCCTGACACCAACCCCCTCACCTAAAGATCCGCTAAGACTAGATCATCCAAGTCCCTCTGACTCGTATAGACGTCAGCCCCTACCTTCAATATTCGACCTGTCCCCCACTGACTGCCTCTTTCCAGAATCTTCCTCCCCTCTCCTTCTATGTCCTTGTTTCCTCTCCTTGATCTTTTTTCTCCCTTTTTTTTCTCTTTAATCTTTATTCTCAACTTCCTTCTATCTTTTGAGACCTCCACTTCACTTCAGCGAGTCAGCACAGGCTGAGAAACGTTGGGGTACCTGACATCGGATGGTCCGAGGAGGGAGGTACCCTAAGAGGTCCGTTCTCACGACCTCACCCCACGGTAACGGAAGAGGTCCCCTAGAAGGGTTGGGTCCCTAGCTTGGACCCAGAGGTCGTAACGTCCGCCTACGAAATTGGAGATTCGGTGGTCCCTTCGGGACCTCCACTTGTCCCTCCGTCTTTCCTTTGGGTCTCCGGCACTGGGACGGGTACTTCGGCCTCCGTTCCAGTGGACGGCGCGCACCGGCGCCCTGTCCAAATCGTCTGTACCGTCGCTCGTCCAGCGAGAGTACCGCACACCGCACGATTGTCTGTCCGAGCCTACAGGGTGGCTCTTGAGCCGTAGGGTGGGCTTCTCACTGTTGCCCGTGTCTCTCCCCACCGCCCCCGTGTGTACGGTCGAGAGACGGTGGGGACTTGTCCCTCGACTTCCGTCTGCTCGAGTCCGAGAGGGCCCGTCGTTGTCCCGTGCTGCGCGAACTCACTGTCCGCGGGGGCTAAAGTCGTGGTTCTCCTTTGCGAAGACCTTAACGTGTCCTCGACCCGTCCTCTCGACCCGTATCTACCCAGACCGACCCGTTCGTCCGTGTCGTCGGAGACGGACCGGTCCCTCGTGGCGAGGTACGACCCGTCCGGCAGCCTCCCTGGTACCGCCCGTCGACCCCCAGTGTCACACAAGCCCCTCGACCTGTACTCCAAGACTCCAGTGAGCCTGTGCTGCGAACGACCCTCTTCCCCTCTTCCCCTTCCTCCGATGACTCACGCCACACGCACAGACCGCCTCCTCCGGCCACGTCGCGTCTCTCCGGCCCCCGACCGCCCCCTCCGACCACGTCACGTCTCTTCTGTCGGACCTGAGTGAGGTCGAGAGTCTAACCGGTCCTCGTTGAGGTCCCTGGTGGTGCGTGAGTTCTCGAACGCCCTGTCCTGGCCCGGCCCGGTCTTGGTCCCCCACCCCCTCGAGGCAGGTCTCGGACCCACGATTCACTTGTGTCGCTCCCCTTCCCCACGGTCGTGGGCAGCCCGAAGTCACGTCGATTTCGCGTGTCTCCACCCCCGCACCGCCTATGTCGCCACCCCCTCCACCCCCTTCCCCAGTCGTCGGTGTCAGTGGTGGTCCTCGGTCAGTCCCCCCGACTTCGCGGAGGACTACCTCCGGTTTCTCCTCTCGCTTCTGGGGCCGAAGTTCAAGTTGTGAGTCTTTTGCTTCTAGTCCCTTAGGTCAGGTCAGTGAAGTACCGTTTGTCACCTTTGCCACCGTCTGAAATTAATGAACCCGAGGTTTTAGTGACGTCTGTCACTGACATCGGTACTTCCTACAATTTTCTACAAACGAGGAACCTACTTTTTGATACGGTTTGGATCTGTCACATAATTTTTCGTCTCTGTAGTGACACGGCTTCAGTGTATCAGTTTCGATACCAAAAAGGTCCTCAGTACATACCTACACTCTCAATTTGATATTTCTTCCGACCCACGGTTTCTTAACTACGAAGAGGTTGACACCACAACCTCTTCTGAGAACTCTCAGGGAACCTGACGTTCCTCTAGGTTGGTCAGATAGGATTTCCTTTAGTCAGGACTTATAAGTAACCTTGCTGACTACGACTTCGAGGTTATGAGACCGGTGGACTACACTTCTCTACCGAGTAAACTTGGACTACGACCCTTTCTAACTTCCACCCTCCTCTTCTCCCGTCGTCTCCTACTCTACCAACCTACCGTAGTGGCTGAGTTACCTGTACTCAAACTGGTTGAGGTTCTCTGTCACGTCCGTGTCTTCGGACCACACGACGTCAGGTGTCCCAGCGTTTCTCAGACTGTAGTGACTCACAGACTCGTCGTCGTTTCGACAAGGGCCCTGACTTGGCAGGAAGCAGGACACCCCTCCTCCCCTTCCACTCCCTGTCCCTCCTTCGCGCCGGTCCTTGCCGATTGCCATAGTCGTGGAGCGACGGAGAGGCCCCCAGTCGAGTCCTCGTGCGTCCCATTCCTTTGCGCGGGACCCTTCGGACGTCACAGAACTTGAGGACCGACTGGGTCTGGAAGAGGTCGTCGTCACACGGTGGTCCGTCCCTTCTACTCGTCGTTATACCCGTTCAACCTCTACCCTTCTCTACTGCGACTTGCGTGTCGTTAACGAGTTGTCACAGAACGTTCACTCAGTCACACACTGGGACAGAATATTTCTCTGTCAGTCCTTAAGTCAAATCGTGAGGGTGGGGTCGATTCTACTATTTCTAAGACAGTCGCCGAAATTTATAAAAATCGAAAAGGTAAACTAAACCGTTCGAGAAAACGATAACACCACATTAAGGGTTCCGTGGTGCGCCTTGTGTGCCCAAAGGTAGCTTCGTCGGACCAGACCTTGCGGCCGGTGGTGACGTATGCTTTACGGCGCGGGCGGGGGGAAAGTGTGAAAACAGTTGTCAACAAAAGTAAATGCACGTCTACCCCCGAAAGGACCACCGAGTCAGCCGTCTCTTAGACGGACGTTGCGTCCTCTGGTCGAAGTTGCGTCCTCTGGTGGACGTTGCGTCCTCTGGTCGAAGTTGCGTCCTCTGGTGGAAGTTGCGTCCTCTGGAAGTTGCGTCCTCTGGAGGAAGTTGCGTCCTCTGGTGGAAGTTGCGTCCTCTGGAGGATGTTGCGTCCTCTGGAGGAAGTTGCGTCCTCTGGTCGAAGTTGCGTCCTCTGGTCGAAGTTACGTCCTCTGGTGGACGTTGCGTCCTCTGGTCGAAGTTGCGTCCTCTGGAGGAAGTTGCGTCCTCTGGTCGAAGTTGCGTCCTCTGGTCGAAGTTACGTCCTCTGGTCGAAGTTACGTCCTCTGGACCCAAACAAGGACCCAGTCCTTCTAGGGGACCTCTTCCTTTACCGTGGGGTGAGGTCATAAGAACGGACCTCTTAGGGTACCTGCCTCCTCGGACCGCCCGATGTCAGGTATACCAACGTTTTCTCAGTCTGTACTGGATCGCTGATTTGGTCGTGGTNGCGTCCTCTGGAGGAAGTTGCGTCCTCTGGTCGAAGTTACGTCCTCTAGACCCAAACTAGGACCCAGTCCTTCTAGGGGACCTCTTCCTTTACCGTGGGGTGAGGTCATAAGAACGGACCTCTTAGGGTACCTGCCTCCTCGGACCGCCCGATGTCAGGTATACCAACGTTTTCTCAGTCTGTACTGGATCGCTGATTTGGTCGTGGTGGTCAGTTTACTTGAGAGTCTACAAGGTCAGGGTTGGTTTGGTCAAGTACACGTGTCCCCTCTTCGATATGTATGTCGACGTGCTGACCAAATAGTTCTTACGAAGACCCGTCTCTCTTGTGCGGAGCGAAAGAGACCAGGGCCCGTCCGCAGTGCCCAACGTTTCCGTCGGGACCAGGGACGAGAGTCCTCCAAATACGACAATCTCCACTCTTCCCTTATATCGTCACTGAGTCTCGCGTTCGTTTGGAACCGAGGGAATGCGTGGTCGACGGTCGTAGTCCGAGAGGTTCGCCATAAAAGGACTATGTCAAATGAACAAACCGAGACGACCCAGGACCCACATCGTACCCTTGAGAGCCAACACCGTGTACCCTGGGTCACGGGACTGGTCCCTAACTTGGCCCCGAGTGTCGCGACCCTCCTGTGTCAGTATCGGAGCCCTGGTGGTCGAAAGTTTACGCCTACCGGTCTCGGATTGGGTCCTGCACGGAGTCTCCTAAGGGGGTCATGTCGCAGACCACGTGTCCTTTATGAGTTGTTTGCCGTCGACGGTCACACCGGACCAGTGGTAGTGGTCTGCGAAATGACCCGATCACACCGTCGCCGAGACTCCTGTCTTCGTCTTCAGGACACCCGACCCCGCTAGCCCCGTCCGAGGTGTCTTCCCTCAGGTCGATTCAGACATGCCTGCCTACGACAAGTCTGTGCGCCTCCCCTCCCCTTGTGCCTCTCCGTCCTCCTTCTCTCCTCTCTCGTCGCCCGCTCTACCCGGACCCGACCCCGTGGTAGTCTCGGCGCCCTGCCTCGGAGACTAAACCAGTGCGGTCCAGACCCTCGTCCTCCTGGGCGTACAGTCCGACTCCCCAGCCCCCAGTGGACCGTCCAGACCCTCACCCTCCCCCTGGGCGTACAGTCCGACTCCCCAGCCCCCAGTGGACCGTCCAGACCCTCACCCTCCCCCTGGGTGTACAGTCCGACTCCCCAGCCCCCAGTGGACCGTCTCCCACTTTTCAATGACTTCAGTCCTCCATTGTAAGTTGTCATTACGATTAAATGAGAGTAAAGTTTCACCTTACTCCTCCCACCTGGGCCCTAAAAGGTCACAATTGCACGTATACCTAGGGGGTCTCTAGTATCATTGTATTTGTCTAGACTGAGTCACGTGAACCTCCCTCTGGACTCTATACCGGGACGGTTGTTCGACGGAGCAGGACTACGCCGACCAGAGACGTCGAGACTCACTGTTCCTACACAGAGGAGTCCCGCCGGACTACCCTCTCCTCCGGACCCATCCCATGGCCACCTGTTCTTCCGATCCGCAGGAGACACTCCAGTGTGCTGTGTCCAGTACGAATGGCACCAACTTTTGTATCATAATCTTTGGAAACCAGAACTAAAGATTCCGATAGAGATTCTCCCTGTGTCTCTTCCGTTACCGTGGGGTGAGGTCGTGAGAACGGACCTTTTAGGGTACCTACCTCCTCGGACCACCCGACATCAGGTACCCCAGCGATTCTCAGCCTGTACTGACTCGTTGAAGTGAAAGTGAAAAGTGAAAGTACGTAACCTCTTCCTTTACCGTTGGGTGAGGTCACAAGAACGGACCTCTTAGGGTCCCTGCCCCCTCGGACCACCTGACGACAGAGACCCCAGCGTGTCTCAGCCTGCGCTGACTTCGCTGAGTCGTCGTCGTCAATTCCCCCCTGTCGACTTTGAGACTACACTCTGATAATTAAGACTCGGAAAAGTCACCGACGGTAGAAAAAAGTGAATAAGTGACCCGACCCGACCCAGAGTCGACGTCGTGTGCTCTAGAGACTCGCAGTGACACCACGCAGACAGAATAAGAAGAGAAAAATCCCCCCGTACACCCCAGATCAAGGGGTTCGTCCCTGACTCGGGCCGGGGAACGTGACCCTCGTCCCTCACGATCAGTGACCTGGCGGTCCCTTCCGGGAGAAGGTGGAATTTGTGCAATTAAATTCATAAGGGGCATTTTACACCTAAATGATTTATGTTCAAAAAGAATAGAATATTTCCGTTGTGTGTCTTAACAGTTTTAAGAGTGGGTCTTCAATCGATAATGTTTTCTTTTTGCATTCTCTCCCTAAGAAGAAAGACACCTCCTTTTATCACACTTATGTAAGTGCTCTACGCGGATAGTGATTGAAGTTCCTACTGGCTCTCCCAATCGTCGCAAGTCAGCATTCTTTCTTTGGCGCCGTCGTCAAAACGTACACTGTCCACCTAATTTTCTTTTTATCGGGAGTACGGTAATGTCGCTCTTGCCACATAGGTGGTGTATACGCCTGCTCGCTAACCTTTGCAACCGGCATTGTGAGCAGTGTGACTGTAGAGTTTTCGGTTTGGGTCCGAACCGCTCGACAGTTCGGGTCCTTAAAAGAGAGCTCTCGTCAGAAACAGTGTGACTGTCTGGTGTAGACATAAGTGCGTCACCACCTGAGACTTGCGACAGACCCTATACGTCCCTTTTAGTTCCTCTACCGTACGGTGGGAGGCACTACCTATTGGGGCGACCGTCCAAGACCTTGCTCTTCTTCTCGACGGTCCTGTAGTCGTGTCGGGGGAGGCCCGCCTCTACGTCTCCCTTGTTCGGTCTCTCGAAGCCTCTGAACGCCTTCCTCCCCGTTCTCCGCCTCGCCCTGCTCTGAGCTCAGTGGACGACGGGACCGGACCGCGACTGGCGTGAAACACCAGGTGGGTCAGGACTGGGGTCGGGACCTCGATAGATGTTGTGCGCCCGAACTACATCGCGACCCCTCCGTAAGTCACGCCTTTTGTTTTATCCGTCTTCTTTTTCACGTAAGCGATGTATTCGGTGAGTAAATGTAGTTCAGATCAGTGGACGAACTGCACGTCCTTTACACGAGACGCTCACACTCCGACATGTGGGGTGGACACGGACAAGCATAGTTCGAGTAAAAGATTTTGACGCATATTGACTACGTGCGTGTATGGATACACATTCGTATTTCTGCTGTAAATGCCGTCTAGGCCTCAAAGTTCCTCCTCTGTGTGTGCACAACCACATAAACGAGAGCAGATGGAGCGAGACACACTGTCCGGGATCCGGGTGGGTGCAGAGATGTTTCCTGAGTCCGCGTGAGGAAAGATACCGACTCATTGTGAGGTAACACATAGACATGGTGCGGGAGGAATGCGTAGTCGACAACTGCCTGTGAGTCCGACAAATACGTGTAATCGCGTACGCCCACCTTAGCTCTTTCTACCATGTCGACGTGGGTCAAGGACCCTTCCTTGTCTCTACGTCTGCATCTCTGTGTCCCCATTCTCCTCCCACCCTACTTGACCCTCTAATCCAAACTGTCGTTATGTGACACACACACAGTCGGCGAGCCAGCACAGGCTGAGACACTGGGGTACTTGACGTCGTCGGGAGGTCCGGGGAGACAGGTGCCCCGAGGAGTGCGTCCTTGTGACCTGACCCGACGGTCAGAGAAGAGGTCCCCTAGAAAGGTTGGGTCCCTAGCTTGGGCCCAAAGGACACGACGTCCGTCTAGGAAGTGGCAGGCTCGGTGGTCCCTTCGTCGGCGGACTGGTGCACACTTAGCCACCGGTTCGCCTTGGACGGCAGATCGTGTCGCTCGAGTCGAAGCACGAGACACGACTGGGTCTCCATGGCCGTCCCACCCTCCACGCGACTACCGCCGTCCAGGCCCGCCCTTCCCTATGTACATGTGTATGCTGACTCGATGAAGGGACATGTCGTCCTTCATTGAGTCACAATATCTCGATAATGTGAGGTCACCTCTTTTCCCCTGTCAAAGGAAGGACCCAATTCTCCACTACCCATCCGGTAACCACCCCAGTCCGAAGCTCCATTCTTTGTGGAATTGTAGACCCGGAACTTCCTTCTTGTTCTGAACATAGACCTACCCAGATTGTACTCTCTCCCGATGTTTCAGACCTGTGGGTCTTACGCTTTCTCCAACGTACAAAGAAGGTTACTTTGTCATGCAGGAACATTGTACTTGGTTAGTCGAATTGACTTCTTTGGTTGTGGAAGACGAACTTTTAGACACACTACTTCAGTATCGAGAAGAGACGACCAAAGGACCAGGACAAAGACCCGCAGTTAAGGACGTAGTGGTCGTGGTGGTCAAGAGTTTCAATGACGATTTTTCTCTCGCAGAAGTTTACGTTCCCATATTAAAAACAAATACTTCGTTTTGGTCGGTTCTTAGGGGACCCTTTTCACTGTAAAAGAACTTTGTTAATCGTGCATTTGTGCAGAGGTCGACCTGAAACGTGGGCGAAATTTAAAATATATAAATAAGTCGTGTGTCCGAGAGTGGCCGAGGGTTGACGTGCTCGAGACATCGAACACCAAACACCTGACTCGACAGGGATATCGTGCACCCCCAGATCGGGGGACTGGTCCCTACCTTGGGTTTCGGGGTCGCAATCTTCCTCCTAAGAAGGGGTGGTCCCTTCGGGGGACCTAAAAATTTCACGTCAACATCAATGGTATAATGTACACTTTCAGGGGTCCCTCTTCTTTGAGTCCAGGCAAACTTTTTAATATGCATGAGTAAAGGGGTAAGTCACTAGCGCACGTTGTTTTAGTAGTCTTTTGGCTTAGAGCCTGTCATTTTAAGACTTTGGCTTTTTTGACTTTCTTTTGGGTTCCGTAATAGTAGCGTCTCTTCTACGTTTTTGAGTACTTTATTTCGGACCTTTAAGTCTTCGGATCGATAAACCAGTAGTGTGAGTGTGATCCCGACCGACCACTGTCGACAGATACACGTCAATTCCTCTTACTCTACGCTAAAGACCGCGACAAATTGACGAGATATGTGTCTTCATGCACCTATGAAGTCTAGCTGTTAGTGTAAGTAGTGTCGTCCCCTATTGATGACTATGGACACTAGAACCCCTTCGGTGGACTGGTGTAAATATTCAGTAAGACTACGTGTCTTATTACCGTCCCTTGAGCTCTCTCTGACGGACTCTTTTGCTATGGTTGTTCAGTCGACGGCTGCTTTTCCTTCAGATCCTCTGCTTTCTAGTGCCACTCCTTATGATGAACTCTTCTCCACGTTACTAAACTTTTTTGTATCCGTTAGAAAAAAAGAGTTTATGTGCGACAGGATGCAGTGAGGGGAGACTCGAGGAACCGAGAGATTCTGAGAGGGTAAACCGGGTAATCGAGTGAAGTGGGCCGAGTCCTCCGGCGAAAGGGGAGGGCACCGACACTGGATTCCGTATGTGCTCTTCCAAGGATAGTGAGGGAAGTCTTTGACGGAAGAACCCTGACGGGACCATGGGTCACCAATTCTGAAGTGGAAGGTCCCGTCCTCCACACCCAAGCTGGGGACCAACCCCTCAATTCTAGGGTGCACGGAACACCCGTTATTCGATTTTACATTGTCTCTCCGTAGTAACATTGTGTCCGTTATTTCTGAAATTTTTGTCGGGTGTAATTTTTTTTTAGAAATTTTTTATTTATGTTTACTCTACCGTAAGAATTCGGGTATGGGGTGACTGTGTGTGGTGACCTTTATGTAGTGGGTTGTCCAGTACTACGAGAATAATAGGTTGGGTAAAAATTACGAGACTTTTCCTCTCGACCTGTCGGATACCAAAACTGGAAGGGGTGTATCGTACTTCCTACTTAGAGTCTGGGTTTGATGGTCTACGGCGAGCTTCCCGGAGGTCGATACTGACGTCTCGTGCAACCACGGAGCCGTAGGGGCGGACTGTGGCGATGGACCGCGAGGTGGACGTGAGGCTTAGCACCTGCGGCCGCCCGGAAGACTGGTTGGTGCGAAGTGAAGTACCGACCCTTTGTCTTCTTCGAGGGGTCTCGAAAAACGGTTTGCTGTCCACCACTCTTTCGTGTTTAGAGCTACGAATGTTACTCTACCTCTTCCGAGGACCCGTACCTCTCCGTCTCTATGGGTGCCTCTTTGTGTGGTCGGCCTTTGTGGTGTCCGTAGCCACCCCCCATTGCAGTTCTCTCTCGTAGTTCGGTCGAGGGACAATTGTCGACCCCGATTTAGCCCTTGACTTTTACGGAGAGTTTTTTGTCGTCTCTCTCCGGTAGGCTCCAATTAAGTAGCTTCAGTGTACATCTTACTCTTTTTACTTTCCGTTTCGGTATACACCAGTCTTCGAGGGCTGACGGGGACTTTCCTGAGAGACGCTCCAACACTCTTTATTTAATTTGGTATTTCTTTTACCGTTCTCTCCTAAAAAGACAATCACCTATAAACCTCATTCACCGTTGCTTGGCTGTTAGTAATTCATTGATCTTGCGTGTTCCGACCGTTGTACGACTCTTGCCGCCTTCGATGTCTACTTGAGCGTTTGGGTTTCTCGACGTGCCTCTAGTGACATTTGTGACATGAAAGTAGTTCACTAATTTTTTTAATGTGTCGACAGATAGTTTTAAGTCTCTTTCCTCGCTTCTGATAAGTTACATTTGTTTTCTTTTTCCGAAAAAGACCCACACTCATAAATGACTCGTCCTGGAACTTTCTGCCCAGATTAGACCTGTCCACTCTTCATCTCTTTCCATAACGGTCGTTCCCGTTGTCCTACTTCATACTTATGTGTAGTGTGTAGCTTTCCTTGTCACAATACGGTTCTCTTTGTCTCCCTAAACCCTACTACTTACTTTCCACTCAAACCTTTCCCCTGGTCTACAACCTCTCGGTCCAATCTGTCAAAATTGAAATGGGAAATCTCAGTGATTTCCCGAAACTTACACGAAAAAAAAAAAATCTTTTTTCGTGATGTTTCAAAAGCAATTCCAGGTAATCATGATTCCTTCCTTCTAAAAAAAAAGGACAAAATTTGTACGTCACAATCTTTGTCGGATAATAGAGTCTAAATGAAGTGACCTGTTTATCACGATGAGTCAAGTGCCGTTTGTCTACCCCCTCGTCTCCGTTCCCACCGTCTAAAATAAAACCCCCGAAGCTTGTCACTGACGTCGGTACCTTATGTCTCTGTGAACGAGGAACCTTCTTTTCGATACTGTTTGGAGTCGTTTCCAGACAGATCAGTTTCGATACCAAAAAAGTCATTAGTACATGCTTACACTCTCGACCTGGTAGTTCCGACTCTCGATTTTTTAACTACGAAAACTTGACGCCACAACCTTTCTGAGAACTCCCAAGGAACCTGTCGTTCCTCTAGTTTGGTCAATTAGAATTCCTTTGGTTGGGACTTAGAAGTAACCTTCCTGACTACGACTTCGACTTTGAGGTTATGAAACCGGTGGACTACGTTTCTTGACTGTTGAATCTTTTCTGGGACTACGACCCTTTCTAACTTCCACTCTCCTCTTCCCCTACTGTCTCCTACTCTACCAACCTACCGTGGTGACTGAGTTACCTGTACTCAAACTCAATCGGGGGCCTCAACCACTTCCTGTCCCTCCGGACCGCACGACGTCGGGTACCCAACGTTTCTCAGTCTGTGTTGAATGGTTGACTTGTTGTTCTCCAGAGTACGGGGAATTTGAACACGGTAATCATCACCCGTACCCCTTTTTTCTCAAGAAGTTCCTGTCTCAAAGGATTGTTAAAGAATTATTATTATTACTTTGTAGTAGATACTATGTCGGAATCGATAAAATCGTGTGTCCATATGTTCAGTACTAATAGTCGAGATTCACTTTTCGTTTCAACATTCTAAGTTTGTGACTTTCCTTGGAGTTCGAAAAAAAGAAGAAAAGACGTGTTCCAGAATCGACACCGGCCACCCTAGAAATCGATGTCGTATGTTTGAGGATCAACGTGGCACACCCTAGATCAAGGGACTGGTCCCTAGTTTGGGTCCAGGGGACGTGACCCTCCCACGTCGGAGTCGGTGACGTGGTGGTCCGTTCAGGAGAATTTTAAACTTTAGGTTTATCGTTCGTAAAATACTATAGAAATCTCCATTACATTTCTTCGTGGAAAACACGCACACATAAAAATGTGTTCTATAGTGGAGAACCAAATTCTGTCTTTATGTTGAGTTTTAGAAAGGGAACCATCTTTTGAAGGGAAGAATTAAATATTCTTTTTTTCGATATTAATCGTCGGGGGTTCGTTAGTTGGTAATTTTCATTTTGGAGTTTTGACGAAGGGAGTTATTTTCGGTTGTTAAGGTATTTTGTTCTCTGCTTTCGTCTATGTCTTTTCGAATCCCCTCTGTGATATTTTATTGTTCCATGTCGCTTTATTGTTTTACTTTGCCTTGAAGTCGTCCATATATCGGGTTCTTTCTTCGCACTACCCTTTTATTTTGGGATTGTCCTTTTTTTTGTTTTCTGGTGTTACCTGTGTCCTGTTTCCTCTTCTCTGTGAACCTTTATACGACTCTACCCCATTTGGTGCGTTCGGTTCCTTTTGTCTATGACCGGAGAGAGTACTTCGGTCACGGTGCCCCGTTCGTGGAGACTCTCTCCGAGGAGGACCCCTTCAGAGGACCCCTTCTTAAGCCGTTAGATTCTCGACTTCCAACACCTTAGAAGAAAGCAGGAAGTTTGGTGTCCCCCGACCAGATTGGCCTTCGGGGGAGAGCCCGACGGAGGGATGCCACCAGAAGTCTGTAGGTAGGCGGGAGGGGACGGATTGACCCTTGGACCCTGACTTGGCGTGAGTGAGCCCCGTGGATTCGGCAAGTCCGAAGAGTGTCGCAGGTCGGGATCTTTACACCGTAGAAAGCGTGGTGCCTGTGGGGCCGTCGACGAGAAGAGAAGGGAAGAGAACTTTTGATAAACGGAGGGACTTCGTCTCTGCATACCTTCAGTCTGTCGTGACGAGGAGGTCGGGTGAAGTCGAATGTACGGGTCCTTTGTGGAAAGAGAGAAAACGATAGTGCTAAAATAAGTTAAGAATAGTACGTAGTTAATAGGACGAAGTCCCTACACCACGGTATTTATTATAGTGTTTGTACTGAAATCCGTCCGACCCAAGCCAATTGAACTACCGGAACAAACCAGCAATTGACGTCACCAGAGGTTTGAGACTGGTAGTAGGATCCTTCACGTCCTAAACACCCGTACGCTTATATAAATACGTATCTACTACGCCTGTACACGATGTTATAAGTATGCAATACAAGTAATATTTTATGTCTTTAAACATTTTTTTTTTAGCTTCTCTTTTTATAGAGTGAATAAGTACCGTTTACTCAAAAATGGTAGTGAGTTTTAATAATTCTTGTAAATTGTTCTTGTTACACTAAAAGTGTATTAAATACTAAAGACTTGTAGAACCAACTTAAAAAACACTGACTCGCTAAGGTTAAAAAAATTATGAAATAAGTAATAAATAAACCGACACAACCCAGAGGCGACGCCGTGCGCCCAGAAAGCTCCGTGTGTGTGACAGAGATCAACGCCGAGTCTCTGAGTCACGAACTCCTCGTGTCCGAATCAACGAGGTGCCGTGTGCCCTGCAGTCGAGGGGTTGCTCCCTAGTTTGGACACCGGGGACGTGGCGTTCCGCCTAAGAATTGATGCCTTGGTGGTCCCTTTAGGGTTCAAGTAGAACAAAATTAAGATCCAGAGTGCATCTGTCTAGATTTGTCCTTTACCCACAACACTGTGGCTTAGAGAGCCAAAAATTAAGATAGGAGACTAATATTTTTTCGAATTCCCCAAACAGAATAAAACAATTGGTGAAACAACGAAAACTTGATTAACTCTAAGTCGATTATTTATAAGTAGAGAGGACTACAGTTAATCAATCAACGAGGATTGAATAGTTTCGATAATTTAAAAATGTAACTATGAAATTTTTTTAGCACGACAGGTTAGTGTTGCGAAGGAAAAAAGGCGTCTAATCTTGTGAGACAAGGACTGAATAACTCGTACGTTTATATTTCCAAAATCTCCCACTGTGTATAAAGATTTCTGTCTTAGTGTAAAGGTTTGTGGGTAAGAGTTTTTACAAGAGGGATATCGTATCCAAAGAAATCTCTTCGTCAATGAAAGGATGAGTGACAATTTTGTGCCGAAGATGGAACTTTCCGACATGAATTCACCTAAAAAGTTTTAATGTAAACACTGTGCTCCCCTCTCGAGGATTTTGGCAAATTGTGGGTTTCCAGTCGTTTACACCTGTGGACAGAAAAACATTTTCATTTTGCTTCATTAAGAAGTAAGAAAAACACTTTTCGGTGGTGGCACACCGTCTTTATGTGACTGAGAGTGGAGAGTAGGGTCTTGCGTGTGTCTCTATGGTGTCGTAGTCTTTCCGGCCCTATAAGACCTCATTTGACGCAGTGTGACAGAACCCCGTGGAACCGACATGGACCGAACTTGAGGAAACGAGAAGGTATGGAACGAGTTATTAGACGAACGTTTACTGCGTCGTTTCCTTAAAGTATATACAGTGATAACTACTGTCACTCACGTCTAAGAATAAAGTTTATTGGACGAACTATTAATGATGACTCCTGACCGAAGACCGGTCTAAAGTACTTTAGTGAAATTAGGTTTACCATTGTGGACGGTCTACCGGCGGCTACAGAGAAGAGAGGAAGAAGGAGTATCGTCTTTAAGGTAAACTCGTGTGTACTGACGGGTTTCGTCTCTGATGTAAAAAGGTCTGGGTGGAGACGGAATATCGATGAGTACCGGAACCTTGATTCGAAGCCAGTGTGCCTACACACTTCTTTGTTACCTATCGGAATTTTTCTCCTCGGATAGAAAGACGGATGGATACACCTTGAGTCCACACTACCGACCTTGGAACCGTCGGTAGACCTTCGTCCTCCCTCTTCGGTCCACGACTCCGTCGGTCTTATGTTCCCGTCCTCAGACCCAAGAAGTGCTGACGCGACGGGAGTCTAGTCGGGACCTGCGGGCACAAACACCGAGAAAACACTCGCAACAATGAAGCCCAAAAGAGCGAAAGTCGCGACCTGACTTGGGAGTGATTGTGGGAACCGCTGTCCCAACTGCTCCTCGAGCACAGTCGTCCGTCTCGTCTCCGCCGCGACAGTAGAGAGCGCCGTCGCACACGGCCGTGCCGAATGTGACGAAAGGCAGACGTCGGAGGACTGTATTTGACGAAAGTCGGTGGAGGGGTAGGACCGTCCTAATCAAGTGTCTCTGTCACGCTTCCGCCAGAAGTGCAGAGGAAAGAGGCCACGCGTACTTGACGTCGGACCCAGAGGGCGAAACTTTTGTTTGCTTCCGCCCCGGCGGTGGCGACTTGGGTCGAGACGAGAGGTGTGCTGCGTGTGTCGGACGCCGTGCGGTCGTAGGTGCCATTGCAATCGTCGCCCGCCCAAACCGGTTGTGCAGTGGAGTGTTTCTTCGAGATGAAAGAGACGAAGAGAGGTGGGGATGCTTGTTTAGTAAAAACGTGGAAGGACCATACATTCGGAGGTGGGTGAAGTCGGGTGACAGTTCCGACACCTACCTGTTTGTCGATTGATATTTTAAGAGGGGACCTGGTGCTGTTATAGGACGTTCTACTTTTGCAGGTGATCACTTTTTATTCGTATTTTCTCATAAGAGGCATTTTGGCTTTTGAACGTGTTCGCTACCATTTTGTTCCCGCACATACGTATTTCTGAGACTCCGGAATGGACTTATGGAGCTCCTATTAGGAAAGACTATTGAACCCTCGGTGGACGAATTTACGAAAGAACTTTAGAAGGTCTCAATTTATAGGTGCTAGATAAACTTTCGTCTTATGCAGTGTAAGTACATGATGATTTTCGGGACACTTGACGATGAAGTCGGTATTATAAACGTACTCTGAAATTATATATTGGTCCTCTTTTCGTCATTAGATGTCGACTAAAATGTACCTTCCATTAGACTCTGACGGAGTGACCTAATGACCTAATGTGATCATAATGAGATCACTATGTCACGTCGGGGTCTACGAGGGCTTCGAAAGAGGGTCGAGACAGGGAACGGCTGAGGGACTCAGGGTCCCTCTCGTGGTTCTCCGTTGCGGCGTTTTTGCCGTCGTCCGAGGCGAGTGACACTTAACGGTTTTATTAAGTAAGAAGTTTTGCGTGTAAAAAAAAGAACGAACCAAAATCCTGATGTAAGAATAAATCTCCTTTTGGTAAAGTCTTCGGTTTTATGACTTGGACCTGGGGTGTTCAGAAAGCTGGGACGCAAGACACTCCTCAACCAGGTTTCGGTGAGAAGAACCGGTGGGGTCGCACCCTTTTGTTAAGGAGGTAGTGCACACCGAGTTTCCTCCTCAGTCTCTTTTTCCGGGGCACCAGAGGGTTCGAAGGCATTCAGCGAGACGTGGATATAAGGGTGCCCCGGTCGGGAAGACTACAGGGGTAATTTTACATTCGTTTAGAATTCATGTCAGTCTAATGACGACTACGATAAAGTAGGTAACATTTCCAGTTCTCAATTCCGACACTGCCTCCCTTTGTTTACTTGTGGTTGTAGATGGTATTGTCGATTACTTATACCCTTTCATCAGAAGGTTCATATAGTAAAAAAACCCAACCGGTTTTTCAATCAAACCCAAGACATTCTACAATACCTTTTTGAACTTGCTTGAAGAACTGGTCGGGTTGTGAAAGACTCATATACAAGGGTAGGTGGCAAGGAATTATTGTTAAAAAATATAGGTTTGTGAAATTTCTATGAATGTCACGGACAGTTTTCGACACTTCTACACAGAATGAAGTAACGCTATGTCAACTCGAAGGAAGAAAAAGGAATGTTACAGATTTTTGAGGAATTCAACATAGGGATTTTTAACCTTTTTTTGTTCAAATGGTCTTTACTGACAGAAGGGGAAATTCTTTTTACACTTGCACTTTCGTCGAGTCGGCACAGGCTGAGAAACACTGGGGTGCCTGACGTCAGGGACCTTAAGAGGTCCGCTCTTATGACCTCACGCACCGGAAAGGGAAGAGGTCCCCTAGAAGAGTTGGGTCCCTAGCTCGGTCCAGAGGGTGTAACGTCCACCTGAGAACTGGTCGACTCAGTGGTCCCTTCGGGTTCTTAGGACCTCACCCATCGGATAGGGAAGAGGTCCCCTTAGAAGGGCTGGGTCCTTATTTTGGACCCAGAAGGACGTAACGTCCGTCTAAGAAATGGTCGACTCGACAGTTGAAGTTACCTTTCACCATGATAGCGGGTGTCTACATTAGAACTAAAACCATTCGTCATGAGTAAGCATGTCTAGAGATTTCGACTTTCCGTGAAACAATTTTCGGTTCAGCCGAGGTGTAATCGTTTGTGCCACCTGTGAAGTCCTCGAGGGACTCGACGAAGACCCTCGTCTCTACTACCGACACTTTTCCGCGCTGTCAGAAGGGAGACTATCTAGACTACCTGTCCCGATTTTGATGAATAATGCGTTCCAGAGGTTGAGAAGAAAGGTGCCCACAGACACTAGGGTAAAAAGGATCGGTCTACAGTAATGTTGTCCAAAAAGAGGTCGACCCTATCGCCTCGGTTCTTCATCAAAGAGTTTTCAGGTGTGGTTAGCGTGTCGCGTTCATCTCCACCTCGCTTGTAAGGTATTTGTTATCTCGACCGTCACAGGGGTCGGACTCCCTGTGGGGTACTGACAAGACGTCGGAGCCCGAGACGAAGGACGCTAAGAGTCTTATTTTCTCGGGTCGCACTAGTGTCCTCTAACCTATGACGCGAGTACTACAGATAATTTTACTTAAGATTACACTAGAAACATCATCCGAATTTCTCACTTCGGTTCTTGAATTTGCAAAGTCACTTGACTCGGGATTGGTATATTTTTGTCGTCGAACAAAAACATTCAGTCCTGAAGGTAAAGTTTTACACAACGAGAAAATTTTTATCGGGGTTTAGTGTGTCATTGGCGTACGACTAAAAGTTCCTGAACATGGGAAAAGGAAAGCCACTCCCTATGACTCGATGTATGTCAAGGGTTTTATCAAAGTCAAAAAAAAATTCATCTTTTATCAAAAGATTTAAAAGGTAGCAAAAGAATAAACGTCGATTTCTACGTCCTTAGACTTCTCCAGGACGGAACCCCCGAAGGGACCACTAGGCTGCCAGTCCTGCGGTGGAAGGTCACATTCCCCCCGGCCACACTAGGGACCAGTACTCGGTTCTGGGGTGCAAGGAGCTCCGGTTTTTGGTTGTGCATTTTGTCTTCGTTTTGACGTCGCTTAAGTTGTTTCTGAATTTTGTACCAGGTGTAGTTTGAATTCCTTTTTTTCGGTTAGGTACGCAAATTTACTAGGAAAATATCCCGACTGTTATGATCCTGACTGACACACGGTCCGTGACACAATTCGAGACCTTTATCTTCCCCTTTCTCTTTTATGTCTAAAGGACCCGGTTCCCTCAGTGACCAGATGACCCCCTCTGTCTCTGCTACGTCCAAGTTAATGTTTACATATTTATTAACGTTTGGTACTGAACACGTTACTCCCCGTATTGTCCTCCGGCACTTGTGCAGTGTCTTCGGGAGGACAGCCCGTCCTAGTTCCGACCCCTGTCCCTCCGAGGTCTCCGTCCCCGATCTCCACGCGAACCTCGACCAAGTGACCGTGTCGTCCTCGGTTGAGTCGCAACATTTCGTTAATGTGGGGTCACTTTTCACTCATTTACTTGTGTTCCTTTAGTCGAAGGAGGGAATGAATTCACACACACACACACACACACACACACACACACACTCGGGGAGTCCGTGCAGACTGAGAAACACTGGGTACCTGACATCGGACGGCCTGGGGAGACAGGCACCCTAAGAGGTCCGTTTTTATGACCTCACCCAACGGTAATTTTCGGAAATTTGACATATGGTTTACTATTTTGTCCTTGACTTTATTAATTATAGTTATTTAATGATAGTGGTACTTTTGTTTGTTTGTTTTTCCTTGGGAGGACGTCTCATCTGAGACCACTTCTCTAGAGAGCCTCCTCCATCGTGACTCCGTTCTGGACTCACTTCGAGGTCGTGAAACCGGTGGAGTACGCTTCTCGACTGAGTAAACTTTTCTGGGACTACGACCCTCCCTAACCCCCGTCCTCTACTTCCCCTGCGGTCTCCTACTCTACCGACCTACCGTAGTGGCTGAGCTACCTGCACTCAAACCCACTTAAGACCCTCAACCACTACCTGTCCCTCCGGACCGCACGACGTCAGGTACCCCAGCGTGTCTCAGTCTGTGTTGACTCCCTGACTTGACTTGGCTTGACTTATGGATTTACCATTCTTCCATGGTTGACCGATTTCGCAGTCTTCCCGTGAGGCACGCCTTGATCGTGCACGGGCGGCGCCCCGCCCTTCGCCACCCTTCCTTCGCCGGGGACGCCGCTCCGTCACCACTTCTGGCCCGACCCTTTCCTCCGTCCCCGACCTTGTCCTCTATTGCACCAAAAATGAAGCCAACGTTATCCTTCAGTTCATTCTTCAGACCTAACTCTTCACTGTTCTAGACTAAATCTTTCTAGTGCCTTTCTAGGGCGACCGATAACAAAACTTTTTCCTGCTCCCTCTTTCGCTCTATCTCTTTTCCTCCGAGCAGTCCGAGGATGACCGGGCTGCCACCAGTCCTCCCGCGACCGTCGTCCTGGCCCTCGCTGCCCTCCGAGGTCTGTGTGACGTCTCTTCTGCCTCCCAATCTGCGCTCGTGCACCTTCTCCTACGGTTCCCGCTCGGGATCCAAGGGTGAGCTTACCTCCAGACTCCTCAACAAATCTCGCTGCCCTCTCTGCTCCCCTGCGTCCTACCCCGACGTCTCTCTGCGTACCGCTAAACCTCCGCGATCGCCAAACTATCCCGCAGGGATCACCGAGTCTACCATTTTCGTAGACCGATGTTACGCCCCTGGACCCAAGTCAGGGACCCAGCCCTTCTAGGGGACCTCTTCCTTTGCCGTTGGGTGAGGTCATGAGAACGGACCTTTTAAGTTACCTGTCTCCTCGGACCACCCGACGTCAGGTACCCCAGCGTTTCTCAGCCTGTGCTGACTCGCTGAAGTGAAGTTCGAAGTGAAGTTCGCCAAACTACGAAACCCCCGCTGGTTCTCACTTTCCGTTCTTGTTCGCCGTCGTCTGCGAAACCCGTCGTCCGCACGGAGGAGCGTAGATGGTCGCGCGAACCGGACACGAGACCTTCCTGCGTGGCGTCCCTTGCGCGCAGGCCTGGCGCAAGGAGGTGCCGTGAGTCGACATGGTGGTACGTCGAGGGCAGAGTAGCCGGGGGACCATTAATTAATGGACGGCGTGCAAGTGGGCTCTGAGTGACTCTCTTCGTGACAGCAGTTTAAATAGGGTACAAATCCTTCTATGAAACGAACACCTTCGTGAGGAGTGTACGACTTATTCGTTTGTTTTAGTACGCACGTATGATTCAGAGAGGACAGTACTGGTTGAGAAACGCTGGGGTACCTGATATTGAGCGGTCCGAGGAGACAGGTACCCTAAGAGGTCCGTTCTTATGACCTCTCCCAACGATACGGGGGAGGTACCCTAGAAGGGCTGGGTCCCTAACTTGGGCGTAGAGAAAGCGGATGACGTAACCGTCCACCCTAAAAAATAGTGATCGCGGTGGTCTTCTGTAAAAAAGATAATCTCAAAAGTCGTTTTTCGTAATTTTACACACACCAAATTTACGAGAATATTGAGACCTGTGATTACGGTTTTTCATCCAGCGATAAATTAGTGTGCCGGTCGTTTTAGTAGTAAAATCTTTGGGGTTAAAGAATTATGGATACTATGTCATTTTTTGTTTTAAGTCTCCCTTTCCTTTGTGTACGTATTATAAACGAGAAATGAATCACGTAGACTAAACCCCTTTACTATTTTTGTTCGTGTTGACGTGACAAATTATTCACTACGTCTAAGTGTTCCCTTTTCTCCATGTACTCGCCCTTATAGAAAATTTAAAGTGTAAGTCTTCTGAGTAACGATAAACTTCGACATATCAGTCCAGAAATAAAGTATTAGAACCCCTATTTTTCGTTTACAAGAAATGATAAAGGATCCTCTTTTATATGCACCCAAAGTTGACGTTACGAATAATGGTGAATTTCTCTTCTTTGTCCTTGAAGAGACCGTCAAGGCAGCAATTCTGAGGTTCGAAGATTACGTCCCTCGGACCCAACCTAGGGACTAGCCCCTTGATTCTAGGGTGTTCGGAGTACCGTACCGGTTTTTTTCCTCTTTCTTGGATTTCTACGTTTATTGGGGTATATACATTAGTCAATTAAGCATGAGAAAAGGGTGTCCTAGTATATGGAACACAAGAATGCAGTTGTAGTTTGGTGCATTCGTATGGGATGTCGGAGTACGGGTGGGACGGAAATTGAACACAATTAGCAGTTACCCTTGTGTACGTTTGTACAAGTTACGGTTACGTTCAAAGAAAGGTCTTTCCTGTCCCGTCAAAGGTGAGTCGACTCACGAGTGAAAGGTTCCGGTTACATATTTCCGACCAATGAGGATATCGAGACACTACGTTTGTGGAATTACCTTCAAAATTTCCAGAATGACGAGAAGTTTACCGGATCTTTATGTCAAAGATGATGCTCGAGGTGGACGACAGTGTCATAAGCTTGGACTTTACTGGTGAAGTGTTTCTGAGTGGTATTGAGATTTACGTAATGGACACAGGTGGGGACCTTACTTTCTCTTACAAGTCTTGGAAGATTAAGGTTTATGTTCCACCTCAGAAGACTCAGAAAAGATTACTATTTTCAGTGTATTTATGTGGAACACATCAATGTACAATTCCGGTATTGTTATCCCCAGTGCATCTGGACACACAAAACACAAATAATGATTAGAGGCCTTCCACAAGTTTTGAACGGATCCAGTCCATTGTCTCTGAGCCTCTTGTCTGCATACCTGTGTCGCCCCCGTCCTCCCCCACTCTGCTTGACTCTCTCGTCGGGACTCTATAATGTGTGCTGCCATTCGTCTCGTCTCCCGCCTCCCCTTCGGAGGCACAGTGTGTCCCTCGAGTCGGACCGCGGGACTGGTGGGTCTCCCCACCCCGTGCCACCCCGTTCTCTCCTCCAAGTGCTGCGTCCCGCGACATTTGGATGCCGACCAAGTACAATTACGTGCCCCCTTTGGGTGTGTTGTGAGACTTCGTTAATAGGAGGCTAATTTTTACTTAAAATTTTTTGACAGACCCGTTTAACTGAGATAGTCACCAAGAGTCTGAGAAAAAAAAAAAATCGACATCCTTTCCAAGAAGAAATATTTTTATCCTTTAGGGTGACACATTTCTACTTCCGTTCCGTAGGACCAACGTTTCTCCACCCGAGGGGTCCGAAGGGAGAGGTCGTCGGGGACCTTCAAGGGGTTGTCCTTCCTGGGTCCTAACGTCTAGGACGGCATTTCGGGTGACCCCGGTTGCTAGGAGTGCCTAGGAGGGTCTGAGACGTCGAGACGCGTGGAGGGTGTGGTGCCTATCGCGAGGAAGGGTAGACTATTTGCCGAGACCCGTTTTCCTGGGAAGGACAAGATATGACTTACATATGTAAGGAGAGGTTCGAAGAATCATGTGCAGTGTCTCTATATAGTCTCTTTGCGGTAGAAAAGAGGAAAAGAGAAAAATTCGTTAAAGGATCCTCCCATTAGTAGAAAGTGGTGTCCCCACCTATATAAGTTTTTCATGTTATTTTGGTATATGTAAAAAGGAACCGTCAAAAAAGAAAAAGAAAGAAAAAAAAAAAAAAAGCACCGAGTGTCAAGATTCAAAGTCCCAGTCGTACGTCTTTCTTTGGGAGAACTTTTTCCTCAGTAGAGCAAAAACCGATAGTGTCGTTCGAATTTGGGTCCTCTCCTTCCTCTCTTACTGTCTTTACGGTTCAATAAATCTGACCTCCAGACCAGGCTCGAAATCATCTCTCCCATCCCGAGGGTAAGTAACCCGGTATATAATTAAAAAAGGCCCCTGACTTTTACGGATTTTTACTCCCGAACTTTCCTAGTTCACCTGAAAATTTTCCATATTACGTTCGGAAAAATCAAACTCTTTATTTTAAGTCTAATACTAAAAACCGCCTGCACGTCTCCCCCCTTTTTTCCTATCTTGCACAAGGGTATTTTTGTGACATTCCCGTCTTCCCGAAAGCGCCGTAGTCGCCGCCGCTCGACGGTGTCACTCCACCCTCTCCTTTAGGTGTCCTGACTACAAAAGGAGATGGGTGGACGAATTCTCGTCCCCTTACTTCTCTTTTCTCAGGTAGAGTGACCGTCTTTAGTTCAGAATGGGATAGTGACCCTCCTTTTGCCTCTCCTTCGCACTTCTGTCGAATGTCGTCTTGTCTCTTCGGACTCGGTTATTCGGGAAGAAAGATAGTCTGCGCCCGTCCTTAGTGATGGACAAAATAATTTATGTAGAGGACGAGTATTTGGAAGTTTCCAAGGAGTCGTAATTATCACGGTTCAGGATTATGGAATAAGACCTTAAATTTCGAAGTAATAAGGAAGGTCCGTTTGACAGGAATTTAGAGGGGGAAGGGTTGAGGGTCGAAGGTGGTCCCAGTGAGTGAGACTTGTGGCAAGTAAGTGTCCATGCGTGGCATGAGGTACGACCACACCGTACAATTTACAAAGTTCCTCCCACCTAAGACAAAGGTCGCCCTGAACTAAAGTTGTCTTACTGTCGGCTCTCGCTTGACAGCCACGAGGACAAGTCAGCGGTTCAGGAAAGGTTAAGACACTGAGGTTCTTAGCGTCGTGTGGTCCGGAAGGACAGGTAGTGGTCGAGGGTCTCAAATGAGTTTGAGTCCAGGTGATTCAGTCACTACGGTAGGTCGGTAGAGTAGGAGACAGCAGGGGAAGAGGAGGACGGAAGTTAGGAAGGGTCGTAGTCCCAGAAAAGGTTAGTCAGTCAAGAAGCGTAGTCCACCGGTTTCATGACCTCAAAGTCAAAATCGTAGTCAGGAAGGTTACTTACTTATAAGTCCTGACTAAAGGAAATCCTACCTGACCAACCTAGAGGAACGTCAGGTTCCCTGAGAGTTCTCAGAAGAGGTTGTGGTGTCAAGTTTTCGTAGGTAAGAAGACACAAGTCGAAATTCCGGTTTGAGAGTGTAGACAGGTACTGGTGACCCTTTTGGTATCGAAACTGAGATGTCTGGAACCCATACTTTAACCTTTCCTCGCGTCCCTTCTCCCCACGACATTTTACTCCCCGTCCCTAGACTTTCTTCTCCCTGTGGACCCCATCCCCCCAGACACCCTCTTTGAGGTGTCCCAACCGTTCGTCTTTCCCGGGGAGGTCTCCTCTCTCACACCTGGACCGGAAAGGTGACGATCGTTATCTCTCACTCACTGTTTCGGGGCGGAGAGGTGGTGATTGCTTGTGGACCCGTGGCACGTCTCTGTTCTGTCCGGTGCACCCCCGCCCCTACCCGCCACGTCCGGAGTCAGATTCGGCTGGGACTCCGGACGTGCGTGGACCGTGTCGTCGTGTGTGCCGGGGGCCCTCGACCTCCTGTCCGACCTGCGGCGGTAGACGGTAGCACGTGCGGCGGACTGGAGGCACAAAGAGGTGGAGGAGACTACCGCGGTCGGAAGGTATGGGCCGAGTCCGGGTGAGGAGCCCGTCCTTCACTCCCGGCGACAGAAGGTTCTCCGGAGAGCTCGCTGGAGAACGAGAGAACCCCCAGAAGAACAGAGATACGAGTACACCGTAGACCGACAGTGCAGTCGTTGTCACGAAGAAAGTAGAAGGGATGCTGTATAATGAGCCTTCCTTGCGACACTGGTGGGATCTGTCGCACCACTTTTCGTCTCTGTTTCGACACTGGTGGGATCTGTCGCACCACCTTTCGTCTCTACAATGAAACGGTTGTTTCGAGGCAGATCAGTTCCCATACCTAAAAGGTCACCAGTACATACCTACACTCTCAACCTGCTATTTCTTTCGACTCGTGGCTTCTTAACCACGAAAACTTGACACCACAACCTCTTCTGAGAACTCTCAGGGAACCTGGTGTTCCTCTAGGTTGGTCAGTTGGGATTTCCTTTAGTCAGGATTATAAGTAACCTTCCTGACTACGACTTCGACTTTGAGGTTATGAAACCGGTGGACTACACTTCTTGGGTGAGTGACTTTTTCTGGGACCACGGCCCTTTCTGACTTCCGTATTCCTCGTCCCCTGCTGTCTCCTACTCTACTAACCTACCGTAGTGGCTAAGTTACCTGTACTTGAACCCGTTTGAGACCCTCTACCACTCCCTGTCCCTTCGGACTTCACGACGTCAGATACCCCAGTGTTTCTCAGTCTGTGTTGACTCGCTGAATTGTTGTTGTTGGTCACCAGTCCTGGGGTGTGAAGGTTACTCCCCCACACCCAAGTCAGGGACTAGGCCTTTCACTCTAGGGTGTGCGGAGCTCCGATCGGTTTTTCGTTTCTTCGTTGGTGTTTGGCCAGGATCCTAAAGTTCCATTCATATTACAGGCATCGAGTCAGTCATTTCTTAGACGACGTTACGTCCTCTGGGTCCAAACTCAGGATCCAGTCCTTCTAGGGACTTCTTCCTTTACCGTTGGGTGCCGTCACAAGACCGGACCTCTTAAGGTACCTGTCTCCTCGCACAGGCCCAGCGTTTCTTGACCTGTGCCGACCCGCTGATTTGGCGGTGGTATTACGTTTGTACAAAGGATTGCTGTCTTTTCTTGTCTCGTTTAATTTAGGTTTCAGTTTGCGGTCGGTGTAGACGACACGACACCGGAGTCAAGGAGTCCCTCTTCGGGGTCTGTTGTTTTATATGTGTTTTGTCTGTGTGTTTGCACGGAGGTTGTAGTGTCCTTTCCGATCTCTTACCTGTAAATTTAAATCCTTTTCTTATGGAAAGTAGCAGTTACTGGAACGAGTTTTGTTGAGTCCACTCTGTCGTTGTTTGTTTCCAGTAATCGGAGTGGTCTGTGTTAAAAAGCTAATTGGACTAGGACCTATCGTGCTGACTCGGTTTGTCAGGTGTTAGTGGTAGCACTACTTAGCTGAAGAAGCTAAAAAGGTAGCGACTGCTAAATTTCATTCGAGGATCTTTCGAAAAAAGGACAATTCATACTTTCATTTTACACAAAGAACAAAACTTTCCCTTTGGTACATTCTTTTGTCTTTCTTTCCCCCACCCACCCTTTTTTCGTACTAGATTAGTAGGTCACCTTTGTTTTAAGATTACAAGAAACAAAACTAAAAGGAGAGGTTCGTATACAATATACTAGACCCTAATTTTTACGTGTCTGTCGACAACACCTAAGTCACCCCCGTTGCATGCGACCCGTCGAATTCGGTTTCAGAGTATCAGCACCGACAACAACCACGAGATGTTAGTAGGTGTCACTTCAGTTCGGGGGACTCTAGTGGGCACCGGAACGGGAAGGGTCTTGGCGGGTCTGTGTACGTCGTAATTTGGTGACCGGATACGACTTCTTCCCGAAGGGCCCCCCGCGATCACCATTTCTTGGGCGGACGGTTGCGTCCTCTGTGTTCCCCGTACCCTGCCTAGGGACCCAGCCCTTCTAGGGGACCCCCTCCCGTACCTTTGGGTGAGGTCACAAGAGCGGACCTCTCAGGGAACTTGTCTCCTCGGACCGCCCGGTAACAGGCATCCCGGAGTTTCTCGACCTGAGTTGACTTCGTTGACTCGTGTGCATGTTGCTTCTTTCAAGTCCTTTGAAATGTGTGAAGTGATGACATAGAGGACTTGACACACGTCTGTAGTCACAGGCGAGTAGTCGGAGAGGACTCTGGAGCACCCCCTGTTCGGGATGCGGTCCCTTCTGGTGCAGAGAGACCTCTTCATCGAAGACACCGCGCCGACGACTAGCGTCTGACCCGACACTGAGAGAAAAACGAGACCTGGGAGTCCTCGTTTGGACTGTAGTTGGAGATCGTTACCGTGTCTTGGACCGCCGAGCAGAAAACACATGACTGGTTGAGGACTACAGCTGAGTAAGTAAGTGACTCGCGGGCCCTGTCCCTTCTGACCGGAGTCGAGGTAGTGTTACTGATTATACTGGGTGCCGTGATAATTGTAGCGCGTAATCGTTTGCCGACACTCCCATTCGAATCTCTAAGCTCAGGACGCCGGGCGATGTACGATCGATCGACGTGGTGGACGCGTCCAATGAATTGGAGACTCTCGAAGTCCTACCGAAATCGAATATTTTGCTCTATTGGGACTATACTTCCACGTTCACCGGGGTAGTACAGGGTGAGAAACACCGCGGTACCAGGCATCTCAGGTGCCTGAAGAGGTCCGGTCTTGTGACCCCACCCGCCGGAAAGGGAAGAGGTCCCCTAGAAGGGTTAAGTCCATAGTTCGGGTCCAGAGGTCGTGACGTCCGCCTAAGAGATGGTCGACTCGGTGGCCCTTGGGACTGTATCTCGACACAATTGCAACTGCTAGGGGCGTACTACGAGTAGTGTCGTAGACGTGGTCCATTTACAAGTTCCTTAGTTCGATATTAATAACAGACATTATTGTTATTTATGACATTGTGCGTCCTTTCATAAAATATTTGGTTATTTCTTGGTGGTTTACGGTCCTAATTCTAAAAAATAATGAGGGACCTCAAGTCAGATGAGTAAACTTTTTTCCCTTGTATACTGGTAAAAGATCCGAGAAGATCTATGTTTGAAGAAGTAAAAGACATCAATCTCTTCTATACTGTACAAGATATGAGAATCTCTTGTCTTTATTTTGGGAGATGTTACTCCGACGTTATGGTCCACCGAGTCGTCATTGTCTTGGGCGGACGATTACGTCCTCTGTGGTCCCAGTACCCAAACTACGGAGCCAGTCCTTCTGGGGGACCTCCTCCTTTACCGTCGGGAGAGGGTCCAAGAACGGCCCTCCTAGGGTGCCTGTCTCCGCGGACCGCCCGACCAGGTGTCCCAGTGTTTCTCAGTCTGTGTTGACTTCACTCACTCGCGTGTGCGCACGTCACACATGATTTCCGTCGTGGTTGTGAGCAGACAGCGAAGGAATTTGTACACCGAACTAAAAGGGAGGACAATCACAATATATTGAAGAACAAGGACCACGGGTTTGTCAACGAGGACTGTGAGGGCACGAAACAGTCCAATACTCGTAATTTTTGCCGTAGTCGCGGAAAAACGACAAGTAAGACCGACGAGAGTTTAGGAGGGTCACACTGGAAGGAACTCTATCGGACGAGAAGAATGCCGAAACAGATTTGAAAAGTGAGTAGGATTAAAAGTGTTCCTCGGAGTTGTCTCTACCGGGTGGAAAATATTTTGCGTCCCTGCGTCTCAAACCCGTACTTCCAAATCCTGACAACCGTCGCACATGTAGCAGTCCCGAGACGGGCCGACCCAAGTTGGGTCCCGCACTGAGACCTGGAGGGGGTCCTTCGACCCGTCGTTGTCCGGGAGCGCACCCTACCGCACAACCTCTGGACCGTGCCGGAAAAGATCTGTATTCTCGATGTGGATCACCCTCTTACGGGTTCAGTGTCGATAGGTCTTCCTGAACGGCCACCGAATCGTCCATCCCTTCGGTGGCGTTACGTCCTCTGTGTCGGCACCCCAGTTAGGGGTCCCGTCCTCCCAGGGGACCTCTTCCTTACCGTTGGGTGGGGTCATAGGAACGGACCCCTCTAGGGTGTCTGTCTTCTCGGACCACCCGACATCAGGTGCCCCAGCGCTTCTCAACCTGTGTTGAGTGATTGATCGTCGTCGTCTCTCGTTGAAGTCTTTCAACTAATAGACGTATTTATCGAGGGTCTTTTGGTTCCGGTTGTAAAGTCAAAAAATTCTAGTTTTGTAATTCCTCTCTCTACTATATAAACCATTTTCTTAGACACATATTTGAAAAGGACATTTTCCTTTTCAATCCCCGGAGGCACCACCGGGTCACCGATACCGCCGTACGAGGGTTACGTCGCACCGGCACAGGCTAGGGCAGTCCCTCGGTCTGGGGTTCACGGTGTTGGTTTCTGGAGTCTACGGCGTTGATTCTTTATCGGACGCGCAGTGTTGTTTCTGGTCTCTAGGACACACGGCCCTGATTCTAGATCGTGTCAGTTTCTTCATAAAAATTTTTTATTTATTGTAATTTACGCTGAGTTCAGTGACTTCCCCTCTTTTCTTCCCCGACTACCAGACCTTGACCAGGTCCTGGCTTGTCCAGAGTACTTTTTGGCGATACAGTCGTCGTGAGTCTCAAGCCGTCACTGAAGAACGCTCCGACCGACAAAATGCAAGCGTTCCTACAGACACGAGACCTCACAGGGGAAAGTTCCCCTGTACTTGACGTCGACCAACCTTTCAATCATAGGACCGACATTCGGATGAGGAGATGAGTACTTCTTACACCGCGAAACTCTTCCAGTTAAACGGCAACTGTAGTCTTGGACTCTCCTTCCCCCTCGGTCCTTCGGACGCCTACTTCCTCTCCGGAGGTGTCGCTAAGGCCTCCCTCCACGACTCGTGGATGTGAGTCTGGAGTGAGGAGGTTGGGACGGAAGGGGACTTGCAGAGGCTACCGATTAGATGAAACGTTGGAAGACAGGTCGAGTCAAGTCAGTGAGTCGGCACAGGCTGAGAAGCGTTGAGGTGTGTGACGTCGTGCGGTCCGGAGGGACAGGCAGTGGTTGAGGGCCTCAAGTGGGTTTGGGTACAGGTAACTTAGCCACTACGGTAGGTCGGTAGAGTAGGAGACAGCAGGGGAAGAGGAGGACGGGAGTTAGAAAGGGTCGTAGTCCCAGAAAAGACTACTCAGTCGAGAAGTGTAGTTCACCGGTGTCATATCCTCAAAGTCGAAGTTGTAGTCGGGAAGGTTACTTGTGGGTCCTGGTTAGAGGAAATCCTACCTGACCAACCTAGAGGAACGTCAGGTTCCCTGAGAGTTCTCAGAAGAGGTTGTGGTGTCAAGTTTTCACCGTAAAGAAATACCAGGTCGAGAGTGTAGGTATGTACTGATGACCTTTTTGGTATCGGAACATTGAAAGACTTTATATAAATTTTTGACTAAGAAGCCTTTTCTACGACGTTGTCCTTCGTACGATTGTTAGACTACCTCTTCGCCGACACCCTCGTCGACGTTATAGGGACTATTACTTGCGCTCCCGGTACGAATACTCTCGTCGAGACTCCCGTGTAGTGGTTTCAGCCTCTCGGGAGCGTCCCTTCGGAGGAGAGTCCCACTCTCGGAGGTCAAGACGTCGTTGGGAGTCCGGTGATACTCAAACTCTTTTAGAGGGTCTCACTCCACGAGAAGTAGTAAGTATTCGCTTGCTCCGAAGTCCTCTCCGGTGCACTTCCGTCATGGACGTCTCCTTGAGGGCAGGTTTGGAATCTCGAAATTACATGCAGTCTGGATTGTAGTTTTCCTTCGAGGTACTGACGCCTGCACACTCTTGACAGAGACGTCCTCCACGTTTCGGTTCGTAATCTCTTGAACCCACCCCCCACCGAAGGGATCACCGAGTTTGCCATTTCTTAGAAGGACGTTTCGGTCTCTGGACCCAAGTTAAGGACCCACGCCTTCTAGGGGACCTCCTCCCGTACCGTTGGGTGAGGTCACAGGAACGGACCTGTTAGGGGTACCTGTCTCCTCGGACCGTCCGGTACCCCAGTGTTTCTTATCCTGTCCTGACTTATTGATTCGTATCTCTTGAACCCCTCCTCTCTTTTGCAAGCACTTTAAATGTTTCAGAGGTCGGTGTCCAGTTGCGAGAGAGCTTGTAGTCTTTTTCTCTTTCACGTCGCCCCTCTGATGATTGTCGCACGGACCTTCTAGGAGACGGTGTCTGGTCAGGAGTGTAGCATAGCCCCGTGAGTGGGAGTTCTCTTCGGAGGTCCCCGGCGGGGCCACCAGGTCACCGATTCTGACGTGCCAGTGTTACCCTCTCCGGTCCCAAGCTAGGGACTACTCCCTTGATCTAGGGCACCCACCGTTGATTTCCAGGGCGTGCGGCGTCGACTTCTGACTTCTGGGGGGGGCGCGACGTCGACTTTGGGCCCCGTCGGTCTGTAACAAATTTTTTCTCTCTTTGGAAATCTTGCGTCATTTCCACCTGTTTGGAAGACGGTCTTCAATGTGACGTCACGTGTCGTTCAGTGGTATCTCTTCGGTACACCACACTGTGTGCACATGTTCCGCACAGAGTGATTTGCACTGTACTGTGTGTGCCCCCTACGATCCTATGCCTGACGCCCTCAAAAGTCTCCAGTTGGAAATGTAGTCTCTCGAGCGGAGTGGACACTTCTTGTGCCCGGTGGAAAGAAGGTCTTATTATGGATAAACATGTAGTCTATTGACCAATTCCTTTCTTTTGGAGGAAACACTCCAGTTTAGAGATTAATCCTTAGTTTCCTGGGTCTCCTCCCTCTTCGAGATACCCTTGTCCCTGACACTCTCACGGAAACCGTTCGAGGCACATAAATACGTCTTTGTGATATATTTGTTCTCGTAGGTCTCTTAGTGAGTGATTGAGGGTCTCCGTCACGTTTTTGACACTCTTTAGGAAGACGGTCTTCTGTCTTTAGAAAGATCTGATCTTCCAAGTGTATCTTTGGGTCTTTTTTTATGTATGTCTTCGAGAGTGGTTCTTGAATGTTAGATTTGACTTCTCGTTTCTTTGTTATAAACTTACAAAACTGTCACACTTTTTAAAATTATTCTTTAAATTTTGGACCCCTTTAAGGTAGTTCAATCCCTCAATTTTTTTTTTACTTTGTCACTTCTCACCCGATAGAGGAGTTTTTATAGTTACAACGTTTTTCCGTTTTTTTTTTTTTTCCGTTTTTGTGGAAGAGGATCTCCGTTATAACAAGTGTTTCAGTACAAGTTATGCACTATGGTTTCACTTTTCACCTTCACAATAAACGAGTCAACACAGGCTGAGAAACGTTAGGGTTCCTGACATCGGGTGGTCCGAGGAGACAGGTGTCCTAAGACGTCCGTTCTTGTGACCTCTCCCAACGGTACGGGAGGAGATCCCCTAGAAGGACTGGGTCCCTAACTTGGGTTCAGAGGGCGTAAATGCCGTCTAAGAAATGACGGACTCGGTGGTCCCTTTGGGTACCCTATGGTTTGAACATAGGTTTTTTATTAGATGATTTGAGAAGACATATAGGTTTTAAATATTTATTTTTATAAAAAATTTTCTTTCTTTTTATATCAGTTTTCCTGTGTCCTCGGTTGAGTTCCTCCGTGCGCTACCGGTCAGAGGCTGTTCGACTCGCGATTTTATTAGGTCGTACCACACGAGTCGGTGAGTCGGCACAGGCTGAGACGCTGCGGTGTCTGACATCGGGTGGTCCGAGGAGACACATGCCCTCAGAGGCCCGTTCTATGACCTCACCCAACGGTAGAGGAGGAGGTCCCCTAGACGGACGGGGTCCCTAGTTTAGACGGAGAGAACACAGGGGACCCGAACCGTCCGTCTAAGAAATGGTGATCGTCGTGGACCTTTCGGGTCAATTCATAGCCTTACTTAATATTTAGTAGCTTCCGTGTGTTTGAGTGCTCAGGAATCACTATTTCCTCGATCTGAGTAGGTAGTCCTTCTGCCTCAGAGAACGAATATGATTTTTACGGTCCCGATTGACTTTCTTCCGGACCCTAATCTTTTGGTAATGAAACGTTGGTATACCGTTTTTGACCTAGTCTGTTCTTAGTATTTACCTATGGTCTAGGTCCCCCTCTACCACTGCTCTTCGTGTTAAAACGTTGAAGTTTGTGCGGAGAGGTGTCCGACGACGACTCACCGTTCCCTTCTTTTATAGTTCTCTTTATAATGTTACCTCGTTGGCCTGTTGTAGGACTGGTCACTCTTTTACTTGTAGTCGATGTTCTCTGTCTGTCTGTCTGTAGACGACACAGTTCTGCACCACGGGGCTCTTCCTTTCTAGCGGGCTTGTGCTACGACCGACTCCTGCGTTGTCGAGCTGGCTTGCTGCCTCCTTACGGTCCGTTCGTGTCCTCCCGATCAGGATTGTTCGTTTTGTTGCTTCTCACCCGATAAAGGAGTTTTTTTAGTTACGACATTTTTCCGTGGTTTTTTTTTTTTTCAGATGTCTTTACAGGACCGAATCTTCTCCGATTTCTCTGTGCCACGGGTCTTGATTGAGGACCTACTCTACTCCCTTCTGCGGGACTTCCCGTATTGATCTCGTTCGTTGTCGGGACCTAGCGCCGGCCGGCGACAGCAAGCCAGAGGTTCAGTGCCGGCTGAGGCGACGTGTCTGCCGTGTCTGTCCGCAGCTGCACTCGAGGGCCGCTCGCACGGCTCCGATACCTCCGAGTCGTTCTTCCCCGTCTTTCACGACTGCTCTCCCCTCTGCCGCATTTCACGCTTGGCATTCACCTAGACCCACGTGCGGATACGAGACGTGATAAAAATAAAACGTTGAAAAACAATTCAGTATTTAACACTAACTTTTCGGTTAAGGCTCACGACACCTGGGATGGCGGAGTTTGTTGTCCCAGTGGAGAAAAGAGGAGGCGGAAAGGGGAGAAGTGAGTCAGTGGACCGACTCGACTCTTTGTCGAAGTGCAACGTGTGTTTCCGTCTGCTACGTTTCGTTTCCCGAGAACTAGGTGTCGACGACCTGGAGGACCTTCTGACTGGACGAGTGTGACAACGAAGGAGTGCAGGACAAATAGAAGGTTGCTGACGCCGGGCCGGAGACAGGGGTCGTGCGCGACTGTGCCGGGAACGATTTTAGTGGGTCGCGGGGACCCCACGGTCGAGGTACCCAGGGGAGTCAAGAAAACGATGACCTGGAAAGTTATCGTGACTTGTCGCGACTGGTGTGGAGGAGGAACTTTGCAGGCGAAGACAACCAAAGACCAGTGAGAACGGGAAGGAGACCCGGGAGACGGGGAGGATTCGGAGGAACCGGTAGAGAAGTAGGGGATGGACTGAAGACCACCAATAGTAAGGATACCGAGAGTCGGGTGTGAGAGGGCGTCCCCCAGAGTAAGTAAGGGTGCCGAAATTTTGGTGGGTGTCCGACTTCTGAGGGTTTGTAGAGACGTCGGATCTCGAGACGAGACTTAAGATTTGAGTATGTCGGACTGGCGAACCTACAGGAACTCGTTTTGGAAAGTTTGAGTTTTAACTTGAGAACGACAGAGGTTTGGAATTTAGAAAGGGGGATCAGAAAGGTAAAGTCATTCATGGTGAAGACAAGTGAGTCGACGAGTCTTTTGGGTCTAGTAGGCACCCTACAAGGTTAATCTTCATGGTGAGAAGTCCGCAAATTTACCAACTTTTAAGAGACTATTATTTGTATGAACACTTATGTAACTAAGTAGTTTTGATTTTCTTGGTTTGGAGAACAAAACCCCCATTACCTTTGTTTCGTTTCTAAACGAAATTGTCTTGCGAAATCTCAGAGATACAAACAAAAGCAAAGTACTCACAGATTTATTCCATCCATCATTTTTAATTGAAAGTGTAATGGTCTTCACAAACCTAGAGGACTTCTGTAGTGTCTTAGTCGAAGATAGATCTTTTCTTTTTGTTTTATCTTATATATTAAAGTAGTTTACAAAAGTGTCATATTCAAGAATTAAGGACCCTACGTTCTTTCCTTACATACTCTTTGGTAGAAACAACTTAGGTTGTCTGTTTAGTGTTAGTAAAATGACAAAACAGTCATTCTGTGGTCTTCGATTAGACGATGTCTACGATTACCGGGGGTTTCGAAATTAGATAACTAGTTTTGTCAATTTAGTGAATTTTAGTTGAACCGACAGTATGTATGTCGTATGTGATGTTCCATTGGAAAGACAGAATGTGTTCATGTTCGTTAACATTGTCACCCGAGAAACCGAAGTAAATTTTATAAAAGAAGGACTGACATTATCATTGTTGCATCTTTTGTATTTTTTATAAAAATGTAATACTTCTCTTTGTTACTTTTTTTTCGGTAGGTCACTTTTGGTGGCAGGTGTAAAGGCGGTCCATACGAAAGGAAAAAGGGCACGCAAAAAAAGTTTGAACCTCATGTCGACAAAGTGCCGCAACACAATTCAAATACGGCACGTCGTTTCACTGGGCCAGCGTGTGTAGGTATCCCGGGGAGACCAAACCCGAAAAGAGGATTCCGTTTCACTGGGCCAGCGTGTGTAGGTATCCCGGGGAGACCAAACCCGAAAGAAAGATCTCGTTTCACTGGACCAGTGTACGTAGGTGTCCCGGGAGACCAAACCCGAAAGGAGGATTCCGTTTCACTGGACCAGTGTACGTAGGTGTCCCGGGGAGACCAAACCCGAAAGGAGGATGTCGTTTCAGTGGGCCAGTGTGTGTAGGTATGCCGGCGAGGTAGCAGTGGAAACCGAAAGGAAGGGTAAGTCCAGTGACGTCCCGTGGTCCGTCTCGGGGACACGACACTTCAGTCGAGGGTAGTCGAGAGACGAAATGTGTGACGTGAGACGTATGTAGTTAGGGTCAGAGCAGGTAGGCTGGAGGAGGAAAGGATGGGTACGTAAACGTTTGTATAAGCTCTTGCGTGACACATAACAAACACCTGGGCGGAAGTGATTCATAATTTTGTGGTCGTAAAAGGGTGTAACGACGTTCTGAAAATGTTTGTAGTGCCTTAATCCTAGAACCGTTGTACGCTGTATCGAAGAGGTGGAGCCTAAGGTACGGGATGTGAAAGGGCCAAGAAGGACTGGGAAGGTCTTCTGATCGAGGGCCACGCGGAAGGAGAACCCCAGGGGTGGCTGGAATTTACACGTCTGCGGGGGTCCGAGAGGGGAGCCTCTCGCCTCTCGCACGGCGGGGAGTGTGAGACGTGTGGCAAGGACCGGCCGCTGTAGGTGAGCGTGTGGACACTCCTTGGGGTTTAGATAGAGGCGGGAGGGGAGAGGTGGGCTAAAGTCTAAGGAGTACTCCCTCCGTCGTGTCGGACTCTCGACGAGCAATCGTGGTGGCAGTGGAGTAGTAGGTCGTGCCCTGAATTGGTCGCTCACGTGTGCCGACATAAATTGTACCTCTTGGTTGCTCCTGGACGACGTCCCGTGTCCCTTCCGACGAGTTGCAGTCCCCCGTCGGACCTACCGTCCCCCGCGACCCCCTCTTACCTATGTGTGTATGCATACCGACTCAGGGAAGTGACAAGAAGACTTTGACAGAGTCGCAGCGACGAGTCGACATAGGGTTGTGTTTATTTTTCACTTTTTGTGTTTTTTGTCGTGCACGTGAAGCCCGCGAACGTAGAGGAGCCACAATCGCGTGGCGACACACTCGAGTGACGGGAAGGGGGTTTGGGGCGGAAGCCTCGAAGGGAGAAGAATAGGAAAGTCAGGACACCGGTGTAGCGAGGCCATATCAGTGGTCCAGGTTAGTGGCCCTGTCGAAGAGGGCGGTGGGGCCCCGCGGGGGTCTGGGAAGTATGGTCACCTCAGATAGAGACGACCAGATTTGTCCGGGTTGGAGGATAATGTCCATGGTGATCTTGAGGAGTGGAAGAGGAGAAAGACAAGAATTAGAGACAGAGTCATAAAGAGTCTCAAATATTCAGAGAGATTTGACCCTTGACGAAGTTTCGCACACACATGAGTCAACGAGTCGACATAGACAGCGAAACGCCGGGGCACCCGCTATCGGGCCGTCCGAGGAGACAGGTACCTTAAAAGGTCCGTTCTTACGACCTCACCCAACGACAAAAGGTAAGGTCCCTAGAAGGACTGGGTGTAGAGAACACAGAGGTCCTGACCGTCCACCTAAGAAACGGTGACTACGGGGGACCCTTCGGGACGAAGTTTCGTCGTAGATACAAAATAAGTAGAAATATAAAGATCGGTGAACCTTGACGAGGAGAATGATATACTCTTATATTATTTAGAGTAAGACATTTACAAAAGTACTTACATCTCACTAAATAATGTATTTTCACTGAATGTCGAAGTACTGGACGTAAGTCCTCAATAAAGTAAACGAGTTTTCGTTATAAATTTTTGTTTTGGGGTTTGGAGTTGGATTATATTCTCATTTTTGGACAATCCAAAGTCTCCCTTATGTAAAAGTGAATTTACAAGTACTACCAATGTTTACTAAGAATTCACATATCCACTAAACAATGTAGTCATAAAATGACAAATCGTCGGACATCAGTTGTTCGTAAACGAAACTAATTTTTCATTTGAGGTTTTGGAGTTGGCTTTCATTGTTGGACAATTTGAACTACCACACATCATGCATGCAATGGGATAGTGACATGTACAGTAATTTAAGAAGTGAATACGGGATTTTAATTTTGGCTCACTCATCTAGGCTTTCATTATTCCCGTCTTGCTCCGGTCCATAGAAAGGTTGACTTGGACCCAATTTGCGTCACAAAGTGTCCGACCCAGGTGCACCGGCTGGACGAGACCTTAAGGTCGACTTTACTCGCGTCCAATTGTCCTCTCGACGTGAAAGACCCTCCATCGGGACTGATCGGGACTCCTGAAGAGACTCGAGGTCTTAGTTGGAGTGTCATTGATTCGTTGGGGGACCGTCAACTTGGTGAGCCTTGGATGGGCTCGACAAGTACCCTGGGTCAACTTAGTTGTCTTGTGTGATTGTCACTTCAACACTATGTGGATTCGTACTACCTCTTCACCTGCGATACACCGGGGGCCGAAGCACCCCAGACATTAGACTCTGTTCATCTCAAGTTAGTGTTCCGTCTCGACTCGGGTTCACCGGCGGCTTAGGGAACCAGGTCGCTCCCGCCCTCCCTCCCGTAAGGTCTCTGTCGGGGCTCACGAGGGGGCCCGACTACGGACGGTGGCTTAGAGGATGTGGACCGGCTCTAGAGCGGAGACTAGATAGGGTCGAGCCGTCGAATTGTTCTCCCCGGACCCTGATCTTACCTACATCTCCTGTTCCCCTCGTGCGTTCGTACCCCTCGGGGTCCTTTGGACAGGCTGACTTCGTCCTCCGAGTGACCTCAAGTCGAGTCGAGAGGAATTGATCGCGTTGGAAAAGACCTCTTCGTTACGGGTCACTTTAAAGTTCACATGGATCGTGAATATGAAGATCCCTAATTAAGGTGTCTCTACGTAAGTGTTTGTCTCTATATCAACGTTTTCTTACGAGTGACATCGTTATAATCGTCCTTACTTTTTATTACCTTCGTTGACTTTACTGGTTTTGTTCCTTTGATCGATCTCTGCTGATCCGTTGACGGAAAAGAATTTACATCACACACACGAAAATACAAGAAGATGACAGTTCACTTTTTTCGTTCGATTTTATTTTGTCCGTATGATACGTGGAAGGATACGAAAGTTATCGTACGGTCCGCACAAACAGTACGTATCCTTTAAACCCTACTATGTGTTCTTTTACCGATTATTACCATTGAGGACTCCTCATCCCTCCCTTCTCTAAATGTAGGTTGAAGTATAAAAAGACCAGTCAAAATTTAAAAACTGATATATTTACGTAATAAAAGTATTAAATTTACCCCGTTGAAAAAGAAAGATCAAATTTTTTTTTTCTTTTAGGACGTGCAGGGAAGGAGACACTTAAGGGGCAATGGTTGTAGGGGGAGGGTCCGAAGACAGAACTTTGGTACGATCATAGAGTGTAAATTGTATTAATAACGGTCCGAACACCATTGAATCAAAAATATCTAAGATTAAGTAGTGAATAAACCCAAGAATTCTTCTTTCATTTTAAGTCGTGACCTGTGTAGAGATTTTAACGAGTTTTCCGTTACCAAACAAAATATTTGTAGGATTCGATCGGGAGACGTGAAATGAATCTTAGGTAGGTGATGGCATAACCCGAAGGGAACATCGAGTTAACCGTTTCTTAGACGGACCTTACGTCCTCTGGGACCAAGTTAGGGACCCAGCCCTTCTAGGGGACCTCTTCCCTTACCGTTGGGTGAGGTCCTAAGAACGGACCTCTTAGGGTACCTGTCTCCTCGGATCGTCCGATGTCAGGTACCCCAGCGTTCTCATTCTGTTGAACTGTTGATTGGGTGGTGGTGATAACATAAGAGACGCGACAGGGGTTTATGTCTTCTTTAAAGATGGAACCTACCGAACATTGGTTTGTCGTAATGTTGTCGTTGAAATTTCAGGAGAGACGAATCTATCGGAAACAATAGAAGTAGCGTACGAGATTTATGGATTTCTTGTAATTTTTAGAAGTCAATTATTTTGTCTTTGGTAAACAAGATGATAAAAATAATGATTGTATATAATTCAAATCTGGACAGTTTAGATTTTGAATCGACTTTTCAACCCGACCCTTCACTCAAAGTAATAGAATTAAAATTAAGAGTTTTGTGGAATTACTACACGATTTTAAATGAGGGGTGGGGCGGAGTTTCACGGTTCCTGAATTAGCCATCCAATTAAGAAAATTTGGTAGCCCTATTTAAGATGGGTTTTAAGTACGATCTTACTCCTTCCGCTCCGTCGCTCCTGCCGAAACTTTCCGCCCTCCTCTCCACGTCCAATGTCGAATAATATTTCTCTGACAGCGTCTCTCGTCTTCCCCCAACCTTCATCCGTCTTGTGACCTGCCCCTAGGTCTTCGAACCTTCGGGGTCCGATCCAGTAATCGGTAGTGTGGAGCCCCGACTTGCTCTCGGCCCGCTCCCCTACCGCACTCGCGGGGCCCAGTTCGGCTTCAGGTTCTGGGTCGGGAGGCCTGTGGATGAAGGTGGGTGAAGAACACGAGACTCCCTGATCGGAGGGTGCAGGCGCCGGCCCGCGGCCGGACCCTCCTCTTGTAGCGCTAGAGGGGTACGCTCAGGTCTGACGTCTTGGGCGCTCGAGACGCCGGTTTCGGGGGCCCGGCCCTGGCGGTCGGGGCGAGCCGCGTCAGGGCCTTCGACTCGAAGCGGTCCGTGGAGGTTGCAGGGGAGAGTAACCTGTTGGACGCTCGGTGACCGCAACTAGGGCGTCGAGATAACCGGTCTCTGAAACAAACCGATGCAAAGGAACCTTGTCGGATACCGTCTCTCCGGGAGTCCGGGCGGGGGTCGGGACCGAGGCGGGGGATCGAAATAATTGAGAACCTTGTCGGATACCGTCTCTCCGGGAGTCTGGGCGGGGGGTTGGAACCTAGGCGGGGGATCAAAGCCATTGAGACCCTTGTCGGATACCGTCTCTCCGGGAGTCCGGGCGGGGTTCGGGACCGAGGCGGGGAGATCAAAGAGGGGGACCCGACCCTGTGCACGAACGGGTCCGCGACAAAGTGACGCATGACGCACTAAGAAGAGTAAAAGACAAGGGTGTGGAACGTCGTAAATGAAAACTATTAAAGCTAGTTTTGGTGATACGATCCGTAGTATTCTCTGTGTTCTTCTCACACTTGTTTCGTATTTTCCTTGGTTAGTTCGGGTCCTGAGGGCAGGCCTAGTCGTTCAGGGTCCAAGGTAGGAGGGCTATTCGGATCGTGACTCGGGCCACGGATCATGTTTAGTCTGCAAGTTATTTGTTTGGTTCACTCGGGAATCTTGCAAAGGTAGTTCAATAAATTAGGTCGAAAGACCCTCCCCACCTTTAAGGTTCTTGCCATAGTTCTCGTGACTCAGGTTTGAGGTACCGTTTGTAGGAATGATTTACGTTCTTTATCCCGTTCCTAAGGTAAACCCTTCTCAAATAGAGTCTGGGCAGAGGACCGTTTAGTCATTCTAATTTTTCCGTTGTGTGTATGTGTCTCCGTGTGTGTGGATGAAATTGATTCTTTGGTTATAAGCTCGAACTCAGACTCCCTCGAATAAATTGGAAACCAGAATCTTGTCCCGAATGTCAGACGCGGGGTCCTCTTGGGCCTTGTGCAGAGTCTGAAGTCGAAGGAGATTGGAGAGTCGACTGGGAGAGGGGGAAACTTTTCTTGGGGGGGGGGTTGGGGCGACGGAGCTCGAGGCCCTCGGACTTTAATCCTCTAGGGGGCGTTTCTCCTACGCAAAACGACTAGTCGATACTCCTTTCTCCCTTTGAAGAGAAGGAGAGAGGGCGAAAACCGTCGGCACCGGTCCGCCGCTCTCCTGTCGATTTCCGCCGGCCCTGAGGAGCGGAGGGGAGAGACCTCCCCGGGCGCCGCCAGGGGTCCACTGGGCCGCCCGAAATCCTGGGTCGCCGTGCGCAGGGCCTTCCCCGTCCCCGCCCCGGTGCGCCGCGCGCGGCCCGGCCTCCCAAACTTAGCGCGCGTACGCGTACGCGCTCGCGCCCCACCCGCCCCGCCCCGCCCCAGGGCCCGCCGGCGCGCGCGCCCCCGAAGCTCCCGACGCGCGCACCTCCGGCGCCCCCGTCGCGACTCGGAGAGGAGTAGGGCCGGCCCACGCGCCCTTCGGGCCCAGGCCGCGTAGGGGTGCCCGGTCGCCCGAACCTCCGCCCAGGCCTCCCGTCGCCTCGCGGGTCCATCCCGGGAGGGCCCGGAGCCGCCGGACGGGACTCCCCTGGCCTCGGGCGGCCGCGAGAGGAGGCGCCCAAGCATGAGGCCGGAGAGCCACCTGCCCGCCGGAGCTCTTAGGCGCTCGCGCGGCCCGCGAGGGAGACGACAAGGGCCAGGCTCCCTCGGCAGCACGACGAAGGTCGCCACCCTGTACGCTCGCACTCCACTCCCCCGCGCGCCGTCTCGACACGGGCCGGGCTCCGTTTGCGTCCCCTCTCAATCGCCGACAAGAAAGAAAAAGGCACATGGACGCGGAGTCGCGGGACGCGACGGAGGGGAGGCGGAGGAGGTCGGGGGCCCCAGGGGCGTCCTCGGCGGAGGGAGGGGAGGACAGAGGGAGGTCTGGTAAGAGGCCTGTCTCGACGACAAGAAGTCGGAGAGTCAGCGCAGGTAGAGAGACTCTGGGTACCGGTCGTCGTCGGTCCGAAGGGGCAGGAAGTGGTAGAGGGTCTCAAACGAGTTTAGTCCAGGTAACTCAGCCACTACGGTAGGTTGGTAGAGTAGGAGACAGCAGGGGAAGAGGATGGTCTCTTACAACCCTACGTCTCAACATCCCTCGGCTTATAAAATCTTCATTTAGCCTGTTCCAAGAGGGGACGAATAATTTTCCATGAGGGGAGGTCACATCGGGACGACAAGAATCTTAGGTCCTCACATCGGGATGAGAAGAATTTCAGGTCCCAGACATTGAACTGAGGAATAAGGGCGGTAGGGGGAAGTAGAACCTGGTGGAGGGACAGAAGGAAGGGGTCGAGGCGCAGACAAAAGACCTCAATTGACGTCGGAAGAAGACCGGACCGGAAACGTCCAACCCAGGAAAGTGAACCTTATAAGAAGAAAGGGTGGTGGTGAAATAAACCGACAAAGGAAAAGAAGAAAACCGCGAGTCAATTTACAATTCAAGTCCTATAATATTCCATTTCCGTAGACACAATGAAAGAGTATGGATACTATACTCTTTTTATATTACTTATAAACATTTCTATAGAACCAGAAGAACCGACAAAAACAGGGACAGTCAGAGAAAGAGGGACTTCATATTCGAAAGGATTCCGCCTTCGACAAAGATACGATAATTAAAGAATAAGGGTCTCGAACTGTGTATCTTTGACGAGTTATTTATAAAAGACCTGTTTGTTTGAGACCCTCCATCTAGACTATGGGTAAAGGTCTCCTCTTTTCACTCCGACTCGTCAATCCATTGGACTGGTTCACGTATAAATGGTGGATCATTACTGGCCTAAACTATAACCTCAGGTCTAGACGGGTGGTGACCGGTGTAGACCGGAGTCCACTCTAACTAAGGGTACGGGAGGACTACCGCACGTTCGAGATACTCTTCGTCGACCTTCACACTTTGTTTATCGGGTCGACCCCGGCCCTACCATCCCCCTCTCCTCCTCGATCGTCGAAATTCTCCTCATATGGAAACGTAAGTGTCCAAAAAAAAAAAAATCATAGATTATCTGTGACTACGTTCGACCGTAAACCATCATCTCAAAGAAATCTAAAGACGGGAGGAACCGTGTCATCGAATTCCGCCACAAACGGCTTGAAGTAATTACACCAACCGATGCAGGGGTCAAAACAGAATGAGAGTTGTCGATACGAAGATAAACGAATTACAGAAATAAACTTGGGTGAAAATGTCTTTGTGACAGACATTCTTCATTTGAGATGACATTGACAGTACCTCGGCAATCTATGGAGGACGAGTGCAATTTGGCTTCACAACGACCACGGACGTCTTGTCGGGTTTCGGACAACAAAAAAGTTTTCGTCCTAATTTCTGTAAAGATGTTTGTTGGAGGGGGAACTAATTCGACTCCCTAACCTATCCTTACCTCTTCTCTCCGTCAAAGTATTACGCTCCAATTACAGTCCGGGGTCAGTAGAGGTGAAACCCTTTGTGACATGAAACTACTGGGTTTACTACAGTCTAGAATCTCAGTCGCGTGCACCCAACGTCAAGACTAAGATCACGGAAGTCAATGGGTCTCTCACTACAATCTGGACGCGACACGGTCTGTGGTGGGTCCGTAAATTCTAGTTCTAGGTCCACCTTCCTGCCTTCCTCTCCTCTTCCACTCGCCCCAAAGGCGACAGTGGAAGAACGGTCCAAGAGCACCATCCAAGACGAGCACACGGGACTTGTGGGTGGGTCGTCGACTACAATCACACTTGTCGAGTCGTCGACCATCACAGTCCACACGATCGATTTGTACAGGATTTTCGAGTCCTGTACCTTGAACTCTCGCTCTCTCACTCACACGGTCGCAGACACGCCGGGACACCTGACCTCGGGCGGCAGAGGAGACAGGCACCTTAGGAGGTCCCCTCTTATGACGTCACCCAACGGGACGGGAGGAGGCCCCCCAGAAGGGCTGGGTCCCTAGCTTAGGGTGAAAAAAAAGAGAGAATACAGAGGACGTAACCGTCCGCACAAGAAATGGTAATCGAGGTGGACCCTTGACCACTTACCCTTTGTTGTCTAAAGACGGAAAGAAAAGGTCTTCGTACTACAGGGTCCTTCCGTTAATACCCTTCACCTGTTATAGGTCATCACTACTTTCACTCCTCCTCTTCGGCGTCGGCCTGTTCGGTAGACGGAGAGAGGAGGGACTGTGACCCGTCCCCCGGCGGCCCGTCGGCTTCATGTGGACGAGGCTCCGAGCCTTTCGGCGGGTGTTCTCCTTCGACCTCGGACACTTTAAGTCGTCGTGTCTGAGTCGAAGTCTTCGAAGCGGAACGTTTTCTGTCTTCTCGCCCAGGGTCCTCCTGGACCCGACCACAGACAGGTCGTCACTCCTGCTCGACGGAGGTCTCGCCGTCGTCCTCGTCCGCTTCCTGGGTGTCCACTTTCTCCTCTTTCCGGGGGGAAGAGGGTCCCTGGCACGCCGAGCCCCGCGACCCGGAGTGTCGGGGGGGTGGTCGGCACCCGAGGGTCTCCTCCTTCTACTCGTCCTTTACAGTCCCCTTCCGGTCCTGTAGACCCTGAACGACCTATTTCCCTTGGGGAAGGTCAAGATGGAGTGCTCTCAGAGGCCCTAATTCGGGTTCATATTGTGCCCTCGGGAGGTGTAGTTCCCACTCACTCCGACCCCTTGCCCTCGGGAGTGCGACACGAGTCCCCCGAGGGGGAACCAATTTGCCCTCCTGGCGGATCCTTCCTGGAGGTTCTTGTGAAGACTTGGTGAGACCCCTTTTATTGGTAAAACTGTCCGTCTACCTAAACAAACTGTCGTTTGACAAAGGAATCCAGTCCTTTGGTCACCGACGAAGGGTGTCGAGTCATCTAGTCCCCAGGGGTTGGAGGTTTTAGATTACCGACTACTAAACGCCACCTCGACTACAGTATTGTCATCTTTATTTCTCGTGTCACTTAAGGTGCGTGAACTGAGTAGACCTTTGCGAGGGGGCGAGGTCAGGCGCCTCTCTAACAGAAGGTGTCTGAGTCAGGGACTACGGGTTTCCCAATCCCTGGTGTCGATACGTGGCGGGATCACCTTCGGAAGTCTGTCACGAATCCCAACGAAGCGAACATTTCATTTCCAGTTTGAACTAGGTCATTGTGAAATAGTCCTTTCATCGGTCATTGACTGTCGTCATCAAGGAAACCTGGTCTCGCAGTCGTAGGGGACCTCGAATAATTTCACGGTCAAGAGTCGGAGGGGAGGTCTAGGGAACATAGTCTGAGACCCTCGGGCCGGGACGGTAGACGAAAGTGCTCGGGAAGCCCCCTAAGACAACGGACTCGTTCAAACTCCTGGTGACACACTTTCGGACCCAAACCAAGACCCACTTTTGTTCTCACGAGACCAGAAACCAAAGACAGACGTCCCTTGTAGACACACTATAACACTATATATGTCTGTAAACCAGAAGGGTGACCAATATCAACCCACACCAAAAAAAACAAAAAAAAAAACAGGGTCCATGGACTTTATTGAGGTTTCATTAATTTCCACTTTCCTCATATAAAACAATACGTATTCCTCGGGGAAAGTTGGTGTGGACAAATAAAATTACGTCTCTGAAAACCTTACGGGGATCCTTACCACCTCCCATTCCCCGACCAACGGACCCCTTGGTTTCTCACCAATTTCAACCTTGAAAGTCGGGGTTGGGGGTGAAGACCCCTCCCCAGGTCAGTTAGTGATCACCGGTCACTAAATTAATCAGAACGGACACGTTACTCCGGAGGTAATTTTTTTTCTTTTGGTTTACGTTTGGGTTTTGGAGGGAAATCTCCAGGCGCCTCGAAGGTCCAATCACATATGTCCTCCGCGACCCGGACCATGCGGACCTTCCCTCGGGGAGGGGTAAGGACCGGGACGGGTGCAGAAGGAGACCGACAAGGGTTCAACGTAGGAAAATTTTTTTTTTGACCACTAGACCACTTATTTCCCGGAAGGACTCAAGACACTCCGTGACGCGTTTACTAGTTTGGGTTCCCCTCCCCACCACCCACTCCGAATCGCCCCCATCGGGAAGTGGACACCCCAGGCTACGGTCGAGGTCCACCTACGACAGTCTTGACTCAACTCAACATCCTGTCCGTCGACCACAGACCTCCTACCCAGACACTCCCTTGTGGGGTGCGAGGGGCGACGTGAACACCAGTGTTCATAACCCACGTCTCTCCTTCGTTCCGAACGGAAACTCTCTGGTCGTCCTCGGGGTCTTAGGACCTGTGTTCTGAACTTAGGCCGGAATCGTAAACGGACGACACAACCATTGACTGGTCCCTGGAAACAACAACAAGACTGGGAGACGCTGGGGTACCGGACGTCGTGCTCCCGGAGGGACAGGTAGGGGTTAGGGTCTCAAGTGAGTCTGAGTACAGGTAGCTCAGCCACTACGGTAGGTCGGTGGAGTAGGAGACAGCAGGGGTAGAGGAGGACGGGGGTTAGGGAGGGTCGTAGTCCCAGAAAGGGTTATTCAGTCAAGAAGTTCAGTACACCGGTTTTATAACCTCGAAGTCGTTTGTTTCCTGGATTATAAGAAGTTTTAAAATTAAATGAGTGGAAATTTGACCCCTAAGTCTTTTTTCTTTGCTTTTACCCCAACCCCCCTTTGTGTACTTCTCGGGTCGCGCCGTATAAGTGTGTCGGTGTGTCGTCCGTGGGTCTCGTCTGCACCGTGGGCACGGCGCGTCGCGGACAGAGCGGGCGTCCGTTCCCGTCCAACACAAGTGACACTTGTCATAACATTAGTATATAGTTTACACATTAATTGGTTTTTAAGGGAAGTCCCAAAAGACATTGTGGGACACCTTAGGGACTTGTTTGAAAAACCGGTTCAGTTATGTAGAACACACACTACATATTTACAACCACATAAATTAAGGTATGATATTCCTCAAACTAACACGTTCTACAAATAAAAAGGAAAGACGTTTACAGATGGACGAGACTCCTTTACATTCTATCTACAGTCACAGTTGACTCTCTCTAACTTTGTCCTTTATCTCTCGATACGTTCTGAAGACATATATATTATTTGATTACTGTGATCGACAATCGTGGTTCTATGCTTCCTTCCCCTCCATTGTAAATACTATCCTTGAAAATGCACCCAATACATCCACTAGAGGAAATTAAGAGTATCGCCGGAACACTCATCTACAATTGTCAACAGGAGGAACTTAGACACTGACCAGACGTCTCTTCAACTTATTTGGACGGGTTCCAGTGTCCTTATACCAACTTGACCCTAAACTTACGTCCGTAAGACCGTAGTGTCGACGGGAACACCCAGTCGACCATTTCTTAGGTGGACGGGGCCCTCTGGCCCCGAGACAGGGATCCAACCCTTATAAGGGACCTCTTCCCACCCACGGCGGGAGGGGTCACAAGACCGGACCCAACGTCTCAACCTGTGTTGACTCACTGAACGCGAAAGTAAGACCGTACTCTACGTACGAGGATTTCAAAGGGTGTGGTCGTTTCCGGTATTAACATCCAAGAAATCTCCTAGAGCACCTCCTTCTCCTTAAAGTCTATTAAGTCTTTCCATCTTTCTCCCCGACGTCACCCGCCTTTACCCCTTTGTTGTATAGCACTAAAGAAAAACTAACAAGTCGAGAGGGAAATTCTGTCCGCGAAGGTCTCGAAGGGAGGGGACGACCAGGTCACCGATTCTGTGACGGAGGCGACGTCCCGTACCCAAGTCAGGGGCTAGTCCCTTGATTCTAGGGTGTTCAGTGCACGTCGGGCTTTTGACTTCTTCTTTTCAAAAGATTAATTATTCTCTAAACCTCTTTCCCTCCTACACACAGTAATAGCAAACGTGACTGTCCAAGATTTTAACTGAGCAGTAGGTCAAGATTACAATGTCTAGAACTAAAAAAAGGGTAATACAAGCCAATTTATTATCACTATGTATTATTTATAATAGTCGGGCCCCTTTAAAAGAGAACTTAAAAGACCTTGTAATTTCAGATCGGAGTATCATTGAGAAGTCGTGTGGAAAAAGATTCGGTTTAAGACGAGTAGTCACTGACAAATTATTCAGTCAACACCAGTAATAATCCATTAAAAATAGTTTTTATACTTAAACTACAAAACAGAGGAGTCTATAAAATAGAGGAGAGAAACCCTGTGAACAAAGAAGTCGAGTCCACTCAAAGGTCAAACCAGAAACCTACCCTCCCCCTGTGTCTTTGGTGAGACCTCCTTTTGCTCGTCCCCCGGGGCACCCAGTCGGGGCGCGCCCCAGGGGCTCTGCCATGGAACGACCTCCGGTCGCGGGTCGTGGTGCCCACACCCTAGGTAGTCGGACCTTGCACCTACGTGTGAGTGGTCCCGAAGGCTGAGAGCCAAAGGACTGACCGGTCCTTCAGTAGGACCTTTAAGGGGGTGCCCCCTGAAGAGAGACCGTGTGACTATCAGAGTGCCCTGAGACCACGTCGAAGACCTCCACACGCATCTCTCCACTCCCGGTGTAGTTCAAACTAAACTCAATCTCTTTATTTGCTCTTTAAAGGATGTGGGAGGTTTCTCTTCGGTCCTTTTCATTGCACACATCCACACAGACGCACAAAGTAACGTGGACGGACTGTCCGGACCGGGGAAGTACAACTACTTAGTGGAATGCCACGGTCCGAGAGGTCGTCTACTCGTTCAGGAACCGGGATTTCTTCGTCCCGAAGGACACTCGAAGTGCAAGAGCAGCCGTCGTCTTTAGGACCAGAGATCGACCTTGTACCCCACTTAAACACACACAAGAGGGCCGATCCTACTCAGCAATCGAAGTCCTCTCCCCGGTCCCTAATGGGTCCGTACCCCTCCTGTGAGTGTCCACTCAGACCAGGTCTTGAACATTAGACTACATACAGCATTCGGACATCACTTACAGGTTAAGGTCTGTGGACAAATGTTTGGATTGAGTTATCTAACGTGTGTAACGTTGACTCTCTAAGGGGAAGAGGTCCCCTAGAGTCGGGTCCCAGAGACCTTAACGTCCGTCTAACAAATGGCAGACTCGGTGATCCCTTCGGGGAAGTAATGTAATACCTTTTTGGGTTTCATTGAAAAACTGGTCGGTTTATGTTTACGACGGTTTCACGTCTCTATTAAAAGACAAAAGAGTCCGTGAGGGGGCGACTGAGTCTTGGAATTCGGTACATAAGGGGAGGCGCACACAAAGTCGAAACACTCATAACGTCGCATTACCAGGTCCGAATGTTTATTGTGACACACATCAAGTACCAATCAAATCTCAGGGAAAGTCAAGTCATTGATCTGTCAAAAGGGATCCTTGACGAAAGACTTAACGGGTACCACAGAAAAGAAAGGAAGGTAGATCAAATTGATGACGAAACTGCACCTGACCGAACATTCTGTCATAGGTGGTCTCAAGTCCACTCAAGACGTCTTACTACCCACTGCAGTTTTGAGATTAATTACCTCGAACTTATGTGTTCTAGATACAAAGAGTCCGTGGACGACAGGTAGAAAGAAACTTTTAAAGAAAACTTTGATAACTTTAGAAATATTGTAATAATGTTACCCTTTCGTCGGAGAAAAAAAAATTAGATAAGATTTTATTAGTGTTCGGAAGAATTATGTCTAAAATCGTACAGGGAGACAAGACAGGTCTTCATCCCATCCTGTTTAAAGTTGGACTTATTTTCTGAAAATCCAGGTTACGAGTATCCTTCCTTTTCCAGTAACGATGGACACAAGAACTGGTCATTCGGACGTGGAGTGGATCGTCAAACTACGACCACCAAAAAAACAAAAAAGCCAAACTCAGAGAGAGTAAAGTGTCCACTAACAAGGACATCGAGTCTTCAATTGCGACCTCAGTACCCCGGAAGGCACTACGTCTATACCTCCACCATCCGTCACGTCTGGTTTCTTTCTAGGGTAACGAACCACTGTACTGGGGACAGGGCAAAGGTCATGTAGATGAACCGTCTTAGCGCTCCGTCGTTCATTTCACCTCCCTATGTGTCCGTCCTCTTACCAGCAGTCCTAGGAGTTTCAGGTAAGACGTACCTTGTGTAGCCTGACACACTTGAAAGTAACAATTATCGGGCACGCACGCACGCACGGGCTGAGACACACTGGGGTACCCGACATCGAGTGGTCCGAGGAGACGGGTACAATAAGAGGTCCGTCCTTGTCCCCTCACCCAATAGTACGGGAAGAGGTCCCCTAGGGGTGGGTCCCTAACTTGGGACCAGAGGACGTAACGTCTGTCTAAGAAGTGGTAGGCTCGGTGGCCCCTTCTAGACATCTGTCTTTACGACCTTAAAGGGTTCGTCGAAACTGTGAGTTTCGCCATTGTACATTCTAATCAACATCGACGTACATTACCTTTTTGCTTTTATTGTCACTGAACTTGGTCCCGAAGGGTCCACCAAGTCACCATTGCCTAGGTGGACGTCCCGCCCTCTGAACCCCAGTTAGGAACCAGTCCTTCTCCGGGACCTCTTCCTTCACCGATGGCTGACGTCATAAGAACGGACCTTTTAAGGTACCTGTCTCCTCGGACCGCCCGACGTCAGGTGTCCCAACGTTTCTCAACCTGTGTGGGCTCGTATGCACGGGTGTCTAGACTCTCTTTTAGAGAGGTTCGACGAGTCTCCTGCCCTACTGCGGACGAGTGTGATCCCTCCCACCGGACGAGAGGACTCGGTGGTCCAGTTTACTCGTAGCATACGTCTCTGCGGGAACGTCTGTGTGGGTCTTTGTTACAGAATAGACCCGTGAGAAGTGGGGTACTTCAACTGTACATTTTAATGGGTAGTACGTCGGAAAAACACTGTCAAAAACTTGTGATTATCTGAACTTCGCTCCGAAGGGACTACCAAGTCACTTTCTCGGACGGAGGGTCACGTCCGCTCCGGTCAAGTCCGGGACCCAGCCCTGCTAGGGGACCTCCTCCTTTACCGTCGGGTGAGGTCATAAGAACGGACCTCTTAGGGTACCTGTCTCCTCGGACCGTCCGATGTCAGGTACCCCAGCGTCTCTCAGTCTGAGTTGACTCGGGCGTGTACGGTTAAACTTCACTAATTACTTCTGGTGGCAAAAAGAGTCATTACAAATTAGAAAAAAAATTTTCTTTTTTTGACTAGACTATTCAAAGACCTGCCATCTCCGTACTAATAGATAATGTAATAAGAGACATGAGAAAAAGGACAACGTCTTGTCTTTTAGACAAGGTCCATCTTTTGTGGACTCTTCTACACAAAGAAACAAAAGGACTTGTACGATCGTACTTCGGCAACCCCAATCCCAATCAGGGCCCCTCACGAAAGACAGTGCAAAGACAAGTCGCCTCGCACCAGGGAAGTAGACACTGTCTCGTAGCGAGACGTGTGTGGACTACTGGGACCTCCAACGAGTAGAATGAACTAACGAACAACCTCTTTTCTAAAAACAAAACAACCCGCTCGAAAATTTTTATATAACTGAAGATTCCTAATAGAGTGAAGTCTAATTGGTCTCATCTAGTACCAAGAGAATTTTCGGAACAATTAGACAATGACGTCTAAAAAAAAAAGTTTGAAATTTGAAGAATAAAACATAACCCCATATCGGTTGATTATTACAACACCATCAAAGTCCACTCGTCACTTCCCTGAGTCGGTCTGTGTATGTCCATAGGTAAGAGGGGGTTTGACCGCAGGGTAGGTCCGACTGTGTGTCGTAACGCTGTGTCAGCCAGGAACCATAGGCACAACCTATAACGTCACACACATACTGGAACGGTTCGAGGGATTGATGGGGTAGGGACGGAGGTCGTTGACAGTCGAGGAAAAGACTCAGACACTCAGAAAGACAACACATTCACTCAAGTAGACATAGCGAAGGAAAATCTAAGGTGTACGTTCCTACAGTATGAGAGAGAGAGGAGGAGCCCGAAAGAGTGCGTCGTGCTGAGAGAGATCCAGGCAGGCACAACGACGGTCACTGTAATAATTGGGAAGAAGCACCGACTCACTATAAGGCGACGTGTGTACGTGGTGTGGAGGAAATAGGTGAGGAGATAGCTACCTGTACATCCAACGAGGGTGTAGAGCCGATGACATTTGTCATGAGGACGTCTTATAAAAATATAACAGGAAAACTTAATTTTTTATCCCGTAAAAACTAAGTGTAACCCGAGACAAAGTGACTTTATATTGATGGAGGATCACTTAGACGCACGCACCTGGACCCGGGAAAGTGAGAACATAGGACCCGTCCACCACGTCCGGAGTGAGTGTCATCCACAAGTTACTTCCCTACCGATCACTCCTTCACTGGATGACAAACCAGGTTTTGGTCCCTTTCTTTTCTCGTAGTGCGAATTGTTGGGATTCACACACAGAGAATTAGATTATTGTCTCAACTACTACGCAGGAAAACCTGGTTTCTTCTATTAGTGAGTTCCGGGGAGACCCAGTGACGTCTCTGAGTCCTAGTCCGGTGCCCGGGGGGAACACTTGCATTGGTGAATCGTTTCCAATTGACTAGTGAACGGGACACGACCGGACGTGAGGCAGTGGTGTGTCCGGTCTGTGGGTACAGCCACCAGTCGCGAGGAAGTGCCCCGTGGTCTGGTCGAAGCACTTACTCCCTAAAGTTTATGGACACTAGAGGAAAGTCCTTCTTTGGTCAGGACGAACACGTACCGCTGTTTGCCCTTCGTTTCCGAGTGGAGGACCGGCTCCGCTTCGGAATGCCCTTACAGTGGGAGACGGTCCATTCGACGAATGACGGTAAGTGCTCGTGCGAACCCGACTCTCGACCCTCCTTCAACCTGGAAGTCACACAGGTGGGAGGATTGCGTCCTTAGGAGAGAGGTCGCAGTGGTTGTCTGCAGACAGGTCGAAACCGAATTTACGAAGGACTCCAGCGGACAGAACAGGCACCCATCGGGAACACCAACTTTCGAAAAAGAGATACAACTGGCTTAAAGAGACATTAATCCCAGAGGTCTCTTTGTCTTGGGCAATCCAACATGCACACACACAAACTTAAACGTCTCTGTGACTGAAATCTTCTCGACCGAGTGTACTAACACACCCGACCGTTCAGGTCGTAACCGGTGAAACTCTTCGAACTACAATGCCAAACCCAGGTTTCTGACGGATCTCTGACTAAGGGGAAAGGAACACCCTTGGTCAGAAAATAAAAAATAAAAAAAAGAGAATTGTTGAAGTTGGCTGACTGATGCCGAGTGTTTGCAAGACCTCCCATTAGAGGAAAGGAATGTCACGTGAGTAAATTTACGACAACAGGTCAGTGATTCAACGCAGACTGAAAAGCACTGGGCACCCGACATCGCACGGTCCGAGGAGACAGAAGGTGACACAGGACCTCAGACGAGGTCAAGTGACTAAATTTACAATTAGAGGAGTTTTTTTTTTCGGAAGTGTGTTGTGCAGTGGTCCGTAGACCCGCGACACCGACCGGCGCCACTGCGCTGGAAGAAGGGACGGAAGGCGGGACCAGGAGCGAAAGGGGAGACCTCAGTGTGCTGGGGCAGCCACCGTCTCCAAGAGCCCAAACTTCAGCAGACGAAGCAGAAGCTCAAAAGAGTCGGTCCAAGGCGTGAACGAAAGCAGTGACGTGGACCACGCAGTCCCCAGGGAGAGGAAGGGGCTCAACGGTCAGGCGACCAACCGTAGACGAAGCAGGTACCGGGAGCCCCTCACCCCCAAAGACGCCCCTCGTCCAAGGGACCTCGGTCAAGTCACCGTCACAGACACTCCCGTCGAAGTGTCACCATCAAAATCACACTGGTGGACGGACTGAATGTAATCGACGGTAACCGTAAAATGGGTGTCGGGAACCTAGGAAAAATTTCTAAAAAAAAAATCATACCTGGTAAAAACTTCAGAAGACTTAAACAATGTCATAGCGAAGACAACTACAAGACAAAAAAATCCGTCACTTCGAGCTACTCTAGAATCGAGAGGTTTGCCCCTAGTTTGGGTGTGAGGGAAGAAACCTTCCGTTTCAGAATTCGTGACCTGGTGGACCTACAGGACGGGAACCAAGAAAAAGTGTTCTTAGTGAATTATGGCCTCTCTGCATCTAACTTCGGGTCGGAATCTTTGATGAAACGCTCGACGTGTCCCGTACACCGGGCCAGGGCACTCCCCGTCAGTGACCGGAGTGTCGTCCGAACCAAAGGACCCTGGGCTCGTCCTTCCTCTGTCTCTCTTCCGACAACGGGTCGAAGCAAGGACAACAGTAATAACTCAGCGAGTCAGTACAGGTCGCGAAACGGTGGGGTACCTGACGTCGTGCGGTCCGAAGGGACAGGAAGTGACAAAGGGTCTCAATCGAGTCTGGACTACGGTCGGTTGGTAGAGCAGGAGACAGCGGGAGAAGAGGAGGACTGGAGTTAAAACAGGACTATGAAAGGTCAGTCGTGTATCCTATGTCACACCGGCTACGCACTCAGAATCTCAAAGGCAGTCTGAGTGACAAAGTCTGAGGTGCAGACTTCCCGGGAAAGATACGCCGTAAACCACACTCTTCGTCCCCATCGCTCCTTAACTCGCTACAACTACTAAAGGAAGGACACCACCTAGACTTCACCGACCACCCACACGTGGAAAAGGACAAACTCGTCCGTCCGGTCAGGTAAGGACTCGTCGAACTGCTTACTTAGGCAGTACCGGGAAAAGAGAGGACCCGTTATCGAATCACGTCAACTGAGTCCTAAAGACGGGAACCTCATGTCTGTCTCTGTTCCCATTTAATGTATCTTGGACTAAGAAAAATAAAAGGTAAATGAAAGATTTCAGGAAAAAGAAGGTAAGTATGTTCTAATTTCTTAAGGTCGAGGGTCCACAAAATACTAAGAAGTCAAGTCAGCGAGTCAGCACAGGTTGAGAAACGGTGGGGTACTCGGCGTCGTGCGGTCCAGAGGGACAGGTAATGGTTGAAGGTCTCAGGTGGGTTTGGGTACAGGTAGCTCAGCCACTACGGTAGGTCGGTAGAGTAGGAGACAACAGGGGAAGAGGAGGACAGGAGTTAGAAAGGGTCGTAGTCCCAGAAAAGTTTAGTCCAGAAGTGTACTCCACCGGTTTCACAACCTCAAAGTCGAAGTTGTAGTCAGGAAGGTCACTTGTGGGTCCTGACTAGAGGAAATCCTACCTGACCAACCTAGAGGAACGTCCGGTTCCCTGAGAGTTCTCAGAAGAGGTTTTGGAGTCAAGTCTTCGCAGTCAGTAAGAAGTCGACATCTTATGATTGACACACACATACACATAATAAAATTTCTATTTTTGTCTTTAGAGTTAGACTAGTTAAAATTTGGGTAGAGTGTTGTAAAAAGGACACTAAATTGAGTGACATGAAATACGTCAACCTCAAAATTTAGTAAGGTAGAGAAATTGGTAGGACAAATCCGAGTGGAAGACGTGTTCTAGGAGGAGACTAATCGTCGACGGATTTTAGACGAAACACAAACAGAGGTTTCTGTCGTCCCCAGTCGGACTTCATCGTGTCGTGAATGTCGCCCGTCTTTGCTCCACTGTCTCCTAGGACTGTCGGTCGTCACTTTAGCCACCCTTATGTCTCACAAGAGAGTGTCCACGACTGCAAGTCCTCTGAACCATCGCACGAAGTTCCTTCGGTGATCTCCCGCCTTGTTCGGGACAGAAGGTTTGGACACAAGTCAAGTCAGTCAGCACAGACTGAGAAACGCTGGGGTACCTGACGTCCTGTGGTCCGGAGGGACAGGTAGTGTCTAAGGACCTCGAATGAGTCTGAGTGCAGGTAACTCAGCCACTACGGTAGGTTGGTAGAGTAGGAGATAGTAGGGGAAGAAGAGGGCGGAAGTTAGAAAGGGTCGTAGTCCCAGAAAAGGTCACTCAGTCAAGAAACGTAGTCCACTGGTTTCATAACCTCGAAGTCGTAGTCAGGAAGGTTACTTATAAGCCCTGACTAAAGGAAATCCTACCTGACCAAACTAGAGGAACGTCAAGTTCCCTGGGAGTTCTCGGAAGAGATTGTCGTGTCAAGTTTTCGTAGTCAAGAAAGCGTGAGTCGGAAGAAATACCAGGTCGAGAGTGTGGGTATGTACTGACGACCTTGATGACACATGTTTGATCTCCTGGTCGTTCCCGGGTGACACAGCGGGTCCCTCGATATGAACCATAAGACATCACTATTGGCCACCCCCATTTCCGGCTCTCTCGCACACATAGATGTGTGTGTGTGTCTGACACGTGCGTATACATGTGTTTCCTCGTTTATCTTGACCTGGCGAAACGACGCGAGGACTGTGATCGCGTTCTAACGTCCAGTAGAGAAGAAGCTAATTGTTGTTGTTCGTGTACTTAATGCGGAAGGACGGCTGAGAAGGTACCGGTCCGGCCGTGCGACGAGACACTCTGAGGTTTGGGACTCTAACACGCCCACCACTTGCGCCGGTGGACAGGCACTCGTAGCGGTTCTGCCCGACACAGCAAGAGCGGACACACGACGCCGACGGGCAGCGACGGGGCCGTCTGCCCCGGCAGACCTCTCCCGCCCGCCCCACGTGAGGCTGGAGTCGTCGTGAACGAAGGCAAACGTCTCGCGAATCAGGTACGCCGAGNACACGCCCACCACTTGCGCCGGTGGACAGGCACTCGTAGCGGTTCTGCCCGACACAGCAAGAGCGGACACACGACGCCGACGGGTAGCGACGGGGCCGTCTGCCCCGGCAGACCTCTCCCGCCCGCCCCACGTGAGGCTGGAGTCGTCGTGAACGAAGGCAAACGTCTCGCGAATCAGGCACGCCGAGGAAAAGGACTGGTAAATTCACACGAGAAGGCGAAACAAGGACTGTCGAGGGCCTTAGAGAATCGTTACGAGACTAAAGTTTCTCCTCTCTCTGTCCAAATCGCTCAGTTCATAAAAAGGTTTCAATATGTTTCGACACTTCTTTCCTGAACAGATATGTGGCTTAAGGATCGATGATTCGGCAAAAACTGTAGAGATAAATTGAAAAAGTAGAACTCCGTATAAGACGAATTAATTCCAGAACGTTATGGTCTACAATCTATTTTACAAAATGAGGGAACGGATGGGGTGTCAACCAAACATTTTAATAGTAAAACATTGTACTTTTACCTATATTGCATAATAGAAATGAAACTTGTGAACGACACAATTTTTATGTTCTTTTGAAAACGAAATCGTAGTAGTACAGAGGTATAGTGGTCGTGAAAGTTACAAAGAAATTTTATACGAACCTTTTGAATGACCTACATGAACATACTCGGTTTATAGACTAAAATTTTGAAACGTATTTTAGAGTAAAAAAAAACGATCAAAAGACTGTTGATTTCTTTAAGACGAAGAGCGAAGATTAATGGCATTAATTTTTACGTCATACATAACTTAGTAAGACCCATTGAATTTTTTTTTTTCATAAATTTATTCGGAGTGACCTACGACAATAACATTTTCGACAGAACCACTACTTCCCGAACGGGTGATCTCCCGTCATTTTTGAAATTTTTTTTAACTGGACTTAGAGAGAATTAAAACAAAATTTATTTATGGCCATAACAACTCCAAACAAACAAACAAAAATTACTGAACTGGAGAAGAAAATAGGATCCGTTTCAACCTATAACGTAAACCTTGTGTAGTGTGCATTCGTTAAAAATACTTTACCCCCTCTTATACTCAAATTTTCTAGCTTACTACGAGAAGTCTTCAGCGAGAGTTTTCCCTGAGTGCACACTGCTAAAACAACTCCCCTTTCGACATTCAATCCTTCATCTCCCCTACCTCAAAAAGGATTGTCAGAATTCTGGTTCATGGTCCTCGACTTTCAGACCTAGACACCTTGACCGGACCCGGACCGTCAACATAGACACTACACCAAAAGGTGAGAGACGAGTCCTGAAAGGGATGTCGGGAGGCCCCCACACGTCCACTCCTATCCAACACCAGGTACCAGGACTCACCGACATCTGTACCGGTAGTGTACGGACTTCTAAGGTGACCACATTTCTTTCGGAACACTAAAAACAGTCTAAGATTCGACGTCGTTTATCTTGTAACAAGCCAGGCGAGACACGACACTTATTTTCTTTTTGATAAAACGTTCTTCAACAGTCGGATTCTCTGACCTTGGACAGGGACGAAAATTCTGTAGAGTCTTTTAAGAGAATCCCACCACAGACTCCGCCACGTTCGACATCCGCCCTCTTGGAAAAGAGAAGGATGCCCTGTGCATGGTCGGACTGGGTGCAAGACCAACGTAGAATTTTGAAAGTACCTCGAGAACATGTATTGACCAAGAGATCGACTCTTTTATGCTGTACCAACGGACGGAAAGACACAAAAATATTTGGTCTAAATAGACTTTACACAGTGTGAGACTCACACTGTCGGAGCAGAACGAAGACCCGGTCGTCACCTTTGTCCAGACGACGAAGTCCGAACAGGAAAACCCGTGGACAAGGAGGACAAGGATTCCGTTGTTCCTTCGAGCACCCGCCTTCACAACCGGGTTCAGAACATCACTGGTGACAAAAGGACTATACGGTTTTTACTCCCGGACACAAGTAGTAAACGAAACATTCGAATTTCGATATAAAACGGTCAGACTAAAGTCTTTCCTCGGTCTCGTCTTTCGGCGCTCGTTGAAACACTTTCCTACGGATAGGTGGGTGTAGACCCAAATCTACGACAACACATTTGCAACGGTGTAAATGGCTGGCGCGGATTAACCATCGGAGTGACATTACCTCCCCAACTCCCAACAACTCTCCCTAGAGTTCGTGGATACAGCGACCCCTTAGTTAACAAGAAATGTACCGCATCTCGAGTGTCTTCCGATTAAAGTCGGGTCCTATGTTTGTCGTGACTTGTCGGATCTGTCCGCAGAACCCGCGGACGCCGAAGAGGTGCCCTCTGCGACCTCCCGCCGTCGTCAGTCGACAGGACCCAGCTGTAAGACAGGCCTTTCCCAGGGTGACCTACCTGGGAACAGGGGGTGGGAATCGACCTTAAGTCGGATTTATGGAAGGACTCAGCCTTTATGTAAGTCGTTCGGGACAGTCAGCACACCTAGGACCAAGCGATCCGGACGTCACGACCCGGGGAAGCAGCCTGCGTGTAAGGTTCGGCCGTCAGTCGAAAAGAGCCCGTGCAAGTGTGACGTGTGAATTGACACAATGGTTCATCGGAACCCTCTCGGACCCCGGCCCTCCCTGACTCACGACCCGATCGGAGCCAGACTGTGTCCTTGTGTGCTCCGTCACCCCGAGAGGAAAAGAAAAAGAAGGTTTTTTGACGAACCGGAAAACAGAAGTAGAATGCCTGCTCTCGGGGACTCAGTCCTCCGTCGACAGGCGGTCACTCACGACCTCTATCCCGATCCGGACGAGCAAAAGTGAGTCCAAGAGTCACCTGAAACACACACACAAAAAAAAAAAAATGAAACAAAAAATTTCAAAAAATACAATAGAAAAAAATCAAACTTAGAAAAAATAGAACCGGCGCACCCGACGTCCTGGGCACAGGGGACACCACCCGCACGCAGGATTGGTGACCCGGCGGTCCCCCACGGGGATTAAGTGAACAACGAAGGAGTGAAGATTACGACAGACGAAGGACACCAGGTGGGGGGGGGGCGGGGGTGGGTCTCTGCGTGTGAGACCTTCGGGCGAGGAGGAAAGGGCGGTGGTGTCCGTACAACGCCCAATTCGGGTCCTCCCGAGGAGCACGGCTCCCCGTTCACGGCCCCTTCACTGCCGCCGTCTCGGTGGGGAGGGGGCATCCCACGCGTCGAACGTGGAACAATTCACGGTCATAGAACATCCTCTGACTCGAGTACAGACCTCTAATGAAGGTGAACGAGTGAAATTTTACACGATTTTGAATAAGTAATTTATAGATCATACGAGAACTTCGGGTCGAGCTCCCCTATACTGCGCAAACTCTACCCGGCTTGAGACATGAACGTCGAAAGTCGGAAACCCACTCTCTCCGTCTGTCTGTACTTGATCCTTACCGCCTTCCCGGAGGTCGAGGACCTTTACACGCCGGGGGGTGTCTCACACCGACGACACCACTGAGGCGTCCCGGAGACCCCAGAGCCAGAATGGGTGTGGACACAGCGTCTCCTAGACGTTCACTGGTCTACGTCGGTGCAGGAGGTCCTCGAGTACCAGTAGAACCGCTGTCTCTTGCGCGAGACAGACACAAAGGGTCTACGGGACGGTAGGACCCTGTATCGAGTAGCCCGAAAGACCACCGGGGGTCTCGACCCTTGTTTCCGTGGAGAGTCCGGGGACTCTTAGGTGTCTCCCCTCTTCGTAGTCTATGTCGGCCATCGTCCCGCGTCTCGGGTCCGACCCGGAGGACGGGGCGGTCCGCCATCGCTCCGGAGGGTGAAAGGGAGCCCCACGTCAGGGGAGAGTGGACCCGACGGGACCGGGTCGGAGCGGGCGGGGACGGGTCTTCGCACTTCCTCGACGTCGGGTCGGGGTGACCCCTTCGGCACGGGTTCCTCGCGACACGCGTTCTGCACACCAGGGTCATGCGCGACGAAGACCGAGTGCACCCTGGGGCCTACCACGCGCACCGGAGAGGGTCGGTACCGCAGACGGGAACCAGTGCTTCACCCTTACCAGCACGGAGACCTATCGACCCCAATCGCACGATCGTAATCCACGGACCGTGTGTTTAACGACAACAAGTCAGTGATTCAACACAGACTGAGAAACATTGGAGTACCTGACGTCGTGTGGTCCGAGGAGACAGGAGGTGATAGAGGACCTCAAACGAGTTTAAGTACAGACAACTCAGTCACTACGGTAGGGTGGAATAGGAGACAGCAGGAGAAGAGGAGGGTGGAAGCTAGAAAGGGTCGTAGTCCCAGAAAAGGTTATTCAGTCGAGAAGCGTAGTCCACCGGTTTCATAACCTCAAAGTCGAAGTCGTAGTCAGGAAGGTCACTTATAAGTCCTGACTAGGGGAAATCCTAACTGACCAACCTAGAGGAACGTCAGGTTCCCTGAGAGTTCTCAGAAGAGGTTGTGGTGTCAAGTTTCGTAGTTAAGAAGCCGCGAGTCGGAAGAAATACCAGGTCGAGAGTATAGGTATGGACTGATGACCTTTTTGGTATCGAAACTGATGCACCTGGAAACAACCGTTTTATTGCAGAGACGAAAAATTGTGCGACAGCTCCAAACAGTATCAAAAGGAAGGTTCCTCGTTCACAGAAAATTATTTACGAGGTGTATATAATTGAAAAAAAGGGGACAATCCCTCGTCGAAGTTTACACTCTTTGTAACGAAAACGACGGATGTTCGAATGATCTATTATACGTCCAGTCGTAAGGAGGTCTCTCTGGAGTAAAACACACAAAAATAGGCAAAAATTGAGACTGGAAGAACCCTGTGCGGTGAACCAGATACTTTTCTACTTGCACCAAGGGGAATCTCGTCCAGAGCCACGTCTAGTTATCCCAAGCGACTGTAGTCACACACTAAAAGGGACATTTACTACGGAACTGATTACCTTTATAAACATTTTGAATGTAGCACTTAAGTATTGACCGAATGACAATTAATGTTGATCGATGATTAAACCACTGACACATACATTTAAACAGCTCCAAAGTCCCTCGTGTAGAGCATTCACCCTTCTTCTAACAGAGTTGTCGACAGAAAGAGGTCGAAACGTAATTAAATGACAAACGGTCGAATCTAATTTTAAAAAAAAAAAAACCGTTCTCAATTTAGAATAAGACTAAAATATACGGAAACATACAAAAATTACGATTGAGGTAAGTTAGAGTCATCATAAGTCCACCACCAAAAAACTCACCAAGGAAAAAAAGGGGTCCACATTTGACCGAATGTAGTCATTTGTAATTTCTCGTAAAACCGGAGTCACCTTTATTTCGTCTCAATGACGGAACTCATTTACAGATCGACCCACACCTCCTCTCTTAAATCCGAGGACTTTATTAATCTTTTGGTAGTTCTCCGGCTCTTAATAGAGCATCGTCTACTACTTCATTTCGTCCCGCAACTTCGTATCTCCCTTGTGTGTGTGCCTTGCGAAACGACGACGACGACCGCGATTCAGCGAAGTCAGCACAGGCTGAGACACGCTGGGGTATCTGCCGTCGGGTTGTCCGAGGGGGCAGGGACCCTAAGAGGTCCGTTCTTGTGCCCTCACCCAACAATAAAGGAAGAGGTCACGTACTTTCACTTTTCACTTTCACTTCAACGAGTCAGCACAGGGTGAGAATCGCTGGGGTACCTGACGTCGGGTGGTCCGAGGGGGCAGGTACCCTAAGAGGTCCGTCCTTATGACCTCACCGACCGTAACGGAAGAGGCGTGCCTTGCGAAATTCAATTCGTTTTACCCACAACGCAAAGTAACAGTGTCGTCCGGACATTTCACTTACCTCCTAACTAGGACGTACAACGCTCACTCCTTGACTTCGACTCCCTACGTCTCACCGAGCACCCCAGTCCACCGGAGGTTCACTACCGTCTCCGCGAATCCGGAAGGTCGGAGTCTGCCCTTGGAGAATACGCTCACGACAAGGGGGAGGGGAGGGACCTTAGGTTGATTCTCTTCACCGGCCTACTGACCCCTTCGGGGTAGACTTTCTTTCCTTAGAGTTCTCGACTAAACTCAGTTCCCTCCTACTTTCCGTTCTGAGTGGAGGTCGAGTCCAAGTCCGAGCACTGTTCAGACCTCACACCTCTTTCTAGTCACCAACGAACATTGAGGGGAGACGACATCATCCCCGGGGTTATTTCGGAACGGACTTCCTTTTCTAGCCAGAGAACTTTTACTTCGTAGACAGTTTGAATTCGACGTTGGGTGTCGTCCTTTACGTAACTAAAGTCAGACGACGTGTGTAGGTGCGACTATTCGCGACTTTGGTCAAAGCACTTGGTCGTGAAAGATATACGTGACAGGAGGACTCAAAGAGTAAACAAGACGACGGCAGAAAACAAACCAAAACGAGATTGCGATCCATCGGTGGCGAGTCGTGCGTCCACACGAGTCTGGGACCTTTGTCCCTCGTCCGACGAGAACAGGGAGTATCACTGCCCCCTACGTCTCATCTACCCTTCCCCGGTCTGACCCCGCCCTCCCCAAAAGTCACGGTCCTGACCGGTGCACCCGCCCTACCTCGTTTCCGAGCAAAGTCGGTAGGTCGCGAGGCCCGTAAAACCTTCCACCGAGAGGCGGACAGTGGACTCATCTGAAACTCTTACACATCTCCTTTGCCTCTCACATCGAAAACGTCAGACCCACTACACTCTCCAGAGAACGGACAACTCAAACACGGCCTTTCCACGAAACTCTCACTAGAATTGACGAACAAGGAAAAAGACAAAAATTTCCTTTTACTACGAAGACGACATGCTCCTTCCGGAGGCCCAACAGTATGTGTGGAGGTTGGAGTAGGCGCTCCTGACCGTGGTCTTTTGTGTCCCCAAACACCCCGAGACAACCAAAGTGCGACCGGCAAGGCACACGACTCCCCGAGACGAGCAGAGTACCACAGCGAGACACACGACTCTTTGTCGGTCTTACTCTTGTAAACGACTTAAGAACAAGAGGACCAAAAAAGTGACACCCTTCCTTCTTGGTCTTAATACCGTGTCCTCTCTCCACGTACGTTCTTTCACTACGACGGAGGGAACACCGTCCGTCGACCCCGACTGGCAAACCGGGTACTAGCAGGCGCGGACGGAGAAATATGGACCCTTGCAACAACAAGTCAGCGAGTCAGCACAGGCTGAGAGACACTGAGGTGCCTGTCGTCGTGTGACCCGGGGGAAACAGGAAGTGACAGACGGACTCAAAAGAAATGGAGTGCAGGCAACTCAACCACTACGGAAGGTTGCTAGAGCAGACGACGACGGGGAAGAGGAGGACGGGAGTCCGAAAGGGTCGTAGTCCCAGAAAATGTCATTCCACCGACAAACGTAGTCCCCCGGTTTCGTGACCTCAACGTCGAGGTCGTATTCAGGAAGGTGATTGTAAGTCCCGACCAGAGGAAATCCTACCTGACCAACCAAGAGGAACGTCAGGTCTCCTGAGAGCTCTCAGAAGAGGTCGTGGTGTCGAGGTTTCGCGGTCAAGAGACCGTGAGTAGGAAGAAATACCAGTGTAGGTATGTACCGACCTTTGTGGTGTCGAAACTGATGTACCTGGAAACAACCGTTTCACTATAGAGACGACAAATTATACGACAGATCCGAACAGTATCGAAAAGAGGTCTCTCGTAGAAAACTAAAGTGCCGACGTCAGTGACAAGTGTCACTAAATACTCGGGTTCTTTTGTCTCAGACAGTGACGAAGGCAAAAAAGGACATTTGTGTGGTTATGTATTTTAAATGTACGACATCAAAAAAAGGACAAAAGATGTTTTTACCGTAGTGTGTATATAAGAAGACGGCTCATCCAGATTCCTAGACTCCGCCCTTTCTCCTAATTTTTTACCTTCTCGGTTTGCATAATAAAAGGGTCATTCTGGGAGGACTATTGAAAAACCGGGAGTGAGTGGGGTGTGGGTGGACATGGACTCGGACGGTGGATCCGTAGTTTCCTTTTGAGTCCCCAACTAATATACGATTTTTATAGGGAAATACCTCTTCCGTCACCGTCGGGTGAGGTCACAAGAACGGACCTTTCAGGTACCTGTCTCCTCGGACCGCCCGTCGTCAGTACCCCTGTGCACTGGTTCGTGTGGACGCACTCCCACCTCCCGTCGCCCAACCGTAGTTACTTGACTATCTTGATTTTTTATATATGCATAGGGAAATGGAGGTTAGTCAAACCAAAGGGTATTTTGTAAGATTTGACGACAGAAAAGTCTCGGACATTATACCAGTGTTTAGAGGCTTTCCTAACTTGCGTTTCCAAAAAGTACGAAAAAAAATTTAATGATTGGGAACAAGAACCACGCGCAAATGATCTAGACCAAAAGCTAGAGAACTCCTTCAATCCCAAATAGGAATCCGTAAAATCCCTGAACAAGCTCAGTGTAGAGTGGCAAGTAAGAGGAAGGGTCCTTCGGGAGTAATGTCGGTCGGAACCAGAGGCAAGGGAACTAACCTCTTCGGTAAGACGCACAGAGACGGACGGACACAATCTTCTTCGTGGGAAAGGCCCAAGTGCGAAAAGGGGGACGCAAGGGGAGACACGAGGGAGCGGGCATAGCAGTGGGTCGGACCCGATCTCGGGAGTAGGTCCCGAGAGTGCCTCGGGCGCCCCGAACGACTCAACTCGGCTTTGTCCCTCGGAGGGGCGACGACAGGAGGGCCGGACGACTCGGACCCACCCGACGGGTCGGGGTCTCAGCGGAGACGACGGTGTGTCGGGAAGACTTATACTTTCCGTCAGAAAAGGCGTGTGGTCCCCAGAGCAGGGAGAAGTGAGACGAAGGGGTGGTCTCGCCCGCAGGCTCGGGGACGGGGGGGCGGACCGTCAAAAGGATGTCTGTGCAAGGGCACAGGACCAGTTCTACGCGAACGTCTGGCGGGACACGACCGCCCTCGCCCCCGCCCGCCAGGGACTCTCGGGACCGACGACCCGAGGACTAGGCGACTCAAAGGCCAACCGTTCGAGAAAGCGACGGGAGTCCGAAGACTCGACGGCCAACGCAAACCCCTGGCACTGAGTAGGCATTGGGCCAGACTTCTCCTCTACTCGACCGCACCGAAGAGGAATCTCCTTGTCGTCGACTCTCCCAAACAGTTCAACCGACTCAGAGGACACCGAGTCTCTCGGCGTCGGTGCCGAGAGGCCGAGGAAGGCCTCGCGTCTCCGCCGGGACGAAGGAATCCGCCGAAACCGAACCGACGACACCCCGTCCCTAATTTCCATTTCCCGAATCCACAAGCAAAAAAGGGAAATAAATTTTTGTGAATTAAAAAAGTTTTGCATAACTGATCCACATTGAAGTGTACCAAGTTTTGAGTCTCATGTTCACCATATTTGAAAGGGCGGGTTGAAGGGAGACGACGGGTGGGGGGGTCCTTTCTCCCATGACGACAGATGCAAGATGAGACTATCAAATGTCAAAGTACAGTACTCAACATTAAAAAAAAATATAGAAATTTTCAATAGAACAGATTAAAGCGCCAAACGGGTGGGACCGGGACACCGGAGAAGGGAGAGGATTTCCAGAAGGTAGGCAGGAACAGTGGACGACGAGCTAGGCGGACAAGTACAGAATTACAATTTTGAGAGACCGGGTCGCAAAGAAATAAAACAGCTTACCATTCTGCAGAGTGTGCAACTACAGGACCAACCTTTCCGCAACAGACAGTACAAGGAGGAGGTCCTGGTAAGAACACTCACTGGGAGACTAGGTCCTCCTCGGGGGGAGGAGGACGTCGGGGTTCAACGACACCCCTCCTCTCGGACGGGGGTAGGTAGGGCGGGTCGTGCCGGTGCCACGCGCGTCCTCGGCTCCCTCCGTGCCCCCCGGCGGCTCGGACGGGTCTCACCGTGCCGGTCCATCGCCGTCTAGGGCCACGTCTCGGACCCGGGGCGAGGACCAGAGTGCACCACGGGTGACACGTTCCACAACTGAAAATTTTTGTACGCACGGATGGCACTCTCGACACTCCGTTCAAAATAAACACCGTTTTACTCCCGACATCAGGTCCTCTACCGCAAAGTCTATCGAGAAGTCTTCGACGAGGTCTCTCCGTCCCCCTAGCAGTCAGAGACACACTAAAACCACTTGTACACGTACGACAGTTCGTGTAAAAATCGTCCTCCCAATACGATCAAAGTACTTCCAATGACGACGAGTACTCTTCGTCCGCAGAGTACTCCTAAAATCCTGAAGAGATCCAAACTCCTCTATGTTCTTAATCCGAGAATATTAGCCCAGGACTGTTATAGATTCGGGGACTTCCGGACAAGACGGCCAAAGGGGGTCGTGTACCACGGAGTAAAGACAAGAGGTGGGACTGGAAAGTCCTCCGCAACTTTCCGTCGGCGTACACCAAATCACGAGCATCTACATCTCCCGTCCACGGTTAGGCGCCAACTGTCTCCCCAGAGGAGCTCCACCCCTTCCTGCCACACTGTCGGGTCGGACGACCCTCGCACAGGTCTCGAGGCCTCTGCGGGTCGGTCCTAAGAGCTCCAAGACTGCCGGACGGAGAGGCAGAGACTCCCGGCGGCCGCGCTCTCCTTGCCCGTCAAAGACAACGCCGAGGGGTCCGTCCCGACACCGCCCTCCTCGGCCTCGTCCTCTCCGGCGCCTGCGTCGAGGACGGACGACCCGGGACAAGTAACGGGGCACCCGCAGACACTCCACCTGACGATCGGACCAAAACGTCGACTTCCTCGACGCGACCTCGAGACTTCGGTACAAAGAGACACTACGTGCTCCCTGGTCAAGTGTCTTCCTGACCCGAATCTACACCAGCAAACGGCAAGCACCCACACTGCATCTCCAAAACCGTTTCATGTAAGTGTTTCTTAACTACTTCAATCTCCACGACAATTTCAAAACAATGGCTAAATAGACTTTCGGACTCCAATCACAATGACATTATATTGATTTGCATCTGACATGGAGTAAGGTCTGTGGTCTATACCCTATATCTATCTATCTATACTTTTACAAACAAATAACTTTTGTATAAACGTGTATGCAAAAAAGAATTATATCTATTTAAAATAAAAGGCGAACCGATTTCTCGACGTAACTGTATGCAGACCCGTCTTCGAACGGTCCCAATGGTGACACACCTCAACGACATTCGTCAGTCCTCATTTCGACAACGGTAGTGAAACTTTCGTCACATCACGGAATGGACCACCAGACCGCCGATATTGAGGTGTGAGGGTTACGTCCCCCGGGTCAAGGACCAGTCCCTTGATCTAGGGTGCACGACGTTGACCCTCAAGCGTGCGGTGTTGACTTCTAGGGGGTACAACGTTGATTCTGGGTCGCACCGGTTTATTTATAACTTTTTTTTTTTCGTCACATCTCGACTCTCCCATTCTCCCCCTTATTCGTCCCCCCCACTCACTTACCCCCTCGCACCTCCCCAACTCAACCCTCTCCGTCCGTCTCCGGTCCGGAAGGACCCAGATTTTAAGTGCCACTCGAAAAGTTTTTAATAAGACCTGAACTCCTCTTGGGGACCTCACCGTGTCAGTCGAAACAAGACACAAGGCACTCCGACTGGACCCGGAGGGCGCACCACGAGTACCATTTCCACATCCCGTGGATTCTTTGTGCCCAAGTCAGGGGCCGAACCCTTCCAGGGGACCTCTTCCCGTACGTTTGGGTGACGTCGCGAGAACCGACCTCTCGGAGCACCTGTCTCCTCAGACCGCCCGATGTCAGGCACCCCAGGGTCTCAGCCTTTACTGACCTCGTCGAATCGTGAGTGTGTGTGTTTCCACCGGAATGGTCGTCCACCTCTCTCTCACTCTTAGGTGGAACTCCACGCACGGACTAATGTCTCTCTCGTGACACTAGTCGAGACGAGGACTGACAAGTTCCACCAAAAGAAAAAGGTAAGGTCTTATACCAACTCGGGGAACATGGGGGCTTAGCAGGTGCCCTGGGTGCCTAGACCTCTCAGCCGGTGTGTGAAGTTTCGACTGGAGTAGTCGATGGACCGTCGAATATTGCGGCGGGGAGAGTTCCTCACCTATCTGTGGTAGGTCCTCGTGCTGGAGAGTCTTTGTTTCATCCTATTTGTACCGGAGAATCGTTGAGTCCCCGAATGGGACTCCTGGCGCACTCCAGACCCCACGTCCCCGGACCGCCCACCACCTCCCCGTGACCCGACAGGAGTCCTTCCCCGTCTCGTCCCGGGCAGGGACGGCCGTGGAAGGCCAGGAGTCCGCGACCTCACTTCCGAGCCCCGAGAGGGGTGAGTGGAGTCAGGGGCGGCCTCACGGACGAGACTTTCAGTGGTTGAAGAAACTGAAGGTGCGACACCCGCAGGGTGTCCCACGAACTTTTACTAAATTCACAGTCAATTGAGGAGCCTCCTCCGTAGAGTTCTGTCACCCAACCGAGAACCTTATGAAGTACGAATCATGATCACAAACACATATAAAACTCCAGGTGTGTAGTGACACAAGAGATTGAACATAAAACATAGCAAAATCACAAATGGAATAACGGAGTTGGGGTCCTGCGAAAGTTCCTTTAGTCTTTCTATTAACCCCTGTAAAGTCCGAATCCTTCCATTATTTTTAAAAATGATAAATTTTTTTAACATACAGGTGAGGATAAAGTAAATATTACCAGACAAAACTTTCGTCGAAATATTATAGAGATCGTGTTGAGAGCCGTTCGTAATCCGTGAACCTTAACCAGTAGATTAATGCCAAGGTAATTAATGAACGTAAAACTGTAAAACGGAGAAAGTATCCACGTCTCAATCAATCGTCCGGACTTACCGTTTTCGCACACCTGACAAAAATCAAAAAGTTAAAGAACATTATTTCTATTAATCTCTGAAACATAAATATGTTCATCAAAAACGAGTCGTACACTTCCTAAAAAAATAAAATACAGTTCCTAAAAAGTGTGTCTAAGTTGTCTCTTGTCTTTTATCACAACTCGTTTCTGGTGTTGACTCGATACTACACGAAACGAACGATTTGACTACGGGATCTTTAACGTTAATACTCTTACTGTAAACGACGACCATACTTTTATTCGGTTCTTTCTAGAAATTGTTTTATTTTGTTCGTCGTCCAATTTCGAAGTTCAAAGGAGGGAGAGAGATCCTCAGTCAAATGGAATCATTTAAGGGTTGTGCTAAAGAATTTGTGGGGAGAAAAAGGTATCTAATAACTACGACACACTCTTAAGGGGAACCGGCTACTGTTAAAAATTAAAGGACAAAAATTCACTCTGGTGTCGACTTTCGTCCGTCCCAGAGGTGTGGTGGTGGAAAGACAGAACTTGAGCCCTCGTCCCCGCAGGGTCTCCGACCCATCGAGTGAGTGAGCCAGCACAGGCTGAGAAATGTTGGGGTATCTGACACGTCAGGTACCTGAAGAGGTCCCGTCTTAGGACCTCGTTCATCGACAAGGGAAGAGATCCCTAGAAGGGTTGGGTCCCTAGGTTGGGCCCAGGGGGCGTAACGTCCGCCTAAGACATGGTCGACTCGGTGGTCCCTTCGGGTTCTTATGACCCCACCCATCGGATAGGGAAGAGGTCGCCTAGAAGGGCTGGGTCCTTAACTTGGGCCCAGAGGGAGTAACGACCACCTAAGAAGGGGCCGACTCGGTGGTCCCTTCGGGTGTAGGACCCATTCACGTGTCGAAACACTCGACTATGGGCGTCGTCCCCGGTGCAGGACCGGGTCAATGCTCGGCCCACTGAGAGCCGTAGACATTTGACCCGTATCACCACCACGAAGGGAGTGTCTCAGCACATCTCTAACTTACTCCTTTCCTCCCGTTTCGCGCGTAACTAGCAAGTCGTTCGTGGACGCCCGAAATCGACCACCTGACGACCGAGTCTTTCCGGCCCACTAGTGTGTGTGAACACGTCCCAGGGACACAATGACTTTCGCCTCATCGGAGAATGGGCTCAAACGCTGGGAAGCGTGTCAGTCCTCGAACACAACGTAGTGTCGACAGAAGGTCATTTCTGCCCCGCGTTAGTCTTCAGACGGGGGACGACCCCTTCTCTGCGGGCCCCGGACCCGGAGCCAGGACACCGACTAGTTCCCGACTTGCGTCCTGTCATCGGCTCAGGACACTAACAGCCGAGTCGGGACGAAGAACGGGTACGACGAGGGTCCCGACCTCGACTCTCGACAAACCCGGGACCCCCCTTCACACAAATATTCATAATCACGGATGAGTCACCATTCCTCCTATTGCGTATATGGGGCTTGGTGCGGAGACAGTCTGACACTCGAGCGGACCTTGTCCTTGACACCGAATAAAGATAACGATAGAGGTCGGAGATCCTTCCGCGAGCCGTGTCCAAATTTCTCTCTTTTAAGAGTTCACAAAAGACTGAACAAAGACGTCGAAACGTATTTATAGTTTGTTTCGTCCTCTTCGTCCAGTCAGAAGGGGTCCCGAATGCCACCATACATAAGTATACATTTATATAAGAGAAAGTAAATACCTCGTAGTATCGACGGGTCTCGGGTTCGGAAAAAGTTTACTATCCTCAGTTTTATATATTATCAAACTGGAAGATCCAAAATAAAGTCACATAATTTGGAAACCTTAAAGTTCCGTCTTCCGATTAGAGTATACCGTCCAACGATCAAACAGACTGTAACGATGATTTTACCCAGTAAAAATTTTTTTATATAAATTCATGTTTAGTTTCTTAAAACCTTCTCTTTATGAAAATAGGTGAATGACGTAATTTTATTTTAAAAAAGTCATAAATTTTTATAAAGGGTCTCCTAATTGTATATATGTTATGATATATATTTTATCTATTGATTATTCCTGGGATGATATATCGTGCCCCTTGAGAGGAGTCATGAGACATCACTGGAGATACCCCTTTTTTTTAGACTTTTTCTCACCTATATACATATTGACTAAGTGAAGCGACACGTGGATTTGATTGTGTCGTAACACACAGTTGATATGTGGTTGTTTGCAAATTTTATGTTTCATTTTAAAAAGGGTTTCTTCTTTTCGACATGCACCCATACTTTGACTCGCAATTGGTAAAAGTTGTAAAGGAACACTCGACCCGTTAGGCTCCTGTCTTCTGGCACAAGACTCGGTAGTGCCGAAAAGAGGACGCACTGGCCTGACTGGGGTCGTAGGCGAGAGCGAGAGAGCGTCGAAGACTTCCTCGTGCGGAGGGGGCGTGGACCTCGTCTTAGAACCGGTCAGTATCCAGTCAAGAGGTCGTAGCCGAGGTACCCCCGTCTGCTTAGTTTTACCAACACAAGACTCAAATTCCTCTCGGACCACTGGGACCCGTTCCTCTCGTCCTGGGATCCTTCACGACAAGGAGAGGTAGACCACTCACGGGGAGGAGGGACTCCAGTGACAAGAATCGGAGACCAGGTCCTCTTCTCAGTCTAGACAGGAACGATGTCTTTCCCCAAAGTAAGGCACCTAGCCCCTACCTTCTGCAACTCACGTCCCGCCCATCGTGACGGCAAACATTAGTTCAGATTATCGCAGGTCACGGCCTTCGAAGGACCAAAGAAGGTTCGAGACCGAGTCGGTGGCTGATCGGACGTCTAAGGGGTAAGGAAGGAAATCCAACAGTTCGGTTCTTTTTTTTAAAACTATTTTATAACGGTCGTCTTAATGTCCGTAATAATTACTAAATCTCTGGAAACTTCATTCTTAAAATGTAAGTCAAGTCAAAAAGAAAACCACAAAGTCTCCTTTTTTATGAGTGACTTTACATTAAAAGAAAGTAACTGACATTTACGAAAGACATCAAATTAATCGTCAAGTCATCAAAAGTTATTCTACCCTTGAAAAATTTCGTGTAAAAGATTCAGAACTTCATAATAAAGATTATCTCTAAAGGTAGAACCATTTTTGATTTGAAGAAAGGAAAATTGTGTCTATCTATCAAAGAAGTTGCACCGTGTAAGATTCACAACAACAAAAATAAAAATCTAGATAGGAAGTCACCTTTTACATGCCTGGTCGAATCTTCCTATAGGTCCATTAACAACCCTTCTGACAGGGCTAACTCAAAAACACACATGTAAAGTATTTATGGGACCATTTGAAAAATTTTGTTATTCTTACGGAAGGAGGAACTCCAGTCTTTCCACAACTACTCTTTAAACCTCTAATAAGAGAGAATTGACCTACTCCTAGAAATTTCATCCATTATAACTCACCACGACACAAGATGTCTACTACGGTGGGTCAACTCGTTAAACTCACGACAAATTGGGAGTGTCATCGGGACTCACACACTATGAAAATGGTTTTTCTAACAAGAGAGGAGACGGTGGTCACCAACAGGTTTATTCTGTAGGTCTATTTCGGTCGAAGGCGGTGTTGGGGCACGATACGGAAAAAGATTGTGGAGAGGGAGAGGGGGGTGTATGCCGGATTTCATGATGCACCAAGAAGGTCTCGACTTAGGGACTATGTCTAGTGCAACTCCCGGGCCTCGACTCCGGACTGTGACTCTGTCTTGGAGACCGCACTACGTCAAACCGACTATCTCGAGCAGAGAGTTCCCGAAGTAGACACTCGGGGCCCTGACGAAACCTCTGTGGAGAGTCAGGACAGGAGATCAAGGGAGTACAGTCACGACCCGTGAATCGATCAAACCTTAAGTCGTCGGGGGTCCATCACATAACTCTTCCGTAATGGTTTTAGGGTTTCTCCCGTATACACACACGATTCAGCGAAGTCAGCACAGGTTGAGACACTGGGGTACTTGACACCGGGTGGTCCGAGGAGACAGGTACCCTAAGAGGTCCGCTCTTAGGACCGAAGATTAACACAAAGGTGAACCTGGACACAGAAATAAGAAAGACATCCTGATACCGAAAATCCCAAGGAAAAAATTTTGTATCACCAAATAATTTGCAAAATCACTAGGAACCAATAACGTAAACATTCTTAGACACATCGATCCTGTCTCAGAGAAACCTTTATAGTAGTATTTTCCGCTTCCTCCGTCTCTGTTGGTCCGAAAGTAGGATCAGAGGGGAGAGGGTCACAGGACCAGAACCCGGGTTTTTGTTGCGTGCTCGGGAGCGGAACGTTTCTCATAGAGTCCCGCAGGGTGGACGCGCTCCCGTCGCCCCACCCGGTCCGGGTAGAGACCGGAGAGATCTGCAACTTCGTGGTGGAGGTGGGGGAGGTCGCCAATTTATGGCAAAGGACAACGCTGTCACTTGTAAGTGATGAACTATGTGTGGGATTCTTCCTTTACCGTTGGGGTAGGCCCTAAGAACGGACTTCGTAGGGCACCCGTCTCCTCGGACCACCCGTCCTCAACGGACCACCCGTCCTCAACCTGTCCTGATTCGTCGAGTGTGAAGTACGTGCAGATTCTTTCCTTTGGGGAATCTCTCCTGTGTGGATTTCGTCCCCATCTACAAAGGAAAGTTTCTCGGAAAGACACTCTACTTTAATGATCACCGAAGAAGTTGGTGACATATATCTAAAAGAATTACTCCGAGGAGTTTAATATCAGTTATTAAAAATAAACAAATGAAATAAAGAGAATAAAATTTTCGACCCCCGAGAGAAGGGATATCGTAGGTCTGCCGTCTCTTTGTCTTAACCGAAGTAAGGATAAAAGTCATTCATTAGGCCAATCTTACGACGACGACGACGAAAGTTCATTTTATTCTTACAACAGACAGACTAAAAGAATTTTTTTTTCTCGAAATGTATTATACGGACATAAAAATTAGATAAACACAATCACTATCTTTAGGGAATTTCAAGATCTGTAAAGAACCTTAACCAAAAATTATGGTCTCAGATTAAATAGAGAAACTCCAAGGACAAATTTATAACTGTCGGTTTCTTTTTTCTAATCACTTTCTTGTACAACCCTTTAAATCTTAAATGTATTCGTCGTAAAATCAAGTATAAAGGTCTTATACGGTGGGAGACACATGTGTGAGTACGCGACCCTTCGACGTCCGAAAGACTCCCCTCCTAGGTGCGGGGAAGGGGCCCCGTGTGCCGCCGGAAACCGAGCGACGAGCCGGGTCGGTCGCCGGCTTGCAGGTCCGACTTCTCTACGAGACGCAGGAAGGGCGGTGGGTGGGACGTCAGAGTGGGACCGAAGTTGTCTCCATATGAACTCGACCTTGGTCTTTGCGTCCGTCTACTGGAAAGTCATCGAAAGCAGACCCTTAAGGGACGCCGACGTCACCAATCTTGACGAACGCAAGTGCGGTTCCCGGACCTGAGTCAGGGACCAGTCCCTTGATTCTAGGACGTTCGGCGGGTGCCGTACCGGCTTTCTCTCTTTCTCGAGAGTCACACTAAGTCCTACGGTAGGACCTCGGAAAGACATTACGAAAGACACCTCCACAAACTAAAAAATAAAACGTCTCCTGCAAAGAAGTTTAACTCGGGGAAACTCATGACACAAGAATGTTCGCTTCAAACAGACAAAAATTGAACATAAGTAAACAAGTAGCCGGCGGGACCCAGAGACAACGGTGCCCGTCCGAAGGAGAGAGCAACGCCCCGCGCCCCCCGATGAGAGATGAGCGCCCCGCGCCCGAAGAGCACCACCACCGAGGAGTGTAACGCTTCGTGGCGAGACGCCGCGCAGTCATCAACGTCGACCTCCCGAGCTGCCAACACCGACGGTCCGCGCTACCAAACCGCGTGCTCGAGCCAACGGAGCACCGCACACCCTAGAAGGGTGTCGTCCCTAGCTTGGACACAGGGACGGGACCGCCCACCCAACGATTGGCGACCTGACGGTCCCTTCGGGGTGTCCACTTAAATTATTAGACTATTACTGGGACGGCTTAGGGTCAAAATGACAAAGTCTGTGATAAGAGAACTCCCTGACGGGAGAAGATAAGTATTCACTCCTAAGAATGGAGCACTATATCCAGAAAAAAAGGGGTACTTTGGCATCAGGGTTTTTACACCCTTTGAATCTTTGGTTCGAATCTGTGTACTGACAGACGTAAACTGACCGTATAAAGACTTACTAGGGGGACGAAAAGCCGTAAGGTAAAACTATAAGTATGACAGACATAAAAAGGTAGAACACAAAACAAGTAATTCGTTCGTAAACCACTCGGAAAGGATGAGTCGTGACACGAGACCCTTGTGTCAAGGACGGAAATTTCTGTGTCCCACGCGAATGTGCGCCACTCTTCGTACTATCTTTGTCACACACACGCATACATATACACACAAGGATTGTCCTACGCTCCCGGCACGCGGACGTCAAATGTCACGAAAAACGTCCACCGTAAAAGATGCGTGGGTGTAAGATTTTACTTGTACACAATAAGACAATCGAGTTGTCCTAAATCCTGCAATAGAGTCGAGTATAGTGTCTCTTGTCACATGAGTGGCACAAAATGCGCAGTCCTAAAACGAAAAGTATGCCAAAAGAGTGTACTCCCGACACTACTGGGCAGACACAAGACTGAGCACCAAACACGGAAAGGTAGCGGTCGTTCACCAGTCGACTGTGCAGTCCGGCGTCGTTGCGGTACGGTGTATAGTTCTGAATGGACTCTGGGAGAGGTCTGAAGTCAGTCTAGCGAACCAAGGACCAGTGCTCCATGCTCAAGAATATAAGAACTACCCTTTTTAACAATTTTACATAAACGTTGAGGACCCTTCTCCCGACTTACGTGAAGGTCTTTCACCAAGACACTTGGTAGGAAGCAAAAGAGAACTTGTACATGCATACAAACACAGAAACACTAAACAACAAATCGGCGATTCAGTACAGGTTGGGAACCCTTTCACCACCGACGGAAGACACAGGAGCACTCTCCATGTGCTGTCTCGGATCACGACCCCTGTCTTCCTGGGTGCTGTACGCTCCGGTGTCAGTGCGGACAAGGTCGGGACGGGAGCTCCGATACCTCCTACGGTCCCCGTGACCGCGGGAAGAGGGACGACACACGGAAATTTTTCTCTTTGAAGACGGAGACGGACCCATACTCCACACGGGACATCTACAGGACCCACCTCTTCAGTAAAAGACCCCGTCCTACACGATTCCGCTCGTCTCCACATCTCCCGAACACGGGGAGACACCCGCACCTCGAGTTCGGGATCGACGACGACACTCACGTTTTAACAAGTAACGAGGGGACTAAAGTGACATTTATTTTGTGGGAACGTTTTCGATCCAATGTCGGTCACAGGGATCTCAATTGCACGATTCTTTGGGTCCGTGTCACGACGGGCCAGAGGGTGTTTCAGTCGGTTGTCCTTGTACTTAAGTCCGTAGCGCACCTGGGAACTCGTGAGAGGTCTCCCCGGGTGCGAAGGCACGGTCGGTGGCCACACGTGTCCTTGACGGACTACAATTTACAATTTGGTCCACTGATTCAACTCCCTCTTTCTGGACCGACAACCAAGACCAAGACACTGTAGGACTACGACACACACTGGGAGCGAAGGACATGTGAGACTACTAGTCAGTCATCCCGATCCACTTTATTAGACAGACGAAGACTAAGATTTTGTGGTGGGAGTCTTCGCCACGACTCTCGGTCCGGTAGCATGTGGGGTTCCCGGTGACATAATGTTCGAGGAATAAAACGAGACACAACTCCGGGATTTTACGGCACGGCGAAGGAAGCTAGTCTAGACCGTCTAAGCGATGGTCAAACCCACGGTCCTGCGATGGGGAGCACAATGAAAAGACATGAGTTCCGAGAATGACCTTAGTACGGTGAAACGTCCTTACAACGTAAACTTCCGACAAGAAGGTTGATACCACTTTTAGGAGAACTGAATCTTACGAAAAAGAGTTTTATCCCAGTTTTGTTTATCTCTTTGTATAGTCAATAAACCATTTTCACTAGAGCAGATCGTGGTACCCAAAAACGACCCCTTTGCCCACGGGTCTCTTTAATTCGAAAGTTTTCGTACGGCGAGTGGTCCGGTCCTACCTCCGACACGGTCACTCTCGTGACGGACCTGAAACGTGCATTGACTGACCCTCGACGAAGTCTCTGCTCAGGACCCAAACCTCACACCGGTCGTCCCTCCACCCTCCACCAGTGGAAGATCTCTTCAGTTCTTTGTTTTGACCAAAACCACCCTCTTACCAGTCGACCTAGTCTAGCTGGAGAACTCCACCCTTCCGACTCACCTTAACAGACAACCGCTACGAGCTCAGTCTTCCAGTCGCATACGCATCATGCAAAACCTCAAGAGAAGTCTTGACTAACAACTGTGGAACTCGGACACACACCTGCGAGCCCCTCTCACCTCGGCTCCCGACCACGGGTCCTCGCCTCCTTGTCTGGTGCAGATTCGTAGTGTGGAGGGCCCAAGGGTTCGGTGCGCCCGCCCAACCCGGGTTCGGAAAGGAGGACTCAATGCCTTGTCGACCAGTGGTAGGAGGTCTTTGTGAGAAGGAAGATGAATTCGTTACAAGACGCAACATAAAAACTGTAGCATTTCAAATTGGTAAAGTCGGACACAGATGACTCGTGGATGATACACCGTCCGTAAAGAGGTCCAAGTCCCTCACGGCACTATCGTGTGTCAGGACTGAGGTGCCATCACTCTTAGCGTATCTTTGGTTCAAATAAGTATCTATAGCTTACGACCATCAGCGATGTCTCTTTTTACTTCATCTTCTTATTAAGTCCACGTGTCAGGAAATAAATAAGCTTTAGGAACTCGGCTCTAAATCAAGTCACAAACCCCGAAGGACACTCATGTGCATTGTAGACAAATTACAGGCATCGCAACAATGTTCACCGGAGTGTAATAAGATCCAGTCGAAAACACTGGACTACTCGAGTGTCTTTCTTCGAAACGGTCACTCGTGTCACTCAATCCATTATCGAATTACAGGTTCAACCAAAGTCAACAAAAGTCTACAAGTTTCGATTGTACACCGCGAATCACAATTTAGCGAAGTCAGCGTAGGTCGAGAAACACTAGGGTTACCTGACATCGGGCGGTCCGAGGAGACAGGTACCCAAAGAAGCCCGTTCTTAGAACCTCACCCGACGGCAAAGGAAGAAGTCCCCTGGAAGGGCTGGTCTCGAGCGTAGGTGCAGAGAATACAGAGGACACAACCGCCCGCCCAAGAAATGGTGGCCGCGGTGGACCCTTCGGGTCGCGAATGCGACTCAAAGTCCGTAAGAAGATTTTTTCGTCCAGATGTGTGTGTGTGTGAGTACATTAGGACTGTCGTCAGGACGTCCACTCGACGCAAGCAGGGGAGATGATTACCCTCTCGACTTCGTGTCGCTCCCAGTCGCGCGCAGGTCTCCGCACACGGCAGGGACACGGTCCTTCCCTCAGACGAGGAATTTATCCTGCTAGTCCCTCCAGGACTGACTGCGCCACCGTAAATTCGGTTCTGGACTTTCTTCCTTCCCTCGGTACACCCACCTCTCGACCCCCTCCGCAAGGACCTCTCTCCGCGTCGGCCCTTACAAGACCAAACACAAACTCTTTGTCATACCCACGACGTCCTTACGCACCCGATCCTCCCGTCTCGTCGGGGACCCCCAAACCAGTTCTACTGTGAAACCCGTCCTGACAGGACAAAGGAGACCCCACAACTCATCGGGCCGGGGGTGCGTGATTCGTGGCGCAGTACCGCTTTCGGCACGTCTACGGGCACGGAGAGAGTCATGGGGGAGCCGGCAGAGAGGACGACCGCTGCGACAGGGGAACCTCTTCTTCCAGTCTTGAAGCACTCGTCGATCGCACTCTCACGACGACAAGAAACGAAAGGACGCAAAGGACAATCTCACTGCTCCGCCCCGACGTGTCTCTAGGTACCCAAGATCAGGTGTACCTCCCTAGTACGGTCGTTTGGGTCGCCGGGCAGGTGTTCCCCACCTATACGGTGCAGAATTCTGCACCCAACGTCACTTTCTATTTATGTAGTTTCGACGTATGTAAACTGAGGAGGGGGGTGGAAAAAAAGAACTGTGAAATGATGAAACTAGATAACAATTTTGAGAGACAATTACAACTACGAACCCTACTTATTCACGAAAAATAATTTTGTTATAAGAGTCCTTTTTTAATATTATCATTATTCGTTATACCTACTATTCGGTACACTTAAAACTGCGATTATTATACTGTAAATTATTCGGTCTAAACGTGTAGGTTTCTTCACAACGGGAAATTTTACCAGTGGAACTCTTTGATCCATAAAATACTTTTTACTACGGTGGCGAGAGTGGGAAGACGGCGAGAAGTCTTAAAGGAAGTTTCACTCGAAGACACCGTGTAATCATTCATAATAGAGATTGTCTGTACGAAGACAAGACCCGGAACACCGATTCGCCGATTTCCGTTGAGGTCCGAGTAATAGACCGTCAAGGACACCCAGTCCGCAGACCTGTACCCAACCGACCAGGGGACGTGTCTTAGTGTCACAACCAGTTCCGATGCTCGAGGAGATTCCGAGTCCCAGCAGAAGATTTGAGCGACCAACAACCGTCTTAAGGCGACGAACACCGACGTCCTGACTCCAAAGACGAGAGACCCACTGACTCGATACCCGGTAAGAGTCGAGACTCACGACGAAGACCACGGGAGGTGCACCAGAAGAGGTACTCATCAAGTGTCGCATCGAGTGACGAAGAAGTTTTAGTTGTCCTCCCTTTGTCTTTTTTTTAGTCGTCCTCTTAGAGTCAGGGGTCCTTCCCGGGTCAGGTAGGAAGGTCCGAAGTGAACTAATCAAGTCCGGGTCCTAGTAGGGTTTGGAAGACTAATTGAGTCTCCAGGTCCCTAATCACTGGAGTAGTACCCTTACTTTAGGGCAATATCAGTGTGACAAATGAGTGTAAGGTCCTCCCCCTATTTGACCTTGACATGTGGTCCCGGCTCCGACTTAGAACCTCCGGTAGAAGGCTAAGACGGGAGGAGACCGGAGTAAGTAATGAGTCGACCCAAGTAGGCAGACGAAGAGGTCGGAACTGAACTTTATTAAAGAAGGACAAAACTTTTAACTCCAAACAAAAGGTATCAGTTCCCTTTCAGAGGAACTCGTATGAGTGTTCTGACCGGGAGCCCGAGGGGTCTCCGACAAACTCTTCACGTCGGGGTCGTAATAAACCTCGGTTTCCTCCGTTGAACTAACCCCCCTCCAAGATTGGGACGTCGTACTACCGAAACCCTGGGTGTGAGTCATTCAGAATATTCTCTATTCGTCTGAGGATGTTCTGTGTTGAGGGGGGCGACGGGGGTGGGGGCTGGGTTCTTCTTTTCGGAGTAGTGAAGTCGGTGTGTGAAGTGTACAAAGGACACCTCACATGTATCACCAGCGCCCGGCAAAGAGTCGGGTAGGATTCATCTCCTACGACCGAAGGACCAGTGTCTCTAACCAAAATGGGTTGACTGTAAAGTGTTTACCCTTTCGTCGAACTTTAGTCCCTGACGATCGAAAGTAGATCAAAAGTAGAAGATGAAATAGGAAAATATAAACGTCTATGGGATAAAAGAGGGAGGGAGAGAAAACACGACGCGACACTGACCCGAAGAGTGACCTTCGCACACATCTCGGATCCGATACAAAGCCATAATCCACCGACGGCGTAGTGGTTTTAGAGGGGACTTTGGTAAAAATCACTTCAGAGAAACACTTGCCTGGACAGAGGTAATCAAAGACAGGACGAGATTCTCTTTTCCTCAAGCATTCAGGGTGTGACAAAAAGGATGACCTCACGAGAGGGACTGTGAACCATTAAAACACTTTATGCACACCAAAGAGCGTCTGGTCATTAATACCATGGACATGCCATGAGCGAGACGTCACCGGGTCCTTTAACACTCACTCGCCCGCCGTAGGGAGAAGGAGATCGATGGTGAGTAAAAGACTCGAAGAGTCCAAAATTCACACAAAAGGAAAGACATGACAGGTCGTGCGAATTCGAATAAAAATTCCTAAAAGAGTTTAGAAGGGGAAACTTTGAAGAAGATCGAGTCGTCTGTACTCAGTAATAAAAAGGAGGAAACACAAAAACATTCCGAAAGTCCACCACGTTACCATTTCTTAGGTGGACGGTCACGTCCTCTGAGTCCAAGTTAGGGACCCAGCCCTTCTACGGGACCTCCTCCTTTACCGCTGGATGAGGTCACACGAACGGACCCTTTAGGGCACCTATGTCCGCGGACCACCCGACGTCAGGTGCCCCAGTGCTTCTCGGTTTGGGTTGACCCGCGTGCGTGTCGTGAGGAACGGGTCGGGAAAGCACAGGAGGAACAACCGAGACTCCCGTAAGTAACCGGAGTCAAATAATACTCGACGAACCCGCGGACACGGTCCCCGAACGAATGGAAATAAGAGTCGTAGATTGCGTAGACTGGACACGGGTCAATCAAATCCCTGGTCACGTATAAATTTAGTCTCGGGAAATGTTTTATGAAGACAAGTTTATCCAGTATAGATGTATAGTGTCCAGTCCCCACACGTCTCACTTCACAGAAGAGGAACAATGGGTCGGTAGGACGAGTAGGAGTTTGGTGGTGACGACCAAAGAAGTGAAATTGGGGTAGTTGGGAAAGTTTGAGTCCATGGAGCCTACTACTACTATAGGGTAGTCGGTACCTCCTTTATGTCATGATACCTCCTTTGTCGGGGCTCCATCTCAGGTTTCTAGGTACAGGATTCGACCCTAACGGTGTATGATCGGAACGGTGAGTTTAGAACCTTTTTAGTAAAGAATAGACCCGGAAATAGACTGAACACCTCACTAGTCTCCTGTTACTATCCTTCATTTACACCGGCAATGGGTAATTTCACATACTCCACAATTCACAATCAATTGGTGAATTAAAAATGACCGACAACTGTTGGTGCACAATAATAATTGCAGTATAAGTAGTCTGGAGATCCCTCAGTTCTTTCGAATAGTTCTGAAATAGACAAACCAAATATACTTTTTTCCTACACATTATACACTGGATTTCTGAAAACTATTTATTTCGGAAATGACTTGAGTCACACCAATTCAAATTCTGATCAGTGTTAATAAGATGTTGTCGTTGTGTTCATATAAGTCGGTCTTCTTACACAAGTTTCTTTGAATTTCAATCGTGAAACCCGACTTGAATGATCTTACAATATAGCCGTCCGAAAACAGACCAAAGAAAATACCTTTCGATAAATATCAAGAGTTACGATGACACTTTAGTAGGGTACAAACTACCCGTCGGACAATACCTTTAATGGTCTTGTATTACTGTTTCTGTCACAAATTTAAAATGGTGTCCTGGTTCGTCCGTTCTTCTACTCGAACTTCTTCGTCGGAACCGACTCTTCTATCACGGACCCTCACAAACCGTTTGGGGTTACTCTTGTCAATACTTTCGACACGTGACACCCACCCGTCTTGCCTAGCGACAACGTCAACGGATCGTTGGCTGTCCTGTTCATCTTTACAACCACGACGGTGAAATCGCCTTTTGTTCTGCTCGCGAACTGATGTCTTGGCGACGCCGACAAAACTCCTTTGTAATTCCCGCGAGCGGCGGAGACGGAAAGGGGTGTCATCACGCCACGAAATTACAGACCAGGAAACTAAGCCTTTGTTTATCAGACAAAGGAGGAAACTCGAAATTTTTTTTTTTTTAGGGTAACCTGGAGTGTCTTTTAATAAGGATCTACAGTGACCGCACCCGAGCCATGGGACCGTAGTGTCGAGGTTCCATGACCATAATCAACCGTACGGCGCACGTGAAACGATGCCTACTGACAATCCTCGCGGCAGACGCTCGCTGAAGGAAACACGCATACCCCACGAGCGTCCGGGGAACGGAAGAGAGCGAGACCACACTCGTCTGGCTCCGGTCGCGTACGGGACAAGGCACGAGCACCCTCGTTCAGAGTTTCGCAATCGGGACGACCCTTCTTCGAACCCTGGGGTTGGATCCCAGAGATCTGGGAGTTTGAGGTCGTGACGACCACTGCTCGCTATGGACACCGACCTCCACTCCGCGACAGACCCTCCGGACGTCGTCCTTGGTCGGAGGTCCCTTGTGCGGAGTGTCTACTGCCGTTCACACACACACGACTGATATACGAGTGAGGGACTTAGGAGGGGCAATCATCGCTCCATGAGCCTAGGAGTAAAATCTCGATCCTTCGATTTCGTCTCTCCGGAATTCTTTGTAAGGGCTCCTCCGGGTCGACCGTCCCACTATCTCCATCCTAAGTGCGGGACTCTCAGGTCGCACCGCAGGCACGGACGCACGGTCTGCGACGAGATCCGAAACCACGGTCTACTACTTGTCCCGTACCAGGGACGGGAGTTCCTCGAACATAAGATCGACAACTCCGGGACCACGGAAGACGAAACCGTAGCCGGGACGACCGACTCCGAACCCTCTTGTACGTCGAGTTTTCGAGTGCCGTCGGAGCAAGGGACTTCTGGTGGTACGGTCTGGAACGGAGGAGGATCGTCGGAGGGGGAGACGATTCGGTCCGCAGAGGGGGGTCGAGAAGAGAGGGCCGCAAATCGGGTCTTACGAGACTGAAGGACGGCAGCGAAACGGTCTCGGAACGGAGGGAGGAGGGCGTCACTCCAAAACCAAAGACGGCACCGACAGGGGACACCGGGGACGACGCGCGAGTCCGCTGTCGCACCGACGACACTCCCCGGACTCCGACGAGAAGAGATCGGAACACATAGGACGGAGACGATCAGGTCGGTGGCTGGTAGGGAAGACACGGTCCTAAACTGTGCCAGGGCACGAATTTAGAAGTCCCGAGAAAAATAACCGACGTGGTCTCTGTTGTAATCCTTAGAATTTGTCAAGGGACTGGTCCCTAGCTTGGGCACGGGAGATGTCACCTTCGGACCTCAGAATGGGTGACCTCCTGGTCAGAGTTGAATGGGTGACCTCGCAGGGAAGTCCCGAAAGAACTTTGCGAAGTAGGACCAATAGTCAGGGGTGAATGATCAGCTGTAGACCCTGGACTCGACCCCGGACTGAGGAGGTCGAAGACGGGTCGATGAGACAAGTGTGGTCTGGGTTGGTGCACCGCGTCTCGAAGGACGGCGCTCGGACCCAGAGGACCCACAGGGACAGCAGGGTGGCACTCGGCGAAGAGTGGGTCGGAAAGTGGACGAGACGGAAACACCTAGGTGTGAGCCGGGGACAAGAGTCGTGGTCCGACCCGGACACCCGGACGGCTGCAGGGCTCGAGCCCCATCACTAGCGCGGCGGACGGTCAGGCGGCGCGAGAAGTAGCCGCACACACACAAGTACCCTGGAGTGTCAAGGGAGACACCGTCAATTCCCGTAGGTCCCGCCGTTTTCGGCCCCTTCCTTACCGAGTCTCCTCTCTCTCTGGTGAAGACGCATTCTATTGGTGCGAAACCCTGCCCCAGGCAAGACACACACTGTCTGGCTCCCCTGTGTGGCCCACCTTCTTCGGCACAGGAACTTTGGGACTCCGCCCCGCACGACGTCCCCCCGGCCGTCCCCCGCGACCCGCCCCCGCCCCGGGGCCCACTGCAGTCTCCTGGCCCCCGAAGGCCACGCCCGCGAGTCCCGGACACTTGACCACTACGACTACTGCCGATGCCGACAAGTCCCGAAACTCACGTCAAAAGTACCACTACGGGGGGACACGAGAGGCCTCGATTCCTCTCGTCTATAAAGTACTTATATCGTTGCCGAGCCTCGGCTCCGCGAGGAGCTCCTGTACCAGCTTGGTCTCGAACTTGTCGAGGAAAAAGGTTCAGTGCATGAGAAAGACCTTAACTAAATACCCTATCTTTTCTCTTCGTTTTCGCACTCCCGTCTTTTTTGATGGTTCTTCGACCACGTTTCAAGGTCTGTTTCCACCGGCGTCTTCCCGTCTCGTCTCCCGGCAAGTGTATTTCCGGAAGAATGTCTTTCTGGACCTCCTGTGTCCTCGCCCGACCGCTCTCGTCCGGCCCCGTCGACCTCCTTGGTCCAGCGGGCGTCCCGACGCCTGTCTTGACAGGTCCTCTTAACGGCCGTACCGTCCCGAACGTCCCGGTCAACGAGTGGGGTCCCTCCTACGGGTGCGCAGGACCCTCTAGAATTACCTTTGGTGAGTACCCGAGGTGTCGAAGCCACGTCTCCGACACGGCGGTCCCCGGGCCCCTTCGCCTCCGGTCTCCGAACGGGAGTGTCTGAAACGACCCCCGGGTCCCCTCCCGAGAAGAAGTCTTTCGGAAATTTCCCGGGAGTCCAATTAACTGGTCTATCCCCGATAAGTAGTATGGAAAGTAGCAATGAACCTACACGTTTACCAGGCGACGGGCGTCGGTGTGGAGACGAAGAGCTGTCGAGGAAGGTAAGAGATTCGACGAAGGGGAGCACCCCTCAGTCCCTGATCCGATCAACTCCCGAAGCACGACACAGGTACCTCGGGAACCCCAAGACCTTTGGTGAGGGTCTCGGGTGACAGGACGAGACTTATCTCCTGAGGGATCCAAATTCTTTTCCCGAAGGGACCACCGAGTCGACCATTTCTTAGACGGACGTTACGTCCTCTGGACCCAAGTTAAGGACCTAACCCTTCTAGGGGGACCTCTTCCCTTTCGGAAGGGTGACGTCACAAGACCGGACCTCTTCCGGTACCCCAGCGTTTCTCAGTCTGTGATGACTTGTTGAAAGTGAAGTACAAATTCTTTTTCAATGATAATGTTATCTATTGGAGGGTTTCGGAAGATTGTGGTAAAGTGTCTAGACAACTTTTATGGATATGTAAGGTCCTGAAGGGACCACCACGTCGTCGACCCCGAGGTACGAAGGGTGCGTCCCCGGACCCAAGCTAGGGACCAGTCCCTCGGTCTAGGTTGTATAACGTCGACTCCGGACCGTGTCGAATTATTTGTTTGTTTAGGAAAAGTTTCTTTCATACCTACGAAAGGTCTACAAGGGAAGCACGGCACGAAGTGCTGAGGGACTCGTGTAAGTGGAGCAACAGCTAATGACATAAGTCGGGAGTAATATTGGGTCACTTCACCCGTATACCACGACTCGGGTATAATGTCCGTTTCTTTAACTACGGTTTCCTACAATTCGGGTTCCACTGTCGACCGGTTTTGGTCTTGAGTGTGGACGCGGACACCCCCGAAGGACAGGTACATGCCGTCTTTGGTGGTGTTACGACATTTATTTAATAAGAGGTTACTTTGAATTAATCAATAAAAATTTTTAGAATACTTAGACAACGAGAAAAGTTCAGGAAAAAACGGGTAGGTGGTGTCCTCTGGTTTTATTACCTTGCAAAGTCAGTTTTTACTTTATCGGTCGTCAACACCGAGTAACCAATGATAATTCATGTGCGACTTTAATAAACTGTATAAGATTTATGGTTAAAACTGAACTCTAAACTTTTCGTTGAAAACTAGGGTGTCGTGTCATAAGAAACGGTAAAACCTAAGACCTACGATTGGACTACCGAAGATTTCGGGAACAATTAAACTAAACACCCTAGTTTCTCTCTTCCTAGGAAAATGTCACGTCCAACCGGAAATCCGACCGGACACGGCACCTTACCCTCGAACCGAAGGCTCAGGTCTAATCCTTCGCCCGACACTGACACTGACTCTTCGTCTCACTCCGACACGTACCTGAGGAGCAGACAAACCACTGGTCTCAGTCAGTCCTCGTGACGAGCGTTTTGGGTGAGGGTTCCTAGAGAAGATTGCGAAGTGGGGCAAATAGTCACCCTTTCGTTCCAGTATCAGCAAAAGTAAAAAGAAAGGGACGACTGCACAGAAACAATTATATAACATAGACATAGTCCATAGTCGGGGGTTTAGCGTCGACTATACTACACAGGAAACACCATTAATTGGAGTGTTCTGTAGACGAAATTAAAATTGGTACGAAAATTTAAGGTCCGTGACATAGAGAGTATAGACATCACTTTAAACCCCCTGTACATAGACATAGGTCCTCTGGGTTTAGTAAGAAATGTTTTATTTTATCTTCCAGTGAGAGAGAGACAGAGTCTGTGAACACCACCCTAACGATTTAGTCACTTCGTTAGACTACTCATTAAAAACTTGGGTAGATGGTGACATTGGAAGATCCTAATCCTCTGGACTTACCTGGACGGAAGACCTCTTACCGTCACGAACCACTCGGGGTGGTCTCTTCTTGGTCTCAGCGGGAGGGTATCTAAATCGGTTCGCAGTACTACCATTATCCCCCGTAGACAATACGCAGTACATACACGGACCCTAAGATGTGTGAAAGAAAAAAAAACCGACCGGTCCCAGGATCAACGTCGGACGTCCCAGAAATCAACGTCAGACACCCTAGATCAAGCTAGGGACACTCTTCAGGGACCTCAGAACTGGCGACCTGGTCGTCCCTCCGTGGACGTGTGGTGAAAATACTCCGTCCACACAACGGGACGAGACATCCACGTCCTGGACTTCTACTCGTCGCAACCGGGCGCAGTCCTAACCTCGCACACGCGCGCGTCCAGGACGAGGGCGGGTAACGAGGAGACGCGGAGAGGACGAAGGACCAGTTACCAATCTGGAGAGGAGATGGAAAAACACCAATCAAGAGAACCGACGTCACTTGTTTTCGGAACTATGTAACATAGAAGATTCGGAAACACACAGTCCGAGAAAAGAACTTAATTATTGTGCAAAGCGCGGGCGGATTGTAGACGTCCTAAGTCCCGGGTGTATGTAGACACCCGAGCTTATCGGTAGTTGTCGAAGAAGTTTCTCGACCTTAGACACCTCCTCCTTTCCCGACAGTCGTGTGCTCGCCCGTCCCACGCTCTGCAGTACCACCTCCTTTACTACAAACGTTTCTACACCTCCGTCAGTCATGTTGTCAATTCAATTGTCATAGTGAAGTACCCTTTATCTACCCCTTTGTCACCTTTGTCACAGTCTGAAATAAAAAATCCCGAGGTTTTACTGACGTCTACCACTGACGTCGGTACTTTAATTTTCTGCGAATGAGGAACCTTCCTTTCAATACTGGTTGGATCTATCGTGTAAGTTTTCGTCTCTGTAATGAAACGGCTGATTCCAGGCAGATCAGTTCCGATACAAAGAGGACACCAGTACATACCTACACTCTCAACCTGACACTTCTTCCGACTCGCGGCTTCTTGACTACGCAAACTTGACACCACAACTTCTTCTGAGAACTCTCAGGGAACCTGACGTTCCTCTAGGTTGGTCAGGCAAGACTTCCTCTAGTCGGGACCCTAAAGAAACCTTCCTGACTACGACTTCGACTTCGAGGTCATGAAACCGGTGGAGTACGCTTCTCAACTGAGTGACCTTTTCTGAGACTACGACCCTCCCTAACCCCCGTCCTCCTCTTCCCCTGCTGGGTCCTACTCTACCGACCTACCGTAGTTGCTGAGCTACCTGCACTCAGACTCACTTGAGGTCCTCAACCACTACCTGTCCCTCCGGACCGCACGACACTAAGTAGCCTAGTGTTTCTCAGCCTGTGCTGACTCACTGACTTGACTTGACTCTCCTTAGGACTTTCCCGTCTACGTTCTATTTGAACTTCTCGCATCTGAACCAGTCTGACACCTCCAAGGAGTCCAAACCATAGACGAATTCCTCTTTCCGACGCGACCGCGAATCTCTCGGGGTCGCCCCTCTGTCCGTCTCTGTCCCTCAGGCACACCCCGACCCCGGACCTCATCCTCCCCGACTCGACCCCTCCGGAAGAACCTTTGTCTCCTACAACACCGAAGGTACCAACCCTTGGACGGACGGTCACGTCCCGGTGCTCAAGCCTAGGACCAGGCTCCTCTAAGGTGTACGGAACCCCGCCGATTCGGGCGTGCGAGACCTCGGACACAAGGTGTTCCCTTTGGGGGAGTCACTCTTCGAACACGTGGTGTGGACGTCTTTCGGACTCACGTCGTTGTTTTTGGTTGTGTCGGGTTTTTTTTTTTTTTTTTTTCTACAATATTTCCCGTCTTTTTCTCTTTTTTGAACTATGGACGGAGATATATCAACGGTGTACTCGGTTGTTCAGGTTTTCTGACGCTGAGGACTCGGACGGACTCTCACCTGTCTTCGTTTAAGTCTTCCTCCGACCAAAAGTCTTCCCTTCCGTACGACTACTCAAAGCCAAAAATCTTTCAACCCAAACCCTACTGGCACGCTATAGGGGTAACTCTTTACGTCGAACACTGACCTCTACGGGTAAACCTTTAAACCACTCGGTAGGTTCGGCCGGCTCAGACTCGTAGTAAAACAAGTTCACTGTCAACGGCAGCCACTCACCCTTCCAGGGCCCCTTCTCGGCTCTGCTCTCCGCGTTCCTGTCTCGCAGGCAGATCTCCCGTGCCAGCAACAAGTCAGCGAGTCAGCACAGGCTGAGACGCTGGGGTACCTGGCGTCGTGCGGTCCGGAGGGACAGGAGGAGGTGGAGGACCTCAAACGAGTTTGAGGACTCCCATGTCTTGGCGCACCTTTCTCGTCGTTTGTGCTCTCTTCGACTCAGGCTCTCGACCCTCTCTGGTCCTGTCCGTGCACCTCTCCGTCGGTGTCTCCGGTCCCCGGCTCCTCCTTGCGGCGGGACGTCGTCTCGTCAGACGTCGCCCGCGAGTCGTCACCGTGGGGCCGTAGGTCCCGGTAGGACACGTGACAACCCACAGGTCGTCGTAACGACCGGAGGTCTCTTACAGGGGTCTGTAACGATTTACGGGGGAGTCCCGTTTTAGTGGGGGTCACTCTTGGTGACCAGATCTTCTTATTCCTCACATCTTTCGGGCACCCCAGACCGTCAATTCTCATAATAAACTCATCTTCCGACCGTCGTCTCCAAAACTCTCTTTCTATCCTTTCGACGGCTGTGGAACAAGGTCGTGTCGTCCGGGGTAGGTCCGACGAGAGGTCTCACATTCTAGTTTCCAACCGCCACGAAGTTCGGTCACCTAGACACCGTCAAACAGTGTCTCGTCGTTGTCCTTTGACTTCGAGTGACGTGCAATTATTTCCTCTTTATTTCCTCTGACTGCCGCATCGAATGTTCACCTTTCAGTGTCTCAGCTTGTCTCCAGATCTTTACGTTCTCTTAGGTAGCCTTAATTTCTGACACAGAAACGTATATGAATCTATGTTAAGTGTAGAAAGTGTCACTTTCATAGACAGGTATAAGGAGTGTTTTTTACAAAAAATCATGTATGTTTCTTTGTCTCGAGTCCAAGTCGTGTCCCTTTGGGTGTCGTTTACGTTTCACCGTACACTACGCACCGCAGTAACACATACTCTCTCTCTCTCTCCGTCCGTCCGTCGACACCCCGAACCCCTGTCGCTCTGGCGTCGGACTCGAGCAGGAAGGGCGGGGCAGTGGCTCGACGAGGCAGGGGTAGGGGGAGCGCAGCGACAGGTCGACAGGTGGCAGACAGACACCGTAAACGACGGACGGGGGAGGCGGTCCTCCGCACCGATTTTCGGGTCAGACAACCCGTAGAGACGTGACCCCGTCGCCCGGTCCCCACTTGCTAGTCCCTAGTTACTGTTTTCGTTGCAACATAGTCTCCTGTGTCGGGGGTCCAGTCGCCCGTAGGAGGCCCCAAGTGTGCGGAAGGTCGTCCTAGAAGTCGAGGTAGTCGACGTCGTCCCGAGTCCGGTCCCACCCGCCACCACCCGAGACGGCTGCGACGGCAATGGTCCAAGAGCCGGAAGTCTCCGGGCGCCGTCTCACCCGGGTCTCCAGTGGAGACACCGAGGGACGAGGAGAGAGCGTACCGACAAAAGGGTCGTCCTATCGCACCCAAAACAGAGACACCAGTCTCATACATCTACTTCCCTAACTAGAGCAATCTCCATTTGTGCCTACGAAGATCAGTAACATCTGACGACAGGTCTTTCCCTACGAACCCGAGTAGCCGACTTTGGGGCGGAAGACCTTCCGTCTTCGACTCCGGGTCCTCCTTCTCCTCACGAGAGACCACAGTGACTTCCGTCACAGGAGAGGACCCGAACCCCACGTCCCGGGACGAGAGTTGTGACCGGACGGACGGAAGAGGCACAGGAAAGGTGCCGGAAGGACACGAAACGACTCGAAATAAAATCCTTAACAGGTAATATGCAATAATCAAATTTACATCGGAAGTTCGAAATTCGGTACCCTGTCTTAAGGGTATAACACTCGACTCTAGTCTAGAGAATTGTCGGTACGAGACGCCCGGTACAGCCTTTGACCTGGTGTCGACTCGAGGACCAGTAGTCAGATCAGGTCAGAGAGTTAGCACAGGTTGAGAGACGCTGGGGTACTTGACGTCGTGCGGTCCGGAGGGACAGGTAGTGGTTGAGGGTCTCAAATGAGTTGGAATACAGGTAACTCAGCCACTACGGTAGGTCGGTAGAGTAGAAGACAGTTGGGGAAGAGGAGAACGGGAGTCAGAAAGGGTCGTAGTCCCAGAAAAGGTCACTCAGTCGAGAAACGTAGTCCACCTTTTTCATAACCTCAAAGTCGAAGTTGTAGTCAGGAAGGTTACTTGTGGGTCCTGACTAGAGGAAATCCTACCTGACCAACCTAGAGGAACGTCAGGTTCCCTGGGAGTTCTCAGAAGAGGTTGTGGTGTCAAGTTTTGGTAGTTAAGAAACCACGAGTCGTAAGAAATATCAGGTTGAGAGTCTAGGTATGTACTGGTGACCTTTTTGGTATCGGAACTGATTTCCCTGGAAACAACCGTTTCATTACAGAGACGAAAAATTACACGATAGATCCAACCAGTATTGAAAGGAAGGTTCCTCAGTCGCAGAAAATTAAAGTACCGACGTCAGTGGTAGACGTCACTAGTCCCGAGGTATTTGACGGGTCAACTCATTGACTGACAACCAGACGAATCGACCCCCGAGCCCCCTTTAGGAGGGCGGGGTACCTCCGACGCACTGCGCGGACGAGCGGACCCGACTCGGTCCAGACAAAGCGCCTCAGGGAAGAGAGCGTGTAAAGACCAGTCCCGCCGGGGCTTCCGCGGCACCGAGATCGAACAAACACCCCAAAGGCGAGCAACGACACCAAGGTCGGACAAGAGGAGGTGACACACAAGTAGGAGCGGCCGAGGACGGGCGGGACGTGTGCAGTCCGACACCTTAGTCCCGTTTCAGTCGTTGTAATGGGTCTGACGAAATGACTGAGGACCTCGAGACTACAGTTTAGGGACATTTAACATATACAACATATATTATGTCCTGTGTGCGTGTGGGGGGTTTCGCGAAGACAAGCGACCAACTTGGGTTTGATTGCACGTAGAGGTGGGGGGACTTCGGGCAAAATAAGTGACAATGAAAGAGTCACCCTGAGTGTCAGTCAGGTGACATATACACCAGGGAAGTATAGACGTCAATACACAGACACTAAGTCGGGTCGGCGGACTGAAAGAATCACCGAATGAAGACTACGTGTAGGTCTCAGGGCGGGAGGTTTCAAGAGGTCGCATGTCCACAAACTATGAGGGTTTCTTGCGTTTCAGTCAAGGTTGGGTCGGGAGAGACCACGACTTCGTGTCTGTCATGGGTCTTTCGCGTCGGGACCCCCTCCTCGGCGTCGAGTCCGGCCGCCCTCCGTCTCCTCTGTGTCTCTCGCTCGAGCGCCCGGTGTCACCGGTCTCGCCTTTCGGTCCTGTCCGTCCCCTGCACTCAGGACCGGCCTCTGCTGACCTTCGATTGCGACGAGACCGCAAAGTCCTTGGTTTGTCGCACGGCAGTCCTCCGAACACCACGGTGACACGCAGACGGTCTGTGACCGTCCGCGGGTGGGAGTGACAGGTGTGTGTGTGTCCGTCCAGTCTCAGACGTGTACATGTCGGGCACAGGACCGACACCGGCAGGCCCCATGGTCACTACGTTTGACATAAGCCTCACATTTCTTAATAATTCCCACGACAAAGTTCCTTATTTTCAAAAATAGTGGATCTTTCAGACCTTCTCTGAAAAATAAGATAAGTCCTATCTGAAATTCCAAGATCCACGAATCTTAAGAGAATCTTCGGTTTATGTCTGCTCCTGACCTTCTCTGGTAGACTTCTCCAAGGAGTACCAGAGGTAACTACAAATAGAACCTTATTCGGGAGACCAGAACCTTACAACTCTTTTTACTCTGATCACTCCCTTTTCACCTTTACTCGGAAGGTCTTTCACGGAAATCGGATGCCACGATACGACTGTGTACCTCTCAATGGTCTGCCACTATTAGATCTTCGACCCTTTTTTAAGTGTCCTTCTGCCGAAGGTGGAGTGTGACCAACTAAAACGGTAATTTTGGACACAGAGACGGACCCTCCAGTGAAGTGTAATGATTGTTCGTTCTCTTTATCTTCGCACGACAGTAGAACCTGAAGATTCTTCGGTTAAAAAAAAGGATCTCAGTATTATAGTGACATAACGGTCGAAGGGCGAAGGAGAGCAGGAATGCAAAGGCACTGTGTAGTGTCTACCACTACAAGTACTGACCGAGGACGCGTAGTTTCCCTCAGGGGACCAGGCAGGTCCTCCGCCCTCCAGACGCCTATGCGAAGACACAAGACTGCGAGACCGAAAGAAGGCAATTCTCGAGGGAGTCGAGACCAGAGACATCGTGGACTGGTCTTGGTCAGGACAAGTGGAACGACGACGGACGGAGAGGAACTGAACCTAAGGGTGTCGTCGTCAAGGTCGGGTGCCGAGTCTTATCAACTACGGAGTCGTCTACTTAGAAAATTATAAGACAATGGGTCATTTCAGTCCGAAATTCCCAGACTCTCCGACTCCAAAAGAGAGGTAAGATTATTACTTTATCTTAAACCCACTTGGATTAACTTTTTTACAAAGGTCGCTCATTAGTTGAAAACCTACTCTCCAAGACCGGGTCGAACGACGTCCTCTCAAAGGTTTCTACGGAGTCTCGGAAAGGTAGACGTGAGGACCACTGAACGAACGGGACTGCGGAGGGGAGACCAGTCCGAGGTCGGAGGAAGGAAGGTGGCACTAAGGTCGGTACAGGTGTCGAGAATTAGATGTATTTTGTGCTACGACAAAAGAAACCTGACTTTCATTTTAATCGTCCTTTCCATTATACAAATAGTTATAGTAGAATGAGACATTCAAACAAAAAATTCATGTTAACTCAGTGGTATAATGAAAGTCCATATTATGTCACTAAGTCATAAAAATACCTAATATGAGCTAGATATCAAAAAATATTCTATTACAGAGAGCCTGGAGGGACCATCAGGTCACCAATTCTTAGACGGAAGGTTACGTCCTCTGTACTCAAGTAGGGGTCCAGACCTTTCTAAGGTGGTCCGAGGAGACAGGTACCCTAAGAGGTCCGTTCTTATGACCTCGCCCAACGGTAAAGGAGGAGGTCCCCAGCAGAGTCTGTTCCCCAGTTGGACCTCAGAGGACGCAACCGTCCGCCGAAGAAGTGCTGCGGGTTCGCATATACGAACGTCGGACAAATGAGACCCGTGGCGTCGGCCGCGGAGAAGTGGGGGAGGCGTCAGAACGGGGAGGGGCGAGGGAGGGGTGGCACTGGAGGCCAAACAAGAGACATAGACAGTCCGACAAAGACGAAGCCGTACAAATCAACAAAGGATAGAAATCTAAGGAATGTAGTCGGCATTGTCCGTCACAAAAAGACACAGACTGAAGTATTCGTATTATGGGAGACACGGGTAGGTGCAACCACGTTTACCGTTGCTTTAAAGCGAAAAAGTGATGACTCATTATGAGGTAAGACATGAATGTATTGTGTGGTGTAGAAGTAGCCAAGTAGACGTCACCCGCGAACCCAACGAAGGTATAGAACTGACAATATTTATTACGATGACACTTGTGCCCCATGCACATAGAAAAGTTTAATAACCAACAAAAAAGGGAATCTCATATATGGGTCCCCACCCTACCGACCCAGAAAGCCGTCAAGACGAAGATCACAAAACTCCTTGGGGGTATGACACAGGTATCACTGATGTAGTCAAATGTACGGGTGGTTGTGACGGGGTCCCAAGGGAAAAGGAGTGTAGGAGTGGTTGTAATGAAACAATAAACATCAGAAAAACTGGTATCGGTAACTGTCTCGAAGGGTCCACATTGCCCCCGAAGGGTCCACCGCGAGTACCATTTCTTGGGAGGGCGTTTACGTCCTCCGTATTCCCTGGACCCAAGTCAGGGACCCAGCCCTTCTAGGGGACCTCCTCCTTCACCGTCGGGTGAGGTTACAAGAACGGACCTCTTAGGGGACCTGTCTCCTCAGACCGCCCGACGTCGGGTGCCCTAGTGTGGATCAGCTTGTGATGACTTCACTGAGTCGTGGGTGCTTAACGGCCCATACCCAACGAGTAACACCGAAACTAAAGGTATAGGAACTGAATCAAAAAGGGATTCACGTCCAAAATACATGTTGTTGTCGTCTGTGGGACCGAGCCCGATGTCGTCCCAACACTTGTCCTTCCCAAAAAGTATCCTTCTCCTTCCTTAGAAAGATTCCGTCCTATTAATAAAATTATCGGGCGGGAGTTCCCTTTTGCGTCTACTCCCACTTCGACAGAACCCGTCAATCTATTTGGAACTTCTTGTGTCGTCCTAAATGTAAGGACCTTTTAGGGTACCTACCTCCTCGAACCATGCGATGTCAGGTACCCCAGTGTTTCTCAGCCTGTACTGAATTACTGAAGTGAAAGTGAAAAGGGGTTTGGGTCCTGGTACGGCCTTCGACTTGCCTACACTTACCCCAAGACCCGCGACTGGCGACGAGAGCGGCGACCCCCGCAAACTGGGTACGGTTCTGCGGAGTGACTCAGGACGAGACAAGAACAGGGGCGTCGCGGTTGGACAGGTTCCGGCGGACCCCGCGCGACCTCTTCCCGCCGTGGGTCGACTACTAGGCGAGGATGCTCGAGCCGCAGGAGAAAGACGGGAGTCGCAAACATTCAGGTGCGTCGACGGAGTGGGTGGCACTCGTCCTCCCTCCGCCCCCGGACTGGTGGCACTCGCCCTCCCTCCCCCGACGGACTGGCGACACTCGCCCTCCCTCCGCCCCCGGACTGGCCGTACTCGCCCTTCCTCCCACCACGCACGAGGGTAGGAACCCGAAGGGTCCACCACGACCACCACTTCTTGGGTGGACGGTTGTGTCCTCTGCATTCTCTACGGCCAAACTAGGACCCACCCCTTCTAAGGGACCTCTTCCCGTGCCGTTGGGCGAGGTCATAAGAACGGAGCTCTGAGGGTACCTGTCCCCGTGGACCATCCGAATATCAGGTACCCGGTGTTTCTCAGCCTGTGCTGACTCATTGAGTCGTGCGTGCGTCCAAGAGAAGAAGTCAGAGTACTGACCGGGTTCCAGTCCTCCAGTGTGTCGATACTTAACAAAGGGCTAGTGACAAGACCCACGGCACACCAGTGACGAGAGTTCCTCATATATGTCATCCACTACCTTCTAGGACGAAACCCGTTTCAATTATTGTCAGAAATTTATTTCTAACACTCGGTCTTACACTTTCAATGATGTTCTAGTCGTTTCCCTCCTCACTCGGTTCACACTCCAAACAAGACCCCACCCCACCGGCCTCTGGTGGAAGGCCTCGTCCTGCAGAACTCCTCCCCCGTTGCTTCCCAGGGCTCCTAAGAGACAGTCGTCCCTCCTTGTCCTTTCCGACCGATACCTCCTTGACCGGGCTCGTGGTCGGACCTCCGTCCCTCCGAGTGTCGTAGACGACCTCTACCCCAGGGCCCCAGTGTCTCCTGGATGACAGCGTGGTGCACCCTTCGGTACGGAAAGAGAGCCACGGGAAAAAGAAAAGAACGGTGAGTGACATCAACTCAACGACCATTCGTGTGGGCACTACGACCGGGAACCGTGAAGCGAACCGGACCTGGTCCTCTGAGTCGGTCCCCTCGTGACACTCGACCAGGACTCTGAAGGAAGACCCGGGGTGTTGTACTCCCGTACCAGAGCTCCGCCCGGCTCTCACGGAAAAGAGCCAGAACCCCCCCAAGAGTGTCTTGGTAGAGTGTCCGACATGACCCCGTCGGGGTAGTGTCTACCCCAGTGTCAGTTCCTCCGCTGAAGGGGTCCGTGGGGGGTCGCCTAGGTCGTCGGGGGTGACGGGGCAGGCGGGCTGGGAGGACACCAGCGAGTCGACACAGCGGCTCTCCATCATTTAGGAGTCGTGCTCCCTTTATTGTGAGCACACGACACCAGCATCACTGACCTCGAAACTCGCGTCCGACCTCAGAGGAAGGTCACTGTCGAAGTCAGCACCTCATTTAAGGGACAGGGAGTGACCGAAGACAACGGTCGTATACGTTTGAACGCCAGGAAAGATTGACAGGGCTGCGTCAGGGAGTAGTGCTTTTACTTTCGTCCTTTCTTCGTGCGGCGCGAACGTCTCCGAGAGTCGGGGAGACTCGCTGACTCAAAACGGAGGCTACATCGAAGACACACACGCAATCTCTTTCTCACCGACATTAGCAACTCTTAGGGGTCTTCCCGAGATCCGATCTGAGAAGCGAGTCTACCATCTCTCGGGCGGACGGTCACTCTCTACGACCAAGTTAGGGACCCGGCCCTTCTAGGGGACCTCCTCCCGTACCGTTGGGCGAGGCCGTAAGAACGGACCTGTCAGGGTACCTGTCTCCCCGGACCACCCGGTGTCGGGTACCCCAACGTTTCTCCTCCTGTGTTGTCTCGTTCCTCGAGTGGTGACGTCCCGTAAGACCCATCTTATTCCCACCTCAGTGTATACTTCTGGTAGTCCGTTCTTATAATTTTCTCCCTGAGGGGGTAGGATGCGACACGGGGTCCAAGTTCTAGCTCCGGAGGTCGTCCCCGACGCCTCGACCGAATGACCCCGCCGCCGAGAGCTCACTCGTCCGGGCACGGCACAAAGGTGCACGTCTAGGCGCGAAGTGCCGTCCGGAGGACGTCTGAGAGTCCTCGGGCGTGTGGCGGCGGCAGAGCGGTAGTCCGAAGAAGGGTAGACCCGTCTAGCGGCACAGGAAGTCGCTCAGTAGGGACTGACCCGTCTCACGACTCTGCTCCGCACACATGTCGTGCACTCACAGACTGGAGCGGAGGGTCCCCGGACTGCCAGCTCGACTCGTTCCTGCAGGAGCGTCACTTCGTCTACGGAACACACTCTCTGCGGGGCCCGTATTCGACCGGCGACTCTGCGTACTCCTCCCGACTCTCTGTAGGGCCCGTATTCGACCGACGACTTTACACACTCCTCCCAACTCTCTACGGGGTCCGTATCCGACCGACACTCCGTGTGGCCCGTATCCGACCGACTCTCTGCGGGCCCGCATCCGACCGACTCTCTGCGGGGCCCTCTGCGCACTCCTCCCGAGACCCGGCTCACTCGTCTCGGGTCTCCAGAATCACGTAAAGGTTCCAGAAAATCCACGCAAAAAGTCTTTGGTCGAACTCGACGGAATCCGGGTGTCTTCCCCCGACACGACCCTAGTGCCCTACCCTTCCTGTCACCTCTGCACCTCCCGGCCCGGTCGGCCGGGGGCTGCTGCCCGAGACACCCGACGGCGGGGACGACGTCGAGGCAGCGCCTCGAAGAGCCGGGACAACGCCCGGCAAGACGCAAAGATCAGTGACGTGTTCGAACCCAGACGGGAGGTGTGGAGAGGAAGGGTCGGGGTCGGGGGTCATCCCCGGACGAACGTCTCTTCCGTCAAACCACACTCGATCCTTCGGTGGGTTCTCCATCCTCGACTGACGGTCTCTCAAAGTGGGTACTCACTCCACTACACAAAATAGTCGTCCTTCGTCGACTTCCCAAAAACGGCGTGTCCTCTGCAACAGGAAGTCGGCGAGAACAGAGTAGGCGCAGTGCATGACAAGACGCCTCGAAGACTCTTACGTCCTCTGGAGACACACCGGGAGTCTCTTGATTGCAAATACCTAAACCGAAACTCCCGTTGGGCCTCTAGAGACGGTCCAGTAGCCAGTGGAACGCCTCCGACGTCCTCGGCTCTCGCTCTGAACCGAGTCCCTCCTCTGCGGGAGGGCGAGTCACGCGGGTCGAGTAGGGACCTGAGCCCCGGACCCCACCGGAGGGTGTGCCAGCCGAGACGTTCGTGGAGGGCGGCGGAGGCTCCTCCGTCTGCTTCGCCCCAGAGGTAAGAGCCCTCCGGACACGGCGAGAGGGTCGGTCCGTCGGGACGGAACCGGAATTACGGAACCGGTGACTACCCCATCCCGGGTGTGTGTCTCAACCCCCAGCAGAAATGAGTCGGGCAACTACGTTCGTCCTTAGAGCACCTCTGTGGGATCTCTGTGGCCCCGCTACAAATGGCCAAGGGACCACAGGGCGCGGTCGGAAGAGCCCTCGGGATTAGACACAGTGCCCGCCGGGACTCCGAGGGGCCGAGGGGGTGGGGGAGAGGGTGGGGGCGGCGTCCACGACGGGGAGACGCGGGCGCCGGAAGCCTGGGCCCGAACGGGGCACACGGGACACACCAGTGACAGCTGAGCCCGTGGGGGAGTCGACCCGACCCTCGACGAGAGTGTCCTCCCGGACCGCGTGCCCCCGGAGAGGGACGTCAGAAAGGTGACCTCAGCGAGGGCACTCCGAGGACCCCGTGGGAGTGGGGAAACACACTCCTCCTGTCAATCCGTCTCGTCCCTGTCACACCCGCTGCACCTAAATTAGTTTCCCCATGACCCATCCCCACCACGAGGCAACACAGGCTGAGAAACGCTGGGGTACCTGACGTCGTGTGGTCCGAGGGGGTAGGAAGTGACAGAGGGTCTCGAACGAGTCTGAATGTAGGTAGTCCATCCACTACGGTAGGTTGGTAGAGTAGGAGACAGCGGGGAAGAGGAGGACGGAAGTCAGAAAGGGTCGTAGTCCCAGAAAAGGTTATTCAGCTGAGAAGAGGGTCCGCCGGTTTCATAACCTCGGAGTCGAAGTCGTAGTCAGGAAGGTCACTTATAAGTCCTGACTAAGGGAAATCCTACCTGACCAACCAAGTAGGAACGTCAGGTTCCCTGAGAGTTCGCAGAAGAGGTTGTGGTGTCGAGTTTTCGTAGGCAGGAAGCCGCGAGTCGGAAGGAATACCAGGTCGAGAGCGTAGGTACGTAAAGGTGACCTATTTGTATCGAAGCTGATCTGCCTGGAAACAGTCGTTTCACTACAGAGACGAAAAATTATCCGACAACTCCAACCAGTATCTACGAGCTCCTGAACAGTCCTTGTCAAACGCCGCACCCCGTCGAGTGGACATCGACAGACAACTTCACTGCGCACACGTGTGTCGGAGTGTGAGTGACAGTACCCCAGACAACGGAGTGAGTGTCATTGTCAGGGATACAGAAGGAAGTCACAGAATTTGAGAGACACAACCGGCAACAGAACTTACCGACGACCCTCGCCGCGTCAGACGCCGGGCCACACTAAGGACAGAAACCCAAAGAGGGAAGTCACGACAGTCCTATTCGGAAAATTATGCAAAGCGATGCACAAACGGTCTCTGAACGTATTGTGGGTCAAGGGCTCAGCGAGAAGACTGGCCTGTAGTAGGTCTGGGTCAAAGACCTCTAGTCGGGAGGAAACACCGGGAGCTCGTCTTGAGGTACACACTTTGTGGGTGAGAAGACTCAGTCGTCGTCAGCCTTAGCGGTGAAGACAGGAAGTAGCCCCCTGGTAGGGCTGCAGACGCAAGGACTTGCGCCCGAACTCCGGTCGTAACGTGCACCAGTCCAAAACACGAGTCACACCCCCGTCGGAGTTCAAGCCGTCCACGGTGGACGTCCTTCGGCCGCCGAGAGGAGAGACCGGCAGAATCCCCGGTCAGCAAGGCCTTCGCACACTCGTCTACGACGCCCCGGATGCCTGACGGCGTCCACCTCTCGGCCGTGAGGGGTCAGTACTACTACCACGGCAAACTTTCAAGACCCTAACTAGACTTTCGGCTGTTCAAGGTCCATCGGTTTATGACTACACAAGGGTAAAAAAGACCAAAAGAGGGGAGACCGACATGGTCCGGAATTGACGTCACGCGTCCTGGAAATCAGTACCGCACACCCTGAAGTAGGGGACTGGTCCCTAGCTTGGTCCCGGGGACGTGACCCTCACACCTCAGAGGTTGTCGACCTGGTGTCCCTTCAGGTAAGACGACGAAAATTTACGCGTTGAGTCATTTGTGTAGCAAAACTCCAATTGGATTGAGCGGTATCTCGCACCTCAGTCGTCGAAAGAGAAACTAGCCCTTGTGAAAGTTCTGGAAACCTCTACTTACACTGACACGAGGGGAACCGACAACAACGAGTGTCATCCATGAGTGGTCGCAAACAAGTCACTTCTGGAATAAGGAAGTGTCAGAACTGAAGTAGGAAGGTGAAAGCATTACAAAAAACTCACCAGGGAAAATAGCACCGTCAGACGTACGTCCAACCCTTTACTAAAGGTCTGCGTCTCGCAAAGTCTTCCCTCACTCCAATAATCCTCGCTTCTCGTCTCTATCTCGCCCGACGGCGGAGGACTGTCCGGTCCCGCTCAACCGGAAAAAACACCCAATCATCGGTGTTGAAGATACGGAGCTCTGTTTCTGTCAAGGATGACCGCCTAGTGGCAATCCCCAACCAATCCAGGGGCACGCCACTGAGGGTCCCACTCGCAAGGGTGGACTACGCCCCAGTCCTCCGGACGACCGCTATGGTCTCCTCGAAAACCGGCACCAATGTGTCCTCGAGTCAGCCGAGGTCCCCGCTGGAACCAGGTCACAGACGGAAACACCGGTACCACATTCCGGAACGTGGAGACCGGAACCCCGTCCTGAGGTGTGGAAATTAACTCCGCATAAATTGAAAATCCGATCTGCCTCAGTAGACCCAAGTCTCTTTAGAGTTATAGCCTTTCTAGTGGAGCACCAGACCTCCTCGTCGTCGACACAAGATCGACAGCCCGCAGACGCTCTCGAGGTCCCTCTGTCAGAAGGGAGACACGTGGACACGTGAAGCCACACACGACTCGTGCCCGCGTCCGCGACTGCTCCGACGGGTCGCGAGACAGGTCTTGGGGAGGGTGGAGACCCTTATTGCGTGTCTGGCAGAGTCTTACCACCGGGCCACCGGGTTACAGGGTTCGCAGGGACGGGAACAGGGTCCGACTCCCGGCCGGGTCGGGGAACGAGTCGGGGCCCGAGTGTACGAGGACTCTGCCGCCCAAGAGAAAGGACACTAGTCTACGTTTCCACGACGTTTGTCTACGGGCGGTCGAAAGTCAGAAGTACCGAAACGAAAGAGAAAAGAGGCAGACCAATTTGTAAAAAGTAAAGACAACGGTTCGCACCGAGACCGGCCTTCTTGATTATTTTAAATGTTCGCGGGGGTGGAATTGGTAGGGAAGCGAGAGGGATGTGGTCGAGACGGTTGGACGGGCCCCGGACCGCGTACCGAGTCCGCGAGTCTCAAGGGACCCTCCGGTGCCGACTCGTGGTCCAAAGTCCACTACAAAGAAACATTGTGGAGCACAAGAAGACGAGTTGACTGTCCTGGTACAGGACAGGGTAGACGATCCGTGTCGGAGACGACGGGGACAACCAGGACCAGAGACAACGGGCCCTGGGTAGGGCAGGTGGGGGCGAGTCGAGGACGGAGGAGGACTTCGCCAAAAACGGCGGGCAATCCTAGACACAGAGAGAGGGAACTTCCGAAGGCTCCGGGTCCTCTGTCGCGAGGCACAGGAGTCCCCGTCGTGCCACCTACCCTCGTCGCACGGAGGGCGACGGAGCGGGGACGGAGCGGGGACGGAGCGGGGACGGAAGACGGGGGTGGGGGCCCGGGGTGGTGCGTGGTCACGGACAGTCGGTGGTCACGCCGTCGTTGCCGGCAGAGGACCGACACTGGGGGGCCCGGACGACCATGAGTCAATCTTCACCGNTGGTCCCGGACAGTCGGTGGTCACGCCGTCGTTACCGGCAGAGGACCGACACTGGGGGGCCCGGACGACCATGAGTCAATCTTCACCGAGTCTCTCTGTCGTGTCTTAACCTCTCTCAGGTCCCTGGTTCTTCCTCGGGAGGGGCTCGTGTCCCAGACTTCCGAGTCCCTGAGCTCCAGACATCCTCGGTCTCACTGCCCCCGCACGTCGGGGCGTGCTCACCACTCTGAGTCGGGCGAGTGAAGAGACCCGAAGGAAGAATACGAAGTCCTTTTCGCTCTCTCGGTGGAAGGACATTGAGCGAAGGAACGGTTAGTAGACCCTACTTTCCACGAGGAAGTTCCAAGTAGACGGTGATCACAAGTGGGTCCTTGTAAACATGGAACGGATCCCAAAATGACGAACTCCTACTCGATGAGCCAATCTACGTTGACCTCTGTATTTAACGTAGAGTCTGACTTTGCACTCAGACGAAGAAGAACAGACACTAACTCGATTCGACGATTCGGAATAGACAGTGTCACCCCTGGTCGAGAAATGGAGGGTCTTGACTACCCCCTCGGTCATCGAGGAGTACGCACAGGCGCCGGTGGGAGAGTGGACCACAAACTAGTGATATAACAGTATTGTCGACAGAAGTTTCACTGGGTACGGACCCTGCCACGGCAGGAGACAAAACATTTTACGGTCGACCATGGTGACACTGTACATTTACAACTACTAATCTGTCGGAGCTTAATAAGCTGTAGGTCTAACTTCCCCTTTCACCGTGAGACATTTATATACTACGGGATCTTAACCCCAGTCTTTACCGTCAGATCCCTTTTCGCGTAACGAAGGACAGTCCGTACCTGTCGAGTCACGAGGACCGTACACTTAGCCGACGGTGTCTTACCGTGTCCCCCCGAACGCTAGACCCAGACTCGGTATTTCTAAGTAGTAGGGAGTGGTACGTGTAAACTCTTCATTGCGTTCATTCGGTCCTCGATTTCTTCTTCTTTCAGTAAAAAACAGACTTTGAGGCATCAAAAACTGTTAGTAACTTATCCGTAGTGAAGGGTTGGAGACCGGAGAAAAAAAAAAATTCTACAGTTCCCGGTCCCAAAGGTCTTACACCGAATAGGACAGAACAAGTCAACGAGTCAGCACAGACTGAGAGACACTGGGGTACCTGACATCGGGCGGCCGGGGAGACAGGCACCCTAAAGGGTCCGTCTCTATGACCTTACCCGACGGCACAGGTGGAAATGCCACCTTGAAGGAACGAGTCTTTTGGAGAACGTCGAGGAGTGACGTGTAGTGTCATTTCCGGTGAGAGAGTGGTCCCAGGACGCTGCGGGACCCGACATTCACTTCCTATTGGTCGACTTTGAACGAAGTCCGCCCCGACTTAGGTCTCCAGACCCACCACAGTAGCGTCACGGAAGGAAGATCGCGGGCCAAGGAAACTTCTTGCACCTCTAGCCAGACGTCGAACCCCGAGTGTACTTGGAACGGCTTGACAATGTTCAACAATGGAAGGCACCGGGGCTCCCGCCCGAGAACAGATTGTGAGTCTTTACTTGACAGACTCCTCTGTGCACGACTGGTTCGTTCTCTGGAATAACCCTTCCCCGTGCGTCCACGTCTCGTCCGTCCTCTCCCTCGGGTCCTCCTGGCGAGACGGTGTACCGAGTGGCAGGGTCGGAAGTACCCCTGACCCAATCAAAGGTCCAACGCAGACCGGTCAGGCTCTACCTAAGGTCGTGTCTCCTAAGACCCTCCAACGATCCGCGAACCCGACCTCAGAGGAGAGGGGAAGACCGGAAAGGGTTTGCAAAGGTCAAGCCCATCGAACAAGACGCAAGGAACGGTCCTGGGGAACATTATTCCATTGAGCACGCTCCGTACCGGTAACAAGGGCTTGTCCCACCCGTCAAAGTCAGACACTGAGGACATCGCTCTGCTCGAGGGGTCTCTTCCCACCAGAGAAGGGGTGTAGGGACCGAATCCGGTGCACGGGTAGTGGCACCGGTCCTCGACCGGACTAAGTCGTCCCTCTCCGGAGTCCACAGGTGCGGCGAGGGGAAGTGGCGGGGGACGTCGGACGGCGGCGCGAGGGAGAGGTCGCGAGGGGGCGGAACGGAGGAGTGGCAGGGGGACGTCCCGGACGGGAGTCCGACCGGAGGGGGTTACGACGAGGGACGGTCGAGAGGCAAGTAGTCTTAATATAGTTGAAAAGTTCCAGGTCGTTTTTATAAAGGACACCTCGGAAAAGAATTCACTGGTGGTAATGTTCCAGGAAAGAAGGAAAAGACGCGTCTGAGACGGACGGAGTGCACAAGGGAAAGCGTCGAAACGAGTGGGCGCAGACCCCGTCCGCAGGGGGGCGGGTGTCACGAAGGTACGTGCGACGACGTAAACGAAGGTACGTCTACGGGTCTTTCACTCGCCCCTTCCAGGAAATTGGGGCAAAAACGTTGAGTCGTAAAGGACTGGTGGTGGACACGTAGTTCCGAACACGACCCACGACTTCACTCTACATAGTTACGTTATTGTAGGCCTTCTAACCCCGCAGGGTCCTCGACGTTCACCATCTCCTAGGCGGACAGTCACGTCCTCTACGTCTAAGCTAGGGACCACCCCTTCTAGGGGACCTCCTCTTGTACCTTTGTGTGAGGTCATCAGAACGGATCCTCTAGGGTACCTGGCTCCTTACACCGTCTCAGTCTGTACTGACTCAAGGGTGAAATGTTCACTCCTTCGACCCCGGACCACTTATGCACCGGGCCATAGGGGGTACCGGCGGAACGAATCAAGGAGAGCGTGTGTTCAAGAGCCGTGGAGACCCGGTAATCCCTGGGACACGGGGGGTGGGAGTGGACTGGTTTATGTTCAGTGGAAAGTTTCACACTAATTTTACAGTGGAATCCCCCCGAAGACGACTCGTGGGCAGGGGCTGTTCAGATTTTGTCCGGAGGATAAAAGATCCCGAGCAGACGACAACGAGTGTCGGGGCAGTGTTTAACATTAATCAATAAAATGAAGGTACTTACACACACAAATTGCAGAGGGGTGCTCTGACACGTAGGGGTCTCCTGTCCCTAACACCGTCAACACCGCTGAGGACAAGCAACTCATGTCCGGCCGCGTCTTCTCTCTGGGTTCCTCAGCACTCACCCCACTTACTCGCGTCGGGCTCGGAGAGGGTCGTGGGAATCGTGGGCGTGTCTGTGTCGGGCCCGACGGGTTTCCGGTCCCGGTGTGTCGCGACGGCGAGTGGTACGGAGGGGACACGGGGTCTTCCTCGTCGGAGGAGATGGGTTCAGATTCAACACGAGTGGTTCTATCCTTGGCACCCCGATCGTGAGACATACCCAAGACCTCTGTCTCGGGGCAACTGGACCCGCAGATCCTACTCCTCCTCACTATACTCACACTTGCCCACCGGTCTCCTTACTCCGTCTTTGTCACCCCAGTAGGCCCTTCCCCGGCCCCCTACCAGTCACCACACCCCCCGCGGGTCGAATGGAGGTCCCGCGGGTGCACCGCCCGTCCGGGGCACACTCCTCCGTCCTCGTCACACTGTGGCCGGCCCAAACCGTGGACCGGAACGTAGGGGTACTCCCAGGCTTCAATCATGCTCGGAGAAAACCTCAAGAGTCTGAGTCGGAAGTAAACCACCCAGAACAACTCAAGAGTGACAAGGTAAGGATAGGGCAAAAGAACCTGTGAGAGTAATATGTACTTTCGTTGAAAGTATGAAGTGGTCTCACTCGACGGGTAATGACATCGTTAGGACTTTCATAAGGTTTATAAACTATCACAGAAGACGTATGAGGGACGACGACGTGTGTCTCTAGCCATCTTTACCCGACATTGTCGGTTTTTAAAAAAAGAGTATATAGAAATATATGAAATAATTTGAAAACGTTCGAAACGAGATTAAATAAAAGACTTTGAACCTGTAGAGTAAAAATCCTTTCTCATTAAACGTCTCACAGCATTTATATGAACTGGATTTGGCTATGGTCTTTTTCGAGCTTTGTCAGTGTTTTTATCGAGCCTTAAGACAACACTCGTAGTATTTTTATATCAACGTAGAACCCTGGAAGAACGTCTTTTACTCTACGTTAACATCTAAAACACACAGACGTCCCGGACCTGTCAAAGTTTCACTTTGTCTTTAAGAAGAGGCCCTCGTCGGTCCTCGGGTGTCGGAGGAAGGGACACGGCATACTGGACGGAGGTCTTGACATGCCTCTGTCTCCACTCTGGGCCCCCTGTCTCTGCGAGCCCACACTCACGGTCGCGTCTCTGCTACCGCGAACCCCTCTGGACACCCACCCGAGAACCGACCTCGGACCGGCCACCCGACGAGACCCTCGTGTTCAAACGTCGGGGCCTCTGTGCCGAGAGTTCGACGACCCAGAGTCTTGGGGGACACGGGAATGATTAGTTCCCGGTATCTGTCGAAAGGAAATGTACCCAAAGATATCGACAACTGTAAACAGTATTTCTTTAATTTCGGTTATTTAAAATTTCATGAATAACTGAATAAAATTTTATTATTATTCGGGTAACTATATAAATTTTTATAGACTTCACCGATAAGCGGTCGAGTCCAACCAAACCTTCCGTCGGAACAGGGGGCGAAACATCCGCGCGGACGACGGACCCGGCTGCCGACCCGAGAGTGGCGATGAGGCGCGACGGTGGGCGTAGCCCACCGGAGACATGTGGGTCCACCGTCACTGGTCACTGCTGAATTACAATCCTGCCGGTAGCAAGACTGAAATGTCCATATGGGGGTGGGGGCACTTTCCATCCAGGAGTTCAGTGGGAGACTTTTGACGACGCGATCCGCTCCTGAAATTCCAGTCTCTGGTCCATATAAAGCGTCTCCGTCAGTCTCCGCAGAACCGTGTCCAAGGGTCACGAGACCTCCCTCCGACCGGCCCCACCCACCGGGGTGGAGACACGGACGAGACTACACCGGGGAGGTGAGGTCTCGCGAAGAGAGTCGGGGCCCTTCAGACCGAAACTCCGCTCAAGTGCGAAGTGGTCCGAGTGCGTCCCCCTCTACATTATGTTAGTCCTGTCCCGTCTAGGACGGCATAAAAGGGGACATCCCATCTGCAGATGACCGCATCGGTTCATATCAGGTGCCAAAAACTCGTTTACGATTTACACTTGTCCCGTTCAAACTCAAAACTAACCTTTCACACTAGTGATTAGAACTCGGTCTGTAGGACCTTACACTTCAGTTCACCCGGAATGTTTCGTAGTGATACTTGCTTCGATCACCTCTACTACCTTAAGGTCAACTCGATAAAGTTTAGGACTTTCTACTACGACACTTTCACGACGTGAGTTATACGGTCGTTTAAACCTTTTGAGTCGTCACCGGTATCCTGACCTTTTCCAGTCAAAAGTAAGGTTAGGGTTTCTTTCCGTTACGGTTTCTTACGAGTTTGATGGTGTGTTAACGCGAGTAGAGTGTACGATCATTTCATTACGAGTTTTAAGAATTCGGTCCGAAGTCGTTATGCACTTGGCACTTGAGGGACTACAAGTTCGACCAAAATCTTTTCCGTCCATGGACCTAGTACCTTTTTCGTTCTCTCAAGGTCTTTTTGTAGATAAAGACTAAATAACTGATACAGTTTCGGAAACTGACACACCTAGTGTTATTTGACACCTTTTAAGACTTTCTCTACCCTTATGGTCTGGTAGATTGGACGGAGAACTCTTTAGACATACGTCCAGTCCTTCGTTGTCAATCTTGACCTGTACCTTGTTGTCTGACCAAGGTTTATCCTTTTCCTCATGCAGTTCCGACATATAACAGTAGGACGAATAAATTGAATATACGTCTCATGTAGTACTCTTTGTGACCTGACCTTCTTTGTGTTCGACCTTAGTTCTAACGGCCCTCTTTATAGTTAGTGGAGTCTATACGTCTACTGTGGTGGGAATACCGTCTTTCACTTCTCCTCGATTTTTCAGAGAACTACTTTCACTTTCTCCTCTCACTTTTTCAACCGAATTTCGAGTTGTAAGTCTTTTACTTCTAGTACCGTAGGCCAGGGTAGTGAAGTACCCTTTATCTACCCCTTTGTCACCTTTGTCACAGTCTGAAAAACCCCCCCCCGGAGGTTTTAGTCACGTCTACCACTGACGTCGGTACTTTAATTTTCTGCGAATGAGGAACCTTCTTTTCAATGTTGGTTGGATCTATCGTATAAGTTTTCGTCTCTGTAATGAAACGGTTGATTCCAGGTAGATCAGTTCCGATACCAAAAAGGACACCAGTACATACCTACACTCTCAACCTGGAACTTCTTCCGACTCGCGACTTCTTAACTACGAAAACTTGACACCACAACCTCTTCTGAGAACTCTCAGGGAACCTGACGTTCCTCTAGGTGAGTCACGTAAGACTTCCTCTAGTCGGGACCCTAAAGAAACCTTCCTTACTACGATTTCGACTTCGAGGTCATGAAACCGGTGGAGTACGCTTCTCAACTGAGTANTCAAGCCCTCGGCCTTCCAGTGCCACGGACCCGACCCGAGGAGACTCCGAGGAGAGGCACCGAACCTCCACCGACAACAGGGGGAGTCAGGGGTGTGACGAAAGGGAGTCTTAGGCAGACACAGGATTAGAGGGGAAGAATATTCCTGTGGTCAATCCAACCTTACCCCGAGTTTCCTAACTGGAGTACAGACACACTGACGACTCAGCGAAGTCAGCACAGGATGAGACACACTGGGGTACCTGACGTGGAGTGGTCCGAGGGGACTGGTACCCTCAGAGGTCCGTTCTCATGACCCCGCCCAACGGTGCGGGAGGAGGTCCCCAGAAGGGCTGGGCCCCTAGCTTGGACTCAGAGAATGTAGAGGACGTAACCGTCCGTCCAAGAATTGACGGTCGCGGTGCACCCTTCGGGATCCCGCTGGAGTAAAGTCGGTTTAAGGACGAAATTTCTAGGACAGAGATTGACGTCAGTGTAAGACTCGAGGACCCCAACCCTGAAGTTGCATACTTACCCCCGCCCTCCTTCTCAAGTCGGGTGTCGTCTCCCCTACTCCGACCTCCGGTCCTCCGACAATCCTCCGACAATCCTCCGACCCCCCGTTAGGGTGGGCGCTCTTCTGTCCGGGCTCCCCCCCTGTGTTGCCCCCGTACCTTCTCTCCCACTCCCGTTCGACGGGGTCAAGGAACGGGGACGAGATTCACGACAATTCACGGGACAGGACGTCCTGAGTCTCTTTTCGGAAAGGTTAACGTCCCCGGCGGTGCACGACACGACCCTGGGACTGGACGCACTGGGAGTTTAGGTCGCCCCCTCCTCGATGGTAGTACGAGTAAAATGTCACTCCTTTAACTCCGTGTCTCTCCCATCCGTTAGACGAGTTCCGGTGTGTCAATCCCGTCATCGTCTCTCCGGAAATGGGAGTACGGACCTAGAATTGGCGAGGGGGTGTTAAAATGACTTCCTTTGAGCAAAAATCGTATAGGATTTACTCACTTTTGGAGTTCCGACACATAACAGTGGGACGAATAAATTGAATATACGTCTCATGTAGTACTCTTTGTGACCTGACCTTCTTTATGTTCGACCTTAGTTCTAACGGCCCTCTTTATAGTTAGTGGAGTCTATACGTCTACTGTGGTGGGAATACCGTCCTTCACTTCTCCTCGATTTTTCAGAGAACTACTTTCACTTTCTCCTCTCACTTTTTCAACCGAATTTCGAGTTGTAAGTCTTTTACTTCTAGTACCGTAGGCCAGGGTAGTGAAGTACCCTTTATCTACCCCTTTGTCACCTTTGTCACAGTCTGAAAACCCCCCCCCCGAGGTTTTAGTCACGTCTACCACTGACGTCGGTACTTTAATTTTCTGCGAATGAGGAACCTTCTTTTCAATGTTGGTTGGATCTATCGTATAAGTTTTCGTCTCTGTAATGAAACGGTTGATTCCAGGCAGATCAGTTCCGATACCAAAAAGGACACCAGTACATACCTACACTCTCAACCTGGAACTTCTTCCGACTCGTGGCTTCTTAACTACGAAAACTTGACACAACAACCTCTTCTGAGAACTCTCAGGGAACCTGACGTTCCTACAGGTTGGTCAGGTAAGACTTCCTCTAGTCGGGACCCTAAAGAAACCTTCCTTACTACGATTTCGACTTCGAGGTCATGAAACCGGTGGAGTACGCTTCTCAACTGAGTTAACCTTTTCAGAGACTACGACCCTCCCTAACCTCCGTCCTCCTCTTCCCCTGTTGGCTCCTACTCTACCGACCTACCGTAGTGACTGAGCTACCCACACTCAGACTCACTTGAGACCCTCAACCACTACCTGTCCCTCCGGACCGTACGACGCTAAGTACCCCAGCGTTTCTCAGTCTGTGCTGACTCGCTGACTTGACTGACTTACTGCAGTAGGGTAATTATGACGTTTTGGAGCCTAAGGGATTACCCCAATCGGAACGGACCGTCCAGGGAAGGAAGGGACTAGCTCCGACCAACCCAAGATCGGCGGAGGGTGGGAGTGAATGAGGACCGGAAGCACCACTCGGCTCGGACGGAAAGACTACCGAAGAAAGAGTCCAATAGACCCGAGGAGACTGTTTCGGGGAGGACGGAGTGTGTCGACCGAAGGAGAGAGACCAGTGTACCTGTCGAAGGTTTCCGGAAGAACAAGGGAAGGAAGACTCGGCATACATAAAGAGACTCAGGAGATTCATACAACAACATTTGAGTGGTATAAACAAAAAGTGATCGTTCTCCAAGACAGTCTTAAAGTTCCTCAGGCACTGCTGAGGAGGGGCGGAGGTCGAGTGTCTACCTTTTGTGACGAAATCTGGGACCACGAATACGTGGTCGGACTGTCGAATCGCGCACTGGAACCCACCATCAAACGGAAGAGATCCGGAATCACAGAGGTAAACGTTTTACTCTTTTACTCTCACGTGTCGAATGACGACTTTTCACTGACTCTACTCCAGAACTTTCGTAGATTGGGTCACAGGTCGAGTCCTCATCGTAGGTCAACGACAATCGGTGACAAAGACCATGAATTTTACAGGCTACGTCAAGATTGCCTCACCCACCAGCAAGAGAGGGGGTGGGACTACTTGACTGTCGGACGCTGAGCACGTCCTGTCAGGGACTGGGTCCCGCACTGGACTACGGGAGCAAGGGGAAGACCGAAGCCCGACACGGAAACAGAGAAAAGGAGAGAGAGCAAAAAGGCAAGACAAGGGAGGAAGGACGGGGGGTCGGAGGGTCGAGAGGACTTATTTGCACGACCACCACCCCTTCTGGGTCACACTACCACCGGAATCCGGCTCGGAGGACCCGACACGTGACTCGACACCCGGAACCCGGGACAGAACTGTTTCCCCGCGTCACGGTCCGGGCCGGGTCTGGACGACGCTGCTCGAGAGGACGACACCCAGGGTCTTTCTGTACGGTCGTCAAGGATCAGTGGGCCTGTCCCTTCGTGCCACGTCTGTGTCACTCCCAGTCGAAGGGTCGCCGTCCCGCAAGGGGACAGACGGAGGGGAGACCTGACATTGACCTCTCCGGGAGCCGAAACAGATCGTCCCACCACCACCGATCAGCGAGTCGGCACAGTCTGAGAGAACGCTGGGGCACCTGACATCGGGTGGCCCGAGGAGACAGGTGCCCTGAAGGGTCCGTTCTTGAGACCCCACCCAACGGTAAGGGAAGAGGTCCCCCAGAAGGACTGGGACCCTAACTTGGGTCTAGAGGAAATAACCGTCTAGCCAAGGGTGAGCCGGTTGACCCTTCGAGCGGACCGGTTCGAGTCGTGGATGGGCCGTGATTGTGCGTAAGGTACGCGTGTGTGCCGACAGCGTTCCGGGTGCGCGAGTGCCCCGTCGGCTCGTGGATGGGCCGTGATTGTGCGTAGAGTACGCGTGTGTGCTGACAGCGCTCCGTGCTCGCGAGTGCCCCGTCGGCTCGTGGATGGGCCGTGATTGTGCGTAAGGTACGCGTGTGTGTTCACAGCGCTCCGTGCTCGCGAGTGCCCCGTCGGCTCGTGGATGGGCCGTGATTGTGCGTAAGGTACGCGTGTGTGTTCACAGCGCTCCGTGCGCACGAGTGCCCCGTCGGCTCGTGGATGGGCCGTGATTGTGCGTAAAGTACGTATGTGTGCTGACAGCGCTCCGTGCGCGCGAGTGCCCCGTCGGCTCCTCCGAGCGGACTTTGTCCGGAAGCAGGGTCGGTCACTCGCCGTTGCGACTGAAGTGTTGGGGGGTGGCGGAGGGACAACCGTATAAGAACACCTCCCGGAAGGTCGGTCGTACCTTTTCCCAGACGGGTTCTTTATGTCTGTAAACCAACAAATATCTTGTCTCGCACCGTAGACGGTCCGCCCGCCAAAGGTCCAGGAGAGAACCTGTACTGACCGAGTAGAACTTCCTCTCCTTATGTCAGAGCCAGCCACAGACGTCCCCACCGAGGTCCCGGGGGGCCTGTGTTTTGGGAGTCTACGCGCGCAGGGGACTGTTCGCGAGATACAGGGGCTAAGGTGTCGGGGTCTAAGCTGGTCGGGGACTAGCACGTCATGTACAAACGACTTTTTTTTACCCGTGCTTTCACCTGAGCGTCTGAAGTCTGGCTCCGACAACCTCCCACGCGACATCTACCTCGCCACCAGAAAGTTCAAAGATCCCTTACAGACAACACAGTGTCCAGGACGTGGTCACTCTGAGACCACTGCTCGACAAGTTTGTTGTTCCCAGTCTCACACAGGACGGGCCCCTACCTCATGTCGGCGGCAATGGGGGGTCTCGTCAAACGTCCCTTTCTCCTCTTTCACGTCCCTGCGCGTCTGCGTCTTCTACCACAAAGAGTCCGTTCTCTCGCCGGTCACTCCTCGGTTTCAGTCCGGAGGTCGGGACGGTCGGGGGACGGAGGGCCCGTCCAATTGTCTCTCACACCAAGGACGAAAGCTCGGTAGGCCTCCGGCTTCCGATCTCTCGTCCCAAGACTATGGCACAAAGGTGGAGCCCACAAGACACCGACGAGGACGACGACCCTCGACGACACATGTGCCAGTGAGACACTAATAAGTTGTGTTTGTCGCTCCGGCCCGCCGCACTCGCCGTCTATGGTAACAATCCGCCCGGTCGGAGGACCGACGGTAGACGGAGACGAGTCCTCTCCGGGTGGAAGACGGTCCCGCCGACCGACCAGGTAGGGACCGTGAGACGGGAAGTCTGAACAAGGTAGTGAGTCTTGTCATCACAAAGAGTCTTGTCATCACCCCCCCCCACCATAAAAATTAGGAACGTTACATAAATGTGGGATGGGTTCCGTTGGACGAGGTCATAAGAACGGACCTCTAAGGTACCTGTCTCCTCGGACCACCCGATATCACGTACCCCAGAGTTTCTCAGTCTGTACTGACTCGTTGAATGTCAAACTGTAATAAACCCGCGAAAACCTTCTTTTCAAGTGTAAATAACTCACGGACGTTATACGACCCTTGCTCGAGGGGTCAGTCAGAGCGAAAGTGGGAAGTGTCATTAGGACCCTCCAACGCCCACATTAATCGAGGGTAGAGTGTCTGTTCCTTGGGCTCCGTTCTAGGTGTTCGGAAGGGGTCCGGCGTCTGTTTCTGCTTCCGTCGTAAACCTGGACCCAGAAGAAAGGCAACATAGGCATGGCAAGGTCCCGGACAACGAAAGGAACTACACCCAGATGTCAGTAATGTCTCTCCAGAAGTACCGAGTGGCTAGTGACCGGAATTCAATGTCTTGTTTTGGTAGAGTCCCTATACTGAGGCCCGGGGCACCAAGACACACTGGCACTGGTCGACTCTCGTCTCTTCACCGGAATGACAGGGGCACCAGTGGCGACCAAAGAGGGTTCTCTTCTTCTGCTCTCGACGGGAGGAAAAATCCAAGAGAGACGCCTACCTTGTCCGTAGACCGTGTCGAGTAGGCACATAGAGTAAATTACCCGAAGGGACGACCGAGTCACCATTTCTTAGCGGACGTTACGTCCTTGCACACAAACAAAGGAGAGAACCCTTCTAGGGGACCTCTTCCTTTACCGTTGGGTGAGGTCCTAAGAACGGACCCTTTAGGGTACCTGTCTCCGCGGACCACCCGACGTCAGGGACCCCGACGCTTTCTCGTCCTGTGCTGACTCGCTGAGTTGTCGTCGTCATAGAGGAACTTGGAGGACGGTCGAGGTGCAGAATCCACGTCTACTCCTTTGACCCCAGGTCTCCGCTTCCCTGAACACTGGGAATCACCGTTCGGTCGTAAATGGGGCCCCAAGTACGAGGGCACAGAATTGTACTTGGAAATGACGTTCGAGGATGGGTTTTCCCGAGTCAAGTCCTTTCCCGAGAGCACTATACAGCTGAGGTCGGGCACTCACTGAACTAGGATAGTCCGCTCACCTAAAAGACATTAGTCTATTTATAATATGAGTACATTAGAAAAAAGGGGGTCTAGCTGGTACCTAAACCTTGTAGGGAATACAGTTTCGTGGACTATGTGTGCCCTTGTACACCCAAGGGAGGACTCTCGTCCCTTCGAGACACTTCAACTGTACACTCCGGACTCGGGGCTTGCGCCCTACAGGAACAAACATTGCACACAAGTGAAGGGAATTACAAAATAGACGGGGGGTCGTTTTGACGTTTCCGGTCAGAAAGTCTGCACTTGCAACCAATAGGAAAGTCACCGGTGACAACTGTAAGAGTGAACTTTTTTTCAACATATAAAAGAATTGAGGGAAAAGATACGGAACCTTATTTTCGATAGTTTGAAGGGGTATAATTTTCTTATATTTATCTATCTACGTTTTACTAGAAGGACCACTACGCCTGTGAGCACCACAGTCGCGAAGACTTACCTTCCAACTGTAACACTCGATACAAGGTAACCCTTCCCACGGGGACTAAGTCGACTTTGAAACGTCTCGTCCTCACACTGGGCAGTGGGGAGGGAGTCGAAAGACCCACACACCGCGTCAACGACCTTCGCGGACGACATACAGGTGACTCCGGGTGCTCCGAGGGGTCTGTGGTACGTGGTTGACTGTCAGCAGTAGGTCGTCGAAGGGTACTGTGAAGTAGGAGGGGTGAGTGTCTGGTCGGGGGCGGACGGGACAGGAGTCGGCAGGGGTGTTTGCGCGTCTTTTCTGTCGAGTGTCCGCGGATCGTTTCGTGTGTTCATAAGGTCAGCTCCCCGGGGACGTCCACTCGACTGTCCCTCCCGCCTTCGGGGCTTTTCCAGTCCTGCGGGCGCCCTGAGGTCAGCGGGACCAGTCGCGTCGCCCGCAGCGGCACGAAGAACAGGTTCGCGGGGAGTCCCCACCCTTGGTGCGAGAGGAGGCTGTTGGGTCTCGGAGGACCTAAGGAGACACACCCAGAGCAAAGGTCACCAGGAGTCGGAGAAGTAGGACATTGAATCTTACGTCAACTGACAATTAAGACTTAGAAAAAAAATTCTACGAGCAAAAAGTCTCACAAGGAGTCTCCGGCTGTTACAAGTGTAGTCTTCACCCCACCCCCCATCCATGACACCGTCCTCCGCCGGCCCGCCCGTCCCTACCCCAGAGGACGGAGGAGGAGGGACCGTCTCTTCCGGAGGAAGTGAGAGAATACAAAACCCAAGACATTTCCCATAGTAGACCCACTAAAACAAAACAAAACAAAACGTAAGACGAATTTTTGTATTTCAACTTTTCGGTGACTTAAGTAAATTGGTTAAGGAAGGTGACCATTCTTTTCATTCCGAATTCGGAAGAACCTTGGACGGAAGACGAAATTGTGACTTTGGGAATAGTCTAAACTTGGGTCGTCGTCGGGACCCGAGTGTCATTTCCGCCTACACTACTACTCTGGTCGGGTCTTACCCTTGGGTCGGTAGACTCACCCGTAGGTCTCCTGACACCAACTGGTGGGCCCTACGGGTGATCGTGCCAGGTGGGGCCCACCCCCACCCGAGTCACGTTCCGAGGTCCGTCGTGACCTGTTCGGTGGGTCGGTCTGTCGTAGTGTCGACGTCCGATCAGTAGGGTCTCGTTTCCTCTGGGTAGAAAGGGTCACCACGGGCGGTTTCGGGGAACGCCGGAGACTAACCGGTCCGACTCAGTGCACACGTAATCTGAACGGGTCGGGGTCGAGAGACGAGGGAGGCGGGACACTCTGGAATCCGCTCAGTGTACTACGGAGGCTCAGAAGTGAAAGAGCGGACAATCCACCCCGAGTATCGATAGGAAGGACGGACCACACTAACGAGATTCTTAGTGTCCTTTATCACAAGACCTCACGCCCGTCCTTGAGAAATAGTCACATTTAGCCCTACTAAGAACTACTCATGGTGCGACCGTCAGAGGGACCCCGCAAATCTCTTACCTTTGAGCTCCCAGTTTTGGGGGCGGAAGACTCTTTAATCGATGAAGGACGTTTATGGCGAGGACGGGTGTGATGGCGTCCACCCAAAGAGACTTTCTACCCCCTCTAACTTCTCAGGACCGACGTCGGAGACCTAAGGTCCACTTCCTCCGAGACAATGTCTCCTTTGACAGGGCCCTGGCGAAACAGGGTCTCGGGTCCGAGAGTTGAGACTTGTCTCAATTGTCGAGAAGTCTAGCGTATGAAGGACGGGACTTTCGTGCTAGGTGTAACGGACGGCGGAGGCCTTTCTCCCCCAGGAGTACCTCCGGCGACCTGACTCCAACCCCAGTCCCTCAGGTGCAAGTTCACTGGGGTGCCCACTCAACTGTGAACTCGGGACCCTCCTTCAGGCAAAGTGTTTGCTTCTTTGACTCCGAGTCTAGACACTTGACGGACTTCGGCGGAAGAACTGTCTCTCGGAGAGCGAAGGACGTACGGAGTATGGCATTGTCTAAGTTCTTCACCCGTGGAAACACGAAGGGAACCGTCTTAGAAGGAATTCTCTGTCCTTGCTTGGAACACTAAGGTGCTCGGTGAAGGGCGGAGATCTTTGTCGGACCTGGGACACTCCTCGGGCGGACTCGGGGCTGAGGTGAGAAGGCCAGAGGGACCGTAAAGTCCCGTGCGAACCGCCACTCGCGGGAGAGGAACGGAGAGGTCGAGGACGAGGAGGACCCCGAGGGACCGACGACGGGTGTACCGTGACCCACGGGAATTCTTATTCACGTCCACACCCCTCCCCAACCGTCGTGCTCCCTTTGAGCCCGCCACTGCCTTCCCAAAGATAGAACTGACACCGAAACCAATGTGAAATACTTTGGGGAACTTAATACGTGGTTCAACCAAGAAAATAACATGCATTTAATATTGGGTCATTTCGACGAAAAATTTTTGAGTTTACGTGTTCAAGTCTATACACGTGACACACTTTTAAGATGTAGTTTTTTTTTTCAACAATTTGAGATATATATTTGAGATTTCATGAACTCCCGTTCACACAACTAGCGTCAAATAAAACTTTACGAAATTTTATTCTACATAATTTCCTACTTATCTATACCATTTTATATCCTTTTACACGGGTCAAATCTAACGACGAGATTTTAAGAAATTTGGAACCATGTACAAACTTCAAAGGAATAGTTCACAACACTTCCCTCTGGTCTATTCAAGTCCAGAGACCATCCTACTTTATCGAGGATGACTTGGGTGAGAGAGTCTTTATTTTTATCTTCAACACCACACCTCGAATTTGGTAGGTCGCTGACTTTCACTGGTTGTCGTCAATTTTCTTCCCCCAGTCGTCGACGTTCTTGTCGCGAAAGGTCCCTCTTGAAGGAGAGAAGGGTGGTGAAGACCGGACTCCAGTCCATCATCAGACGTGGTGTGTTCCGTCCATTTGGAGGGCACCTTTTGCATGTCAGAAACACCGAACCTCTAGGTCTCGTGGCTGACTGCCTTCTCGGCCTCACCCCTAAGGGTCCAAGAGATACATTTGAGGAGTCCAGATCCCGACTCGGGACTCGACACGCACGTGGAGATTCCGACTTTTTGCTCTGATTTTGACCTCGGTGAAGAACTACATCCCTCCTATTAAAATGTCAACTCAAGTGGATTCAATTGACGGACAAATTTTTAATAATAAAAAACTCTTTCCATTAATCTTAGGTCTTAAAGATGTAGTTCTGAGAACTCTCAGGGAACCTGTCGTTACTCTAGTTTGGTCAGTTAGGATGTCCTTTAGTTGGGACTTATGAGTGACTACGAGTCCAACTTCGAGGTTATGAAACCGGTGGACTATGCTTCTCGACTGAGTGACCTTTTCTGAGACTACGACCGTTTCTAACTTCCGTCCTCCTCTTCCCCCCGTCGTCTCCTACTCTACCAACCCACCGTAGTGGCTGAGTTACCAGTACTTAGACTCGTTTGAGGGTTCTCTATCACCTTCTGTCTCCTCGGACCGCACGACGTCAGACACCCCAGTGTTTCTCAGTCTGTGCTGAATCACTGACTTGTCGTTCGTTCGTGGTTTAATGCGTGTCGTCGGTGATCGGTGTGCCGTGACGAGTGTGTACCGTGAATTTAATGCGTGTCGTCGGTGATCGGTGTGCCGTGACGAGTGTGTACCGTGAATTTAATGCGTGTCGTCGGTGATCGGTGTGCTGTGACGAGTGTGTACCGTGAATTTAATGCGTGTCGTCGGTGATCGGTGTGCTGTGACGAGTGTGTACCGTGAATTTAATACGTGTCGTCGGTGATCAGTGTGGACTATGAATTTAAACAACAACTGAAATTTCAATTTGTAAGACCCCCCACTCCCCACCCCACCCCGGTCCCTAAAGCAAGGGGTGAAGCTCAGATCGTCGCGGTGTCCGAAGTCTTCCCGTGTCCATGTCCCACAAGGACAGCGGTGTCTTCACTACCCGCCACAAATAGACTAGTCAATTTTGTACCTCCGACAGTCTCGACTGGTCTTTTTCCTTCTGTGACGACATGCGACAGGTGGTGTTTGGGTGGATCTTATATATTTCTGTGTCTGTCTAACCTTTCATTTACCTTTTCTGCGATGCTTACAATTCATTACTTCGGACACCATTGATCTAATTATAGTCTGGTTTATTTGAAGTTCCGTTTTCCATAATGGTCTCTATCTCTGTCGAGTATTTTTACCAGGGACGTAGTCCTCCTATATTGTTAATATTTACGAATGTAAGTCCGTCCTCTGTCTGTCCGGGGTTCGACTTGTCAAGGAGGGGACACCTGTCTTTGAGGAATTGTCGTCTTTGAGGTATTTCGTCCAACTACCTCCTCCGACCCGGAACGGGTCTATTCTCTCTTTTCTGGTGTGTGAGGTAAGAGTCTCAATTCTGGAGGGTCTGATGTGTACGGGTCTTTCCGAGGCGTCTCCAGTCGTCTTTCCTTCGTAGCGGAGTCTCAGTTTACCACGTCGATGGGTCTCCGCCGAAGAGACCTTAGGTAGAGTCGATTTTCTACGTGCGTGTACGCCCTCCTAGGACTCTAATCGGTTTATGTCTGAGTCTTGGGCCGTTTCGTTCTGCTAACGAGTTTCCTTTGGACCTTCTTTACGGGGTATTTCATTAAGTTTGACGACGTTCCCGCCCTGAGAGTCGGGAGGACACACAGACAGGTGTGTGTGACATGAGAGCCGGATTATTTACGAGTGAACGACGTAATGACAGGCAGAGATACACCTTTAAGTGAAGATGTGCCGACCGCCCGGGCGCGGACAGCGACCGGAGACGGGGACCATGTGTGTCACCAACGGTAGGTCGCAAGAGGGGTGGCGAGGGTCGGAGTCGGAGCCCGTCCTCGGCTTCGGGACGGAGTTCGGTGGGGGCTGGCTGTCACTCTCGTCGACCTTCACACACTTCGTTTTTGGCTGTCTGAAGTTCCTTGTCTGTCTACTAAGGTACATCAACCACGAAAATAATGAGTTATTAACAGCCTTATTGATCTTGTTCACAGTCATTTCTGTCTTCCAGACTTCTCGCGACAGTTGTCGGAACTACACCTTGCGGTGGAGGTCGTCGACGTCTTGGGTGTGAGACGTCCCAAGAAAGAAACCGACACCGACGAGCGACGACGACGTACGTCCGAAAGAGACCGACACCGTCTCCCCGAGGAGAGACGACGCCACGAGCCCGAAGGGGAACGTCCCCGGAGAGGACACCTCGTCGTAGAGATCGGTCCGCCCGAAGCCAGCGACATCGAGTGCCCGAGTGAGCACCGTATACCCGAATCGACGACACTCCGTACACCCTAGAAGGTCCTGGTCCCTAGCTTGGTCACAGGGGACGTAACGTTCCGTCTGAGAGTTGATGACCTGGTGGTCCCTTCGGGTCTTATGTACGAAAAGAGTTCACGTATACCGTGTAAGTGATCCTGCTACAAGACTGGTATCATGTCAGCTAAATCCTCCTGACTTTGTATGGCATGTACCCGGAGACTGGGCACTTACTTCTTAAAACGAACGGAATAGCCATTTGGTCACCAGTACATACCTACACTCTCAACCTGACACTTTTTCCGACTCGTGGCTTCTTAACTACGCAAACTTGACACCACAACCTCTTCTGAGAACTCTCAGGGAACCTGATGTTCCTCTAGGTTGGTCAGGTAAGACTTCCTCTAGTCGGGACCCTAAAGAAACCTTCCTTACTACGATTTCGACTTTGAGGTCATGAAACCGGTGGAGTACACTTCTCAACTGAGTAACCTTTTCTGGGACTACGACCCTCCCTAACCCCCGTCCTCTTCCCCTACTGGGTCCTACTCTACCGACCTACCGTAGTTCCTGAGCTACCTGTACTCAGACTCACTTGAGGCCCTCAACCACTACCTGTCCCTCCGGACCGTGCGACGCTAAGTACCCCAGCGTTTCTCAGCCTGTGCCGACTCGCTGACTTGNGGGACTACGACCCTCCCTAACCCCCGTCCTCTTCCCCTGCTGGGTCCTACTCTACCGACCTACCGTAGTTCCTGAGCTACCTGTACTCAGACTCACTTGAGGCCCTCAACCACTACCTGTCCCTCCGGACCGTGCGACGCTAAGTACCCCAGCGTTTCTCAGCCTGTGTCGACTCGCTGACTTGACTTGACTTGATAACCATTTGGTTCCACCATCGGTAGTTCGACGACGTCGGTGGGGTCGTCACGTGGGACTCCCCTAGTCCCACCCTTTCTGTCCTATGCCCGGGGGTATCGAGTCCGTGTGAGTCCTTGCGAAAGCTCCTCGGGTCTCGAACACGACTCGAGGGATTCGACCCCACAGACGAAAAACTAATCACTGGCTTGTCGTCGTTGTCAATTACCACTAGAAAACTACAGGGTGACGGACCAAAAATAACGTTTTAAGGACATATAGGACCGAGGAGGGGAAGAAGAAGTCCCGTCAGGGAGTCTCGATAGACTCTTCGACAGAGGACCCAACTTCAGGAGTCTTTCAGATAGTTTATGTTATATTAAGAGTTGAAAGTCTAACACGTAAAAAAAGTCAGTTGTCTGGTGTGACTTTTACAATCCTTTTTAAACAGAATTCTTTATCTAAAAATTTTATTCATGTCACGTACCGATTTATTAAGCATCCAGTTTCCTCCTTTTATTAGTTTTATAAAAGTTATTTTACTACATTTTTATGTTGTATGGTTTTAAAAATCCCACGTCGATCGGACCCTGATTGCTCTAAATATCAACTTTTTACGATTGTAATTTTTTCTTAAAATCTAGATTTTAAACACTAGATTATTAGGTGATATCTTTCAACCTCTTTTTTTTTTTTCATTTGGGTTTTCCTTCATCTTCTTGTTTTTATCTTCTCATCTTTATGATGTAATTCAAATAAGGTCTTTACGTTCCAACCAAACTGTAATCCTTTCGTTATTTACTTTTGGTTCTATAATCATTTCCTATTTTAATATACTAGTAATGTGATCTCTGTCTTTTTTCGTAGACTATTTTAAGTGAGTAAGTACAAAACTGTGAAAGAGTTGGACTATTTCCCATAGCCACTTTTGGGTGTGACATCAGTTACGCCTTTTTGATTTCCGAAAGAGGACTCTAGTCCTTGTTCTGTTCTGCAAACGAAGGTGGAGGAGATAAGTTGTAATATGACTCCAGGACCGGTAACGTGGTACTTATCTTTTTTTTTCATAGTTTCCTTAGTTGATGAGTTGACTACGTATTTAAATCGCTCCAACGTCCTTGGGGCAATTAAACATTTTTAGTAAAGGTAAAAATGTATGATGTCGTCTGTCGATCCTTCATCTTAGAACTATAAAGTAAATGTTGACGTAGTTTTGGGGTTTTATGAAATCTTACTTAAATGTTTTCTACGTGTCCTAGAGATGTACTTTTAAAAGGTTCTGACTGTATTTAACTCCCGATATGGAGTAAGTACTTAATTCTACAGTCAAGAGGGATTTTATCTAGGTTGTGTTCGGATCAATTCTAGAACGTACCAAAAAAAAGCCACTTTAATTGTTCGACTAATATGTCAAAAATATCTTTACAAGTTTCTAGGACATTATAACTTTCTTTTAGAACTATTTCTTCTCGTTTCAACCTCCTAAGTGTGTTTTCGACTTTCATTGGGAGACCTGACGTCGGGTGGTCCGAGGAGACAGGTACCCTAAGAGGTCGTTCCTACGACCTCACCCAACGGTTCGGGGGGAGGTCCCCGAGAAGGGTGGGGTCCCTAGTTTGGACCGAGACGACGTAATGTCCGTCTGAGAAATGACAGACTCGGGGGTCCTTTCGGTTCATTAGATCTGTAGCACCATAATTATATTCCTACCTGTTTATTACTCGTTCTATGTCTAAGGGTTTTATTTAAGCGAAAACAGAAAAGTCGTTTACTGTGATTTTATTGACTTATAGGTCTACCTGTTCTCTGTCGACTATGGAGCGGAGAGCCGAGTGCGGCATGTCTTCGTTTGGCTTCTTTGTTTTGAATTAGTTTCTGGTTGTATGTGTCCGATTTTGATTTTAAAGGTCATGACATTTTGACATTTTTCTCGGATATTTTGAATGCGTTGGAATTCTCTCCACTCCAAAGGACTATGTGTCTCTAGGTTTATATTGTCTTTACTAACTATTTAACCCGGAGTGATTTTAATTTTGGTATGGGTAGTGTTTATTAATCCGTTCAGTCTCTTACACCCTTTGCAAAGATTCTATGGTATGGACTCTTTCCTAATCGTAGGACCTAGATACATTTCTCAGGGATGTTGAGTCATCATTTTTTCTTTACCTATAAGTGGTCTCTAAAATCTTTCGTCTATATGACTACGGTTTTCAAGTCGAAGAGACATGTAACCACGACTTATCTTAGAACCTCTGTCAAAACTCACTTTATCTTTTCTTGTCGCAACAATGAAACGGTCGTTTACCACAGTGACGCACGATTACTAACGTTTTAACACACAGGAGTTGAACCTCTTCTCTCTGGAAAATGTCATTCACAAGTTTCTCCGGCACTAGTCGCGTGTCTGTGAGAAGACTACTCAACGACCATTCCAACTCATTCGTTCCTCCCCATTCTTTCGGAGTCCCTAGTTACGTTTCTTTATCTCCTTTTGTTGTCTTACCCTTTCTGATCTCTAGACAAGTTCTTTTAACCTCTATGATTCCCTTTAAAAGTACGTTTCTACCCGAGTTATTTCCTGTCTTTACCATACCTGGATTGTCTTCGTCTTCTATAAATCTTCTCCACCGTTCTTATGTGTCTTCTTGTCATGTTTTGTCTAAAAGTACTGGGTCTATTAGTGCTACCACACTAGTGAGTGGATCTCGGTCTGTAGGACCTTACGCTTCAGTTCACCCGGAATCCTTCGTAGTGATGCTTGTTTCGATCACCTCCACTACCTTAAGGTCAACTCAATAAAGTTTAGGATTTTCTACTACAACACTTTCACGACGTGAGTTATACGGTCGTTTAAACCTTTTGAGTCGTCACCGGTGTCCTGACCTTTTCCAGACAAAAGTAAGGTTAGGGTTTCTTTCCGTTACGGTTTCTTACGAGTTTGATGACGTGTTAATGTGAGCAGAGTGTGTGACCGTTTCATTACGAGTTTTAAGAGGTTCGATCCGAAGTCGTCATACACTTGGCACTTGAGGGACTACAAGTTCGACCTAAATCTTTTCCACCTCCTTGGTCTCTAGTTTAACGGTTGTAGGCGACCTAGTAACTTTTTCGTACTCAAGGTCTTTTTGTAGATAAAGACGAAATAACTGATACGGTTTCGGAAACTGACACACCTAGTGTCATTTGACCTTTTAAGACTTTCTCTACCCTTATGGTCGGGTGGACTGGACGGAGGACTCTTTAGACATACGCCCAGTCCTTCGTTGTCAATCTTGGTCTGTATCTTGTTGTCTGACCAAGGTTTATCCTTTTCAGGCAGTTCCGACATATAACAGTGGGACGAATAAATTGAAAATACGTCTCATGTAGTACTCTTTACGACCCGACCTCCTTCGTGTTCGACCTCAGTTCTAACGGCCCTCTTTATAGTTAGTGGAGTCTATACGTCTACTGTGGTGGGAATACCGTCTTTCACTTCTTCTTGATTTCTCGGAGAACTACTTTCACTTTCTCCTCTCACTTCTTCAACCGAATTTCGAGCTGTAAGTCTTTTGATTCTGATACCGTAGACCAGGGTAGTGAAGTACCCTTTATCTACCCCTTTGTCACCTTTGTCACAGTCTGAAATAAAAACCCCCGAGGTTTTAGTGACTTCTACCACTGACGTCGGTACTTTAATTTTTCTGTGAACGAGGAACCTTCCTTTCAATACTGGTTGGATCTATCGTATAAGTTTTCGTCTCTGTAATGAAACGGTTGTTTCCAGGTAGAACAGTTCCGATGCCAAAAAGGAAACCAGTACATACCTACACTCTCCACCTGACACTTCTTTCGACTCGCGACTTCTTAACTACGAAAACTTCACAAAACAACCTCTTCAGAACTCTCAGGGAACCTGATGTTCTTCTAGGTTGGTCAGGTAGGACTTCCTCTAGTCGGGACCCACAAGTAACCTTCCTACTACGACTTCGACGTGATGAAACTACGCTTCTTGACTGACTAAACTTTTCTGGGACTACGACCCTTTCTAACTTCCACCCTCCTCTTCCCCTGCTGTCTCCTACTCCACCAACCTACCGTAGTGGCTGACCTACCTGTACTCAGACTCAGTTGAGGTCCTCAACCACTTCCTGTCCCTCCGGACTACACGACGTTAAGTACCCCAGCGTTTCTCAGCCTGTGCAGACTCGGTGACCTGACTTGACTTCAAATTCATCCTCAGTGGTAGTCGTTGGAAGTCAGGTTGACCATACCTCAGAAAGGGACCACCGAGTCTCCAATTTCGCAGACGGAGGTTACGTCCTCTGGGCCCAAGCTAGGGACCCAGCCCTTCTAAGGGACCTCTTCCTTTACCGTTGGGTGAGGTCATAAGAACGGACCTCTCAGGGTACCTGCCTCTTCGGATCATCCAATGTCAGGTGCCTTCTCAGCCTGTGCTGACTCGTTGAACTGGAATACGAACACCCGCCGGACAGTAGTAGTTAGTAATTGAAAGGGGTGGACCTCCCCCAGAGTCACAGACGTTTTGTCCGATGTCTATAACACACACATACAGGCAACACCCCCTTTGTCCTGGAACGGGGTTCCGACGGGAACTGACAATCGAAGAAGGACCAGAGTGTAGGGACGGGAAGGGATTAATTGTTGACGAACTTAGACAGGTCATCTCGAGTCTCTTCCAGTTCCTATGACTTACTTCCGACAAAAAAAACATTAGTTTCCTTATCCCTCCTCGTCTCTTTCCGAAACACGGGTCCTCGGGGGGTCCCGGGACGAACCATAGTCACGTTTACCGGTTGTTCGTGTAGTCAGTTGCGTCCACGAGTCAGGACAGGCTGAGAGACGTTGGGGCACCTGGCCTCCTGGTTGTCCGAGGAGACAGGCACCCTAAAGGCTCCGCTCTTGTGACGTGACCTAACGGCAAACGAGGAGATCCCTTAGAAGGGCTGGGCTCCTAGCTTGGGAGTAGAGGACGTAACGTCCGCCTAAAGAAAGGACGACTCAGTAGTCCCTTTACGTTTAATTTGAGGTCACTCTATGGTCATGTGTAGGTGGTTATATAAATTTTAATTTTACTGACTATGACGGTTTACAAGTGTTCCTATAGCCTGTAGGTTTTGAACATGGAACAGTTAACCATGTTGATGAAACCTATTTGCAATCAAAGAATATTTTAATTTGTGGCGGTGATACCAGGTTTCTCAGCCTGTACTGACTCACTGACTTGACTTGACTTGATACTGGGTCGTCAAGGTGAGAACCCACAAATGGGTTCTCTCTACTTTTGTATGTAGGTGTTTGTGAACACGTTCTTGCGTGGATTGTCAAAATAAATACTACTGTTTGCAAAAGAAAAACCATCAGGTGGCTAAAAATTAACGTACATCCCTATTAAGTTGTTTACAACACTGGGGTACCTGATATGTCACGTACCTTAAGAAGTCCGGTCTTATGACCTGACCAACGGGAAGGGAAGAGGTCCCCTAGGAGGGTTGGGTCCAGAGGACTAAACGTCCGCTTAAGAAATGGTCGACTCGGTGGTTCCTTCGGGCTGTTATGAACCCACCCATCGGAGAGGGAAGAGGGTGTCTAGAAGAGTTGGGTCCTTAGCTTGGCCCCAGAGGACGTAACGTCCGTCTAAGAAATGGTCGACTCGATGGCCCTTTCGGTTTGTCTATTGTCTGCCACCGTCATAATGTCCTTTTCTATGTCGTTTCGTCCTCCTATCTTGAGGGACCGGTCAGAACCACGTGAAAGAAAGATTATAACATTAGTCTCTTCTGAGTGATTATTCCACCGTGACCTCTCTCCGGACTCCTCCACTCCACACCATAAACTCCCTTTGAACCGTTCGTCTCTCCTTCGCACGTTTCTGGGACTCCACTATACAAGTCCCTTGTAGTCCTTGAGTCTCCTTCCCCTCACTTTATCTATTTGACTCCGGTCCAGTGATCCACAAACACATTTAATCTTCCTAGAATCTTTTGTAGTCTTCTTAAAGTCGCCTCCTGTCAGTATGGGACCACCTACGGTTCGTGGAGATTATCAGGACCAAAGAGGGACCACCGAGTTTCCTTTTTCGCAGACGGACGTTACGTCCTCTGGGTCCAAGCTAGGGACCCAACCCTTCTAGGGGACCTCTTCCTTTACCGTTGGGTGAGGTCATAAGAACGGACCTCTCAGGATACCTGTCTCCTCGGACTCGCCCGATGTCAGGTGTCCCAGCGTCTCAGTCTGTGCTGACCCACTAAAGTGAAATGAAGTGAAGTGAAGACAGTCATTCCTCTCTCACTTATAAGTTCGTTATTTTTCCCTTCCTGATCATTCTATACATTGTACCGATCTAGAGTCTTTATGTCCCGAAGTGTGCCTATGTGTCGGCACTTAGGTAAATATGCCTCTAGATCTTGTTCGTTGTGATTGAAGACGTTTCCCTCTGCCACCACCGTCTCTTCAAGTCTTGTGACTAACGGAGACATCCGTACACCAACCGTTGAACGACCCTTCCCTGGACCCTATAAACCACCTATCCAACCTATCTAAAGACAAATTAAACGTTCTCACTTACGTAAACGGTCTTGATTAAATTACCATGTGAATTCTAAACACGTCAAGTATCATACATTTAAAATAAGGGTTTCTTGCGTTAGACATTCATTCATCCCAACATAACTAGAGATGGCCGAAGGGTTCACCGAGTCACCATTTCTTAGACGGACATTACGTCCCCAAGCTAGGGACCCAGCCCTTCTAGGAGACCTCTTCCTTTACCGTTGGGTGAGGTCATAGGAACGGTACCTGCCTCCTCGGACCGCCCAATGTCGGGTACCCTAGACTTGTTCAGTCTGTCCTGAACCACTGATCCGTTGTTGTGACTTGAGGTCCTTCCTTTTGCGTCCCTCTTCACGTCCCACCCCACCGCTCCTCGTCACGTGACTACAGACGTTGAAACTTTGCTAAGGTTTGCTCGACTCGACTACCTACCTTTCTCCTACCTGTCTATACATTCTTTCGTTCTTCTCATTGTACAACCAACTCATGTTCGGTTAAGTGGCTTTGTAAGAAAGCTGGACCGCCACCCCCGGAGTAGAGTCCTGAGCGGGACCCACCCGTGTGTACGAGGACGATATTCACGACAAGAGATTTCGGGCACGAGGGTTCTCCGACCTATTTTCGTCCCGTAGGCCCTCACCTCTTGGCTCTCTTTGATCTCTCCTTGTGACCGTCGTAGTAACCCTCCTGAGTACAACTTCGACTTCGCGGTTGGGAAACCGGTGGACTACGCTTCTCGACTGAGTAAACTTTTCTGGGACTATGGCCCTGTCTAACTCCTGTCCTCTTCCCCTGCTGTCTCCTACTCTACCGACCTACCGTAGTGGCTGAGTTACCTGTACTCACACTCATTTGAGGCCCTCAACCCCTACCTGTCCCTCCGGACCGCACGACGTCAGGGACCCCAGCGTCTCAGACCGTGCGGACTCGCTGACTTGACTTGATCGTCCTAGTCCAGAAGACCACCGTCCGTCTGTCCGTGGACCTTCACAAACACAGAATTAAGAGACGAGGACCGTCCTAGCCCCCACCCCCCCCCCCCTGGGACTCGGGCCCCGGTGAGAGTCCTCCGCTCCTTTAAGAGCAGGTAACCTTCTCCGGGTACGTAGAAACGGAGGGCCCAGGCGGAAGTGGGGGCGTCCGGTCCCGGCCACTAAGGCCTCCCCGGCTCTCCCCGGCCCTCGCGCCCAGCCCCGCTCTGCGCAGACCTCCCCTGACTCGCGGGGGACGGCCGGGGCCTCCCGGGCGCGCCCGGCCACTCCGACGGGGGCGGAGGTCGAGGGGAGAGCCCAGGCGCACGCCTCCCCGTCGGGGCCGCGGGGGCGGCGCCCTGGCCTAAGACGGCCACCCGCGACCGCGACGCCGCCGAGGCGCGCCACCCCCGCCTCCTGGCCCCCCAGCAAGGGCGCCGAGGTGGACAACGTCGCGCCTCACGCGCCCGGCCGGCCCGCCCCGCGCGGCTCCTGGGCCTCCCGCCAGACCGGCCTCCCCCGTGACGAGCCCTCCGCCCTGCGCGCGCGCCGCGGTCGCGGGGGCGTGTCGCCCGAGCGCCCCGCCCCAGGCCCTCCAAGCGCCCGCGCGGACACCGGCCAGCCGGAGCCCACCCCTACCGCGAGGGACTCGGCTCGGGACAGCCCAGAGAGCTCGGGCGGCTCCGCCGGTTCGGGCCCGAGCCCTCGACCTTGAGAGGGCCCAGTAACAGAGCGCCGGCGCGCGGGGAGGTCTGGGGCCAGGAGGCGTCTGAGAGGTCCTCGGCCCCGACCGCGCGCCGCGAGCGAACGTCGGCCGCCCGGGCTGTGCACCCGCGGGGGCCCGTCCCAGACCTCCGGTTCCCGCGGCCCACGCCCGTGCACCTCCCCCCGAAGGACGCCCTTCCCGGGGAGCGGAGGAGCGGGGGAGCGGGGTCGGAGGGAAAGACCAGAGGAGGAGGTCGGTTGGGCCGGCGGCCGACGGTGCGCCGCGCGCCTCCAGCGTCCGCCTCTTCGCGCGACCCGTGCTGGCGACGCACGCACGCAGGGGGCCCCTGGCCGAGGTGGGTCGGGGACTCGGGGTCGGCGGCCGGGCCACTGGGGTCTCCGGGCTCCGGGGCGCGCTGTGGCTCCGACCCCGCGCCGGTGTGGTGCCTGGGTCGCCCCTCCGTGNTTAAGAGCAGGTAACCTTCTCCGGGTACGTAGAAAAGGAGGGCCCAGGCGGAAGTGGGGGCGTCCGGTCCCGGCCACTAAGGCCTCCCCGGCTCTCCCCGGCCCTCGCGCCCAGCCCCGCTCTGCGCAGACCTCCCCTGACTCGCGGGGGACGGCCGGGGCCTCCCGGGCGCGCCCGGCCACTCCGACGGGGGCGGAGGTCGAGGGGAGAGCCCAGGCGCACGCCTCCCCGTCGGGGCCGCGGGGGCGGCGCCCTGGCCTAAGACGGCCACCCGCGACCGCGACGCCGCCGAGGCGCGCCACCCTCGCCTCCTGGCCCCCCAGCAAGGGCGCCGAGGTGGACAACGTCGCGCCTCACGCGCCCGGCCGGCCCGCCCCGCGCGGCTCCTGGGCCTCCCGCCAGACCGGCCTCCCCCGTGACGAGCCCTCCGCCCTGCGCGCGCGCCGCGGTCGCGGGGGCGTGTCGCCCGAGCGCCCCGCCCCAGGCCCTCCAAGCGCCCGCGCGGACACCGGCCAGCCGGAGCCCACCCCTACCGCGAGGGACTCGGCTCGGGACAGCCCAGAGAGCTCGGGCGGCTCCGCCGGTTCGGGCCCGAGCCCTCGACCTTGAGAGGGCCCAGTAACAGAGCGCCGGCGCGCGGGGAGGTCTGGGGCCAGGAGGCGTCTGAGAGGTCCTCGGCCCCGACCGCGCGCCGCGAGCGAACGTCGGCCGCCCGGGCTGTGCACCCGCGGGGGCCCGTCCCAGACCTCCGGTTCCCGCGGCCCACGCCCGTGCACCTCCCCCCGAAGGACGCCCTTCCCGGGGAGCGGAGGAGCGGGGGAGCGGGGTCGGAGGGAAAGACCAGAGGAGGAGGTCGGTTGGGCCGGCGGCCGACGGTGCGCCGCGCGCCTCCAGCGTCCGCCTCTTCGCGCGACCCGTGCTGGCGACGCACGCACGCAGGGGGCCCCTGGCCGAGGTGGGTCGGGGACTCGGGGTCGGCGGCCGGGCCACTGGGGTCTCCGGGCTCCGGGGCGCGCTGTGGCTCCGACCCCGCGCCGGTGTGGTGCCTGGGTCGCCCCTCCGTGACCGACGAGGTCGCCTGGCTCCGGGGCGCAGGGTCGGCAGCCGCCGCCCTCTTCGCTGACAGCTCCGCGGCCCCTGGCGCCCTGGGGCGAGGGGCAGTCGGGCGTCTGGGGCAGAGACCCCCGCCCGGGCCCCGAACGGGACTCCTGCGGGGTGCGGGCGGACGTGGGACTCGCCCCGGCCGCGGTCCCCCGTGCCGCCGCGTGGGCGCCCGGGGCGTCGTCGCCCGAGTCGGGGCCCTCCCACCCCGCCGCCGCCTGGTTTTTCGCCTAAACTTTGGCGCGTAGTCCCGCCTGCACCGTCGATCGCGCCAGGTGCGCCGCCGGGGCCCTCGGCGCGCCGGCCTCCGCTACCCGGTCCGCCACCGGCGCGCCGGGCCCCGCGCGACTCGCGCGCCGGCGCGGGGATGGAGGGCCCCTCGGGGCCGCTGCCAGCCGGGCCCCGGGCCGATACCGGCCGGCCCCGACGCCGCCGCCGACGCCCGGCCCGGCGCGCTTGCTCCTGTTGCGCGCGAAGGACGACGAGCCGCGCGAGGACCGCGAGATGGACGACCCGCCGCGGCGGCAGAAGAGCCGCGACCTCGCCGGCGTACTCGCGGGCCGGGCCGTCGCGACCCTCCTCGCGGACCGGGCGAAGCCGGCGGCGGTGTTGGACTCGGCGCTGCGCGACGCGCCGAAGGAGGCGGTGAAGCTCCTCCGGCGCCGGCGGCCGCAGGCGCACCTGCCGCGCGCGGGCGCGACCCTGAAGGGGCCGCGGAAGATGAAGCACCCGTGGCAGCACAGGTGGTAGCCACTCACGCGGGCCCCCCGCCGCCCGCCCGGGGCGCGAAGGGTCGGGGCGCAGAGCGGTGGGGGCGCGGGCCGGCCCGCCGCGTCCACCGTGGGCGACTCCCTGGTTGTCCCGTGTCCGGGAGGAACGACAAACGCCGCTCCAGGCGCCTCGTCGACGCCGTCTCAGTCGACCTCGAACAAGATTTGCGTCAGGGTCGGGGAGGGCCTGGGGACCTCGGTCTTAGACGCCCAAGTCTTTTAGGGGTCCCCCACACTTACTAGAAAGTAGCCTCTGCGAGACGTTACCCTTACGAGTCAGACCAATTCCTCCGACTCGGACTCAAGTACCTTATAATTCCTCTTGCGAATATCTAGTCCTGATCCTTGGATGTAAATAATTTACTCAAGTCAAGCCAGCGAGTCAGCAGAGGCTGAGAAAGGCTGGGGTATTGGCGTCGTGCGGTCCGGAGGGACAGGTAGTGGTTGAGGGGTTCAGGTGGTTTTGGGTACAGGTAACTCAGCCACTACGGTAGGTTGGTAGAGTAGGAGACAGCAGGGGAAGAGGAGGGCGGACGTCAGAAAGGGTCGTAGTCCCACAAAAGATCACTCAGTCAAGAAGCGTACTCTCCGGTTTCATAACCTCGAAGTCGAAGTTGTAGTCAGGAAGGTTACTTATAAGTCCTGACTAAAGGAAATCCTACCTGACCAGCCTAGAGGAACGTCAGGTGCCCTGAGTTACTTTACTCAATCACGGAACGTATTTCGTGAAGAGACTCCCCCTCTGTTCAAGATTCTTCCGACTGGTACTGAAGGATTTGTTTCTCTTTTATTTATACTCAAACCTCCATTCCTCCACTTTCACGATTACTTCTACCTTTACCAAAAGATGGTCCTTCTTCGACCAACCCCAGACGTCTTCCCTGGATACCCGACTTGGTCAATCACGACCGGACTAACCCCAGACCTCTGCTTTTCATGAAGTGAGACCTTCTCCTCTCCTAACGAAAGTCCCACGTCACTCGAGGCACTAGACATACCCTATCACCTTTCTCTCGACCTTCCAGAAGACCGGTTACCGCACTCCCTCCCTCGAAATGACGCTTCGACCTCGACTTGATCTCCGTCAACCCTCGATGACTCTCAAAGACTCGCTCTCCGTATTCCGACGGTAGAGAATGCGGAAATAATGGTCGTCTTCCCTTTTCCCACCCCCAGAAACGTGAGACTCCCGAACGAGTGGGAACTTACATTACTCACTATTCCCCAAAACCACTTCTACGACGTGTTTAAGACTTCTTTCGTCTCCCGACCTCACCTCCTCCCCGAAACTTTCCGAAGGGTCTTCGCCTCACCGCGTCCCGACCGACGACCTTGGGGCCCTCACGGTCGTCCCGACCGTCCCCGGACCCCCACGGGACGACGTCACCGGGGTTCGATGGCCTCTCGAACAGGTCCTCCGCCCACTGCGCCGCTTGAAGGGACTGCGAGGGTGAGGCCCAACAGAATCCGCCTGTAAGACGGTCCTCTTCTGTAAGATTCGACTCACATTGTCTAGTCGGAGCCCGGACCAATCAGTCCCTTCTGACGGACCCAAGTAGATCTTCGGGTCCCGGAGTCGGCCACTCGTCCTCCGTCCACTTGGGCACCCGAGGTGGCGTTCAGGGACGCGCGATTCGGCGGAGTCAGGTCGACACGGTGGGGGACCCCGACGTCGTGCGGACCGAGAAGACAGGCACCCTCAGAGGTCCGGTCCTGTGACCTCACCCGACACGTCCTCGACATTCTGTACGTCGACGCTAGGGACCCAGCCCTCCTAGGGGACCTCCTCCCTTACCGCTGGGTCAGGTCATAAGAACGGACCTCTGAGGGCACCTGTCTCGTCGGACCGTCCGATGTCAGGCACCCCAGTTCTTCTCGACCTGAGCTGACTCACTGACTGTGGGTCAACCACCCTCTAAGGTCAGGAGGGGTGGGAGAGGTGTTCGGTGGGCAAACTTGAAGGGCACCTGTGTCTCCAACCTTCCTCGTCTTAGACACACATCTGACCACTTGGGGTTCCGGTCCCTTGGAGCCCGCAGCACCTACCCACCCGAACACTCGAGTGGACCCCACGTTTACCTCGCGATCGGCGCCCTGTCCTCCTTCGGACCTAGCTCACACCTCAGCCCCGAAGGTCGGACGGACCCCGGCCCCGGCCAGATTGTGACCTCCGGGCAGGAAGAGACTTAGCAGACATCCACGGGCGCAACCGGAGACCGTGCGACATCGGCAACTCATTTATAATCAGGACAGAGGAAGGGTATGGGACAGGCCGTCCGACGGGGAGACTTCCCAAGAACATTCCCTATTACTCGAGCATATTAATTACCGAGAAATTTTTCATGTTTCGTGAGATATTCGTACCCAAGTAAAAACGAGAAAGTAAAGTGTACAAAGAATGTAACAGAGTCATTGACGACTGCCTTATCACCACGAACGAGAGGAAAGGACCCCGTGTAGCGATTCGTGCGTGACACCAACAATCCGCTCCTACACTACGTCGATCGGTGTATCTAATCAGCGTCAAACTTAGTTGCACTAAGTATGCCATTCACACTAATAGGGACAAAATATCTACTCCTTTGACTTCGAAGTACAAGAAACATTTCTTCCTTTTTTCGGAGGCATTACTGTAGTGGATTTTAATCGGTAACAACTGTAAAACTACGTAGTGTAAAAAATTGACTTCAGACCAACTAAATATTACGACAATCAAAATCTACATGTCGTTTCACTAAGTCAATGTGTGTGCATTATTGATAAAGAAAGTCTAAGACAGGCGAATATCCGATAACGTTTCCTAACTATAACAAAAGACACGACATGTTGTCCGGGAACAATCAACCACGGAAAGACAAGAAAAAAGGGATACCTGTGTGTACATGTATGTATAAAAAGATTTAAACATAGTACAAGATATTTGGTAAATATAGTACATAAAATTGACATCATAATGTACTGTCCAAAAAGAAGATTTTTAATCTCGGTGACACGAAACGATCCATTGCTATTGCTCTTTCGAATGTCACCTTATTAGTATTTTACATTCATTTGAGATCTTGATCCTTTTTCATTGTCTTTATACCTTCCGTTGACCTAGATCCTTTAACGGCCTCCCCTCGAGACAGAATCGAGTTCAAGGGAGCCTGAGACTCGTTTCTTAGACCCACGTTCGTCAAAGGACCGTCTAGTTCCCTGTACCCCTCCACTCCCTCCTTGGCTATGGCCTTTCCCTTCAGGCAGTGACGTCCCGTACGACACTCCGTCTCTGGTCTCGCCCGTCGCTACGAACCAGGGTCCGACCTTCGACACCCGTAGTCGCGTCTCGAGTACTCGGTCTGAATGGGGTCCATTCCCTCGACCCCGTAAATATGTGGACGCGGGTAGTCTTTGACCAATTTTCGACGAATCTCCTACGCCCCTTCGTGTTTTTTCATTAAGGGTCTATGAAGACCGGGCTAAAAGGGACCTGTCGGGTTCTCATCGGAAGACTATTCTATATCCGTGACCGGTAAACTTTAGTCCGGTTACACGGGTCTTGACCTCTAGGGTCCGCATACCTGACTCACAGTGGTTACTGATAAGTTCAAGTTTACACCGAGGTACATGACACCGTCTCAGTACTGGGGGTGACCTTAAGACTACTCTTCTTTCCTTCGTATTTCGAAAAGGGTCATACGTCAGGGTCATGCTACGACTTCGACTTCGAGGCCATCAAACCGGTGAACTACGTTTGTCGACTGAGTAACCTTTTCTGGGACTACGACCCTTTCTAACTCCCGTCCTCCTCTTCCCCTACTGTCTCCTACTTTACCGACCTACCGTAGTGGTTGAGCTACCTGGATTCAAACTCAAACTCATTTGAGGCCCTCACTACCTGTCCCTCCGGCCCACAGGATGTCAGACACCCCAGTGTTTCTCAGCCTGTGCTGACTCGGTGACCTTTTGTCGTTGTTAGGAGTTTTTACAAAGGGGGAACCGTAGAGTACCCCTTGTAACGTATCCTGACACCTACTACGAGTATTTGTCACAAAAGGACCTTTTACGTTAACTCCCAAAGTACGTTGACGACAGACTCTGGAAATTTTTTTTAAAAAAAAGACTACACCTGGTAAAATTTCGGAAATAACTTAAACAATGTTATAGCGGAGACAAAATACAAACCGAAGAACCGGGGCTCCGTGCACCCTAGTCCCTAGGTTGGGTGTAGGGGACGCAACCTTCGGCTTCCAGGTTGGTGACGTGGTGGTCCCTTCAGGGATTAACTACTCTTCAGAAACTAAATCTACAGTCTCGTCACTGAAAAGGATCTTCAATATCTCTCCCTTTGTGACTAGCGTTCAATCCATAAACAAACTTTAATACGTCTCTAAGTATTTATGCATAATACTTCAACAATTTGTAAATTTTTTTTCCCTCTCGTCTCACTTTCTGTCAAACTGTCAAAGAGTTTTGAAATTTGTGTCTTGAAGTGCACTTTAAGGGGATTTTCTTAACTTTCGTCTTTGAGTCTGTCTATGTCCTTGGGGAGTCTCTGTAGCACTCAGGTCGAGGTCTGGTGGCGTCATTTCGCTGGAAAACGGAGGGAGCACGCACACTTTGAACACTGGTGGGACACGACAGCAGACAACTCACACGTTATCGCAATACAGATTTTTTTCATATGTGGAATTAAATTTTTACGGAATATCGCTCTTTCACGATTGGTAGTGGACGCGGAAGTCGCCCAGTCAGAAAAATGTCATCATTGTAGTCCCAGAACCTCTTCTGTTACCGTTGGGTGAGGTCATGAGAACGGACCGTTTAGGGTACCTGCCTCCTCGGACCACCCGACGTCAGGTACTCCAGCGATCCTCAACCTGTGCTGACTCGCTGAAGTGAAAGTACGTAACCTCTTCCTTTACCGTTGGGTGAGGTCACAAGAACGGACCTCCTAGGGTCCCTGCCCCCTCGGACCACCCGACGGCAGATACCCCAGCGTGTCTCAGCCTGTGCTGACTTCGCTGAATCGTCGTCGTTGTAGTCCCAGATGACTGATGTCCGGTGGTCTCGTTTGTATTGTTATTTCCTTTTCACACTTTATGGCATTAATAGTGGGTTCACCTCGTATCTCTGTACTTCACTCGTTTACGACGACCCTTTTATCGTAGACGTCTGAAGGTGTCTGGAGGTCCCACACTTGTCGGGTCGTGGCGATTCGTGTTATTTCGTTTCACGCCCCTCTCTCCAGGCGGACATAAACGTGTGGTCACAAGTGACACCGCGACAAGTGTTCGCGGTCTTCCACCCGGTCGGGCGCACAGATCGTAGGCTACTTACCTAAAATTTACACGTGCGGACGTGACGTCACAATGAGTCGATATTTTTCGTTACTCCACCACCACAAACGACGTTGTACCTACCTGGAACCTTTGTAGGACTCACTTTATGCGGTCTGTGTCTTCCTGTTTATAGTAGGGGGAGTGCACTCCACGGGTCCTATTCGTGAAACGTATCCCCACTTTTCGTCTTATCTCTGGTGGTCCTCGGCTCCCTTCTTTCCTTCCGAATAAATTACCTTGAAAACACCCCCTATTATTTCAAGACCGACATTTATCACCACTATCAATACATTGTCACACTTATGCAAATTACGGTGACTGAACACGTGAATACTTGCCCGTTTTACTGTTTATAAGACGTATAAAATGGTCACACCTTTCAGTCTTGTCTTATAATTTTGTGTAGAGTCCCTACAACCAAGACTTTCTCCGACCACTAGTCGGGACTTCGCTCTTACTCGAACTTCACGTCGACCTCTTCATCCTCCTTCATATTGGACACTCGCCGGGAGACACTCCCAGGAAAGTGAGTCCGTCCGCAAACAAAGACACAAACGGACACATAAATATTGAGTCGAAAACAGGTGTTTCCTATACTCTAGTAAACGTTTGACTATACCAGTCCCATCCGAATTTCGGAACCCGACGAGGTATTAGAGACAAGGCGAGTCAAGTCAGCGAGTCAGCACAGACTGAGACACTGGGGTACCTGATATCGTGAGGGACAGGTCGTGGTCGAGGACCTCAAATGGGTTTGAGTACAGGTAACTCAGCCACTACGGTAGGTTGGTAGAGTAGAAGACAGTAGGGGAAGAGGAGGACGGAAGTTAGAAAGGGTCGTAGTCCCAGAAAAGGTCACTCAGTCAAGAACTGTAGTCCACCGGTTTCATAACCTCAAAGTCGAAGTTGTAGCCAGCAGGGTTACTTATAAGTCCTGACTAAAGGAAATCCTACCTGACCAACCTAGAGGAACGTCAGGTTCCCTGAGAGTTATCGAATTGTGCTATTCTCTAATGCAGAATGGCGGGGTCTCGGGTAACACCCGGTCCCCGGAGGGGTCCTGTCAACAGACGACCCAACCGGACCACAAGGTCCGAAGAAAATCGAAGACCGACCAGAAGTAGTCGACTACGGAGGTCCTGACGAGCCCTTCCCTGTCCTTCCCGACTCCTCACTCCGTGGTCGTTACTTTGCCGGTGACGGACCACCCCTGTCCAGTGGAGGCACGCACAAAGTAACTGGTGTAACTCCTGGACCTCTTGGTGGGGAGAGGGCACTCGGGTCTCACCCATTTCGAGTCAGAACCACTTGTGTGTCTGCGGATGGTGCACGCACACGTGTCACACGATCCTTACCCATGCTCACCTAAATTCCGACCCTCCCCGCTCCTCTGTGCTCACCCCATCTTGTCAATTCGGCGTCTAACAACCATGTGCCTCTCTACACAGTCCTCCCGGGTGCGCTCACGGTCTTTGCTCGGGGTCTCGACCGACACTGAAAAGGTCAACAACTTTCTCCGCTCCCGTCGGTAATCCACTACGAAAATGAGTCAGACTGACGAATCTTTTGTGGGTGGAGAAATTCACACTTATTGTTACAGAAGATATCTGACAGTACTTTTCCTGCTCTATTAAGCTACTCACTAGAAGGGGTACCGCAGAGGTGACAGTAGCACTTTCCCTTCGGACACGCGGACGTACCTGTCGTTCCGCGTCCCGTGTCGGGCCCCGTGCGGCGTCCCGTTCCACGCCCCGTGCGGCGCCCCGTACCGGGCCCTGTGCCGCGCCGAGTCATGCTCGGGGAGAACGGGTCCGCGTCCCGCCGCGTCCGGGGACGGCCCAAGGGTCACCACGTAAGACGTGACCGGCAAGGACTCGCAGCGGCAGGCATTCGTGCGGGGGAGCCCCTGCCACCGCGAACAAAGTCGCGTCCAAATCCCGGGCGAAAGTCTCGAGGACCGCGGAAAACTCTTTGAAGGACCCACCGAGAGTCAGCCGTCGCGCGCCTCACGTGAATCCGTACACTCTGTCCTCGACCCGATCCCAGCCTTTCCCTCTGGTGGGACCTCCTAAGCTTCAATCCCTAAAGGGACCACCGAGTCTGCCATTTCAGCCACGATGTAACACTCTCTGGACCCAAGCTAGGACGAAACCCTGCTGGGAGACCTCTTCCTCTACCGTGGGTGAGGTCGTGAGAACGGACCTCTTAGGGTGCCTACCTCCTCGGACCGCCCGACGTCAGGTACCCCAGCGTCTCAGCCTGTGCTGACTCACAGAAGTGAAGTGAAAGTGAACCTTCTAAGAACGACAAGCTTCTCACCAGGGCTTAGTCGTCCTGGTTGTAGTGGAACCTGGAACGATCCTTACGTCTCAGAGTCCGGACGGGGTCTGGTCGACTCAATCTTGGATGACCCACCAGTGGACACATTTACGTTGACTTAAATATGAGGAGACAGACTGAATAAAGTGATTCATGTTACAAAAGTCTCAAGCTGGTACCCCGTCGTGCGTAGTGTTAAAGTAAGGAAAAATACCGACTTATCATAAGGTGACGTACGCCCTTGTAAAACAAAGAGAAAAGGAGACAAGTATCTGCGGACCCAACCAAGAAGGAAAACCATTTAGTATTGGTACAATTGAAAACTCTTGAGACCTCAGATCTTCCGACGACTGTTCCACCCGGGGAGGGACTCGAAGTCCTGAATCTGGTCGACGACCTCCCCGACCTTACCTCTCCTCCACTCTGCACGCGGTCGAACACCAGTCCTCCGCTCCTCGTCAGCAGATCTCGTCGAGACCCCTACGCCCGACACGACCGGGACCCGACTCTCACACCGACACCGAGCACACCCAGACCCTGTGGGTCGGGGTGGAGTCACCCTCCGGTGAGTCTCACCCACTGGTCTCATTAACGAAATGTTACAACACAACTAAAGACGGCATGTCGTTCCGGGTAGTCAGTATTAATATGTATATAGAAGAGGAAGAGTTCGGAGGGAGCCATTGGGGGGTAGGGTTCGGAGATCCAGCTACTGGTCTAAAAGTTGTTGTCAAAGTGAGTAATATTGATGTGTCTCTAGTATGACTGCGGAGACAACCAGGACCTACACCGAGTCAATCGCGGACACATTACATAAGATCTCCCTGAACGGTTCACCAAGTCGCCATTTCTTAGCGAACGGCTGCGTCCTCTACTCCCAAGTTAGGGACCCAGTCCTTCTCAAGGATCTCCTCCTATACCGTCGGATGAGGTCACAGGAAAGGACCTCTTTTAGGGTACCTGTCTCCTCGGACCGCCTGATGTCAGGTGCCCCAGCGTGTCTCAACCTGTGCTGACTCGTTCATTGTAAGTAAAAGGTATATTGGTAATATCGCACTCGTCTAACAACATGGTTGTCCATTTTCAATTAGAGTAGTACCAATCTTAAAGAAACTAGACATAATTTCAAATAATTAAATTTTTTTATACATAAATAAACCGGTAGGACCCAGAGTCAACGTTGTACGTCCCAGAGGCCAGAAGGAACGACGGACACCCTAGGTCAAGTCCGGGTCCGGGGACGTGACTCTCGCCCCAGAATCGGGACCTGACGGTCCCCCAGAGTAGAAGTCGTCAAACACGGCCTGTGAACTAGTGGTTCTTCCACTGAGACTGTGCCAGTGACGGAGGAACGTGCGGGAGATTAGAGATTCTGCTCAACTTCCGTCAATGTAAAAGGACTGAGGAGACTAAGATTAGTGACGTGTATCCACAACAGCAGGTAGTGAAGTCAAGTCAAGTCAAGTCAGCGAGTCAGCACAGGCTGAGAAACGCTGGGGTACTTGACGTCGTGCGGTCCGGAGGGACAGGTAGTGGTTGAGGGCCTCAAGTGAGTCTGAGCGCAGGTATCTCAGGTAATACGGTGGGTCGGTAGAGTAGGAGCCATCAGGGGAAGAGGAGGACGGGGGTTAGGGAGGGTCGTAGTCTCAGAAAAGGTTACTCAGTTGAGAAGAGTACTCCACCGGTTTCATGACCTCAAAGTCGAAATCGTAGTAAGGAAGGTTTCTTTAGGGTCCCGACTATAGGAAGTCTTACCTGACCAACCTAGAGGAACGTCACGTTCCCTGAGAGTTCTCAGAAGAGGTTGTGGTGTCAAGTTTGCGTAGTTAAGAAGTCGCGAGTCGGAAGAAGTGTCAGGTTGAGAGTGTAGGTATGTACTGGTGTCCTTTTTGATATCGGAACTGATCTGCCTGGAATCAACCGTTTCATTACAGAGACGAAAACTTATATGACAGATCCAACCAGTATTGAAAGGAAGGTTCCTCATTCGCAGAAAATTAAAGTACCGACGTCAGTGGTAGACGTCACTAAAACCTCGGCTTTTTTTATTTCAGACTGTGACAAAGGTGACAAAGGGGTAGATAAAGGGTACTTCAATACCCTGGCCTACGGTACTAGAAGCAAAAGACTTACAACTGGAAATTCGGTCGACAAAGCGAGAGGAGAGAGTGAAAGTAGTCCTCCGAGAAATCGAGGAGAGGTGGTAGGTGTCCCGAGATGACAATAAAAGGAGGGGAAAGAAAAATGTCATAAAGGACAAGTGAAAGGGTTCTTAAAATACACAAATTAATTACATCTTATCAAAGAAATCGGTAGGAACTTAACAACCTAAACTCCCAATTTACACTAAAAATAAAAAGTCAGAACACAAATTATTTTTAGTACCTTAACTCACGAATGGTGTCCAATATGGGTCATGTGGAGCAATGTATACAATTAAGAACCCTGTTGGGGTATAAGAGTCCAACGTCTGGTCCTAGACTCGGAGTCTCTCGGAGGTCCGCCACAGACGTCGGGGGCACCTGCACCACGCCCGACAGGGAAATCTTGGACGCGAAACCGGGTGGGGAAGAAGCGGCAAAGGAGGAAACCCCAGGAACACCCTTCTTAACGGACAATTTCTCCAGTGTTGGGGAAAAAAGTCACACTACCGGGAATCCACTGGACCCTAGTATCTTCTTGTGTCGCTACTAGACAAATCGTCTGAGAGTCCTACCATTTTCCAAAGCCACCTTAAGAGGTCCGTTCTTAAGACCTCACGCAACGGTAAGGGAAGACGCCCCCCTAGAAAGACTGGGTCCCTAGCTTGAACGTAGAGGGTGTAGCGTCCGTCTTAGAAATGGCAGACTCGGTGGTCACTTCGGGGTGGGAGGAAATAAAAAAGACGGATGGAGGGTCCTCAAGGAAATTTGTCTCGGACATGGAAACTAACCTTTCAAACTAGTAGGAGTTTCAGCGTCGGAAGAAGGGTAGTACGTTGATTACACGGATCTTAGACCGACGGGGGTCTTAAAATGAGAGGTCAAACCCGTATAAACTAGGGTATTCGGTGAAGGACTGAGACGGAGAGACGGACACTCGTCTCATAACCGTGGTTTCGACAGACACGGAACCCAGAAGGGATCATAATTCGTAGACTACTTAGTCTAACTGGAATCTCTGGTTATTACTAGAATCTCTGGTTGGTACGTTCACCAAAAGTCTGATACAAGATTCTTAGGACCCTAAGAGGTACCATAGATTCCCGACAGAACGCTCGCGTCCCCATGTGTAGCTCAAGAATAGAGCCGACATTCATAAATAGGATAAGACGGCGGAAAGAATACTGAGAAAACCTTACATCCTTTCTAAAAACATGTCAGTTTATGTGAGTACAAAGTACTACTCTTGACGGACCGACCTACTTCGTGTTCGACCTTAGTTCTATCGACCCTCTTTATAGTTATTGGAGTCTTTACGTCCACTGTTGTGGGAATACCGTCTTTCGCTTCTCCTTGATTCCTCGGAGAACTACTTTCACTTTCTCCTCTCGCTTTTTCAACCGAATTTCGAGTTGTAAGTCTTTTGATTCTAGTACCGTAGACCAGGGTAGTGAAGTACCCTTTATCTACCCCTTTGTCACCTTTGTCACTGTCTGAAAATAAAGGAACCCAAGGTCTTAGTGACGTCTACCACTGACGGGATTCTTCAATTTTCTGCGAATGAGGAACCTTCCTTTCGGTGCTGTTTGGGTCTGTTACATAATTTTTCGTCTCCGTAGTGGAACGGTTGTTTACAGGTAGATCAGTTTCGAGACCAAAAAGGTCATCAGCCCATACCTACACTCTCAACCTAGTATTTCTTTCGACCCACGGTTTTTTTAACTACGAAAACTTGACACCTCAACCTCTTCTGAGAACTCTCAGGGAACCTAACGTTCCTCTAGGTTGGTCAGGTAGGATTTCCTTTAGTTGGGACTTATAAGTAACCTTCCTGACTACGTCTTCGACTTTGAGGTCATGAAACCGGTGGAGTACGCTTCTCGGTTGAGTAATCTTTTCTGGGACTACGACCCTTTCTAACTTCCGCCCTCCTCTTCCCCTACTGTCTCCTACTCTACCGACCTACCGTAGTGGCTGAGCTACCTGTACTCAGACTCATTCGAGGCCCTCAACCACTACCTGTCCCTCCGGACGTCTCTTCCGTCACCGTTGGGTGAGGTCATGAGAACGGACAAAGGTCCGTTCTTTAGGGTACCTGCCTCCTCGGACCATCCGGCGTCAGGTACGCCAGCGATTGTCAGCCTTTGCTGACACGTTGAAGGGAAAGTGTGTAAACTCTTTCTTTACCGTTGGGTGAGGTCACAAGAACGGACCTCTTAGGGTCCCTACCGCCTCGTACCGCCCGACGGCAGATACCCCGGCGTGTCTCAGCCTGTGCTAACTTCGCTGAATCGTCGTCGTCGTCGTCGTCGTCGTCGTCGTCGTCCCTCCGGACCGCACGACGTGACGTACCCTAGTGTCTTGTTGTTTATGTGAGTAAAACTGACTGTAAAAAAAGATGTAAAAAAGTGTTTACACTCAGGAGAAGTATCAACTCTATTTATAAGAGTGGGTAAGAGACAAATCAAGATTGAGTAGTGTTACAATAAGTTTTCCCGAAAAAATTTTCACAAAAACATACCAACCGATACATTAATACGAAGTAAAGATTTTCACAGTGTATTACTAAACTCTTTCACGTAAAAGGTCTCAAGAGAAAAAAGAGCGAACTGACAAAGACATGTAGGACCATAGATATATATAGAGTCGACCCAAAAAAATACAATGTCTTAAAATCTCGTCCTCCCCTGCATTAGGGGTGGGAGACTTGTATCATTTTTTTATATATATGTTGTAACACACAGACTCCTGTATATGTAAGTCACAACAACTGAAGTAGTGAACTCATCGAAATTTAAGACAATTATGAAAACAAATAGAGAGTTACGAAATACACGATTGTAGATAAAAATTTGACAACGAAGTCGCGTGGTCCTATGGGACAGGAAATGGACCTCGAGCGAGTTTGAGTACAGGTAGCTCAGGCACTACGGTAGGTTGGTAGAGCAGGAGACAGCAGGGGAAGAGGAGGACGGGAGTTAGAACGGGTCGTAGTCCCAGAAAAGGTTACTCAGTCGAGAAGCGTACTCCACCGGTTTCATAACCTCAAAGTCGAAATCGTAGTCAGGAAGGTTACTTGTGGGTCCTGACTAGAGGAAATCCTACCTGACCAACCTAGAGGAACGTCAGGTTCCCTGAGAGTTCTCAGAAGAGGTTGTGGTGTCAAGTTTTCGTAGTCAAGAAACCGTGAGTCTGAAGAAAAACCAGGTTGAGAGTGTAGGTGTGTACTGGTGACCTTTTTGGTATCGGAACTGATCTGCCTAGAAACAGTTGTTACACTACAGAAACGAAAAATTACGTGATAGATCCAAACAGTATCGAAAGGAAGGTTCCTGGTTCACAGAAAATTTACCAGTGTAGACTAATTTAAGGACGTAAATTAGAATCGTCTCTGAACGAGTGAAAATCTAGTAGAGAGACCAACACTAAAACTTTCATTCGGTGAATTGGAACATTAAGGGGTAAAAGCTCAACTTCATATCAACCAAATGTCGCGACATTAGAGACCGCATCGTTTCGTTAAGTCCATATGTCTGTGTATAAGAAAGGGTAGAAGAAAAGGCAATGTCAAATAATGTCCCATAGCTTACAACAAGGACACGGTAGGTCATCTTTGAACACCAAACTACGTGCAAACATGAGTGACAGCTGTCAAATTTCATGAAGAGATCCCCTGCTCCGCGCAAATTGTAGACCAGAGTACACATAGTAGAAAAAGAGACAGGGAATAAAAGACAAGTGCAAAGTTAAGATGTGGAAGAGAATGTCATCTGGCCCGTAGGAAAAACAGTAGCATTCACGTTAGCCTTATTTTAGAGTGGATTTAACAGACCCCTATTTTTTCGTTAAAGGCGGAAGTAAAAAGTACGACAAGACATTTGACTCCGAAGAGAGACACTTGCTATTTCAGAACGTAGAAACCAAGGTCGGGGCAAAAGAGATTGGGGGAACAGGGAGGTCGAGGAAGTACGTAGAACAAGAGACCTTGTCTTTTGTTCGAAAAACTTTAATGAAAAAACGTGGAAACTTGGACGGAACTTGGTGGTGTGGACCATTGACTACTACCGTGTAGCCGAGGGAAAGGGGGGAGAGAGATCACTAAAGGTCGTGAAAAGAAATAAACGTGCCGGAAGCAAAGTCAAGACAAGAAAGAAAAGTACGGAGATCTGGAAACCCGAAACTAGTCATTAGACGAATAATGGTGACGTAAAAGAGTTCGGAACGAAGGCGAAAGTTTGTCTTTCAGCTCCGGCCTACTGATCGGGGGCTCTCGCCCCGAAAGGACGCGCCGGACTCGTATCACGAGGCAGAGAGCGGCTCCCTCCCGCTCCTTTCGTTCCTTTCCGACGACCGGCGGACGCCGACGACGCGAGACGCGGCGAAGAGAGTGCCGACTAAAACGCCGGTGAACATAATGGTGAAGTCGGAACTCCAGCCTAACGAGGAAAGACAACGGACGTCCTGACAAACAAACAGAGTCTATGATTTTTCCTTTCTTTTACTGCTTATGTCAGAGTCGGTACCAAACACAGTCTCGTCTTTTGGGGTCCTTCTCACCGGAGTAGCGTACCTCCCAGCGGAAAGGACGGATCATTCCTCAGGTCACCAGACGCAAATCGGGACCCTCTTATCAGGTGCTCCGGTGGCCTCAGGGCCGCGGCAGACAGACAGGACGAGTCCATCCGAATCTGTCGTCGTGAGAGGACACGAGTGTTTTATCAACGACACCGAGGCCCGGAACGCTGACGGTGGTTCCGTCTTCCTCTCTCCTCTCTTCCGTCTTTCGCACACGGACGCTCAGTCAGGGACCGTCTCCCAAACGGACCTTCGGAGGCGAAGACAGATGTAGAGGAGCCGGTCTTAGTGCAGTCTAACGGGTCCGCGGTAGACGTGTCTTCGACCAGCGATTGTACTCGTGTCAATTCCAGGGAACCACTCCTGTCACAACACGGCGTCGTTGTGACACACGCTTCGGTTCACAAAAGAACCTCAAACAAGTCTGCCAGGACCCCCCACCCCCCACCCCCACCGAGAAGTCAGAACTCCACCAATGAGAGGTCAGCCTATAAGGAAAAAGAAAAACCAGATAGTCGATGAGAACGAAACCAAAGTGGGTAAACGAATTAAAGTATCAAATCCATACTCAGAGATAAATATAAGGTCGAGTAATTAAGAAAAGAGGTGACAGACTATTGACAGAAATTGTCACAAAAGTCTTCTACAAATAATTCCTGGGCGAGAATTCGTGACCAGATTCATCACGGCCGAGAAGAAACGACAAGAGGGTGACAGAAATAATAGTAGTATCAAGAAGTAAATATTAAGGAAAAAGTTTGTAGGAGTCCCGAATTGAATCAAATACCAACCTGCAAACGTGGAGACCGGGGAAGCAAGTAAAGTGACGTGGGGTCGGGGACGGAGACCGTCGAAGAGACATAATGCTCAAGGCCACGACCCAAAACAAAACAAAATCTCTCAGACATGTATTTACTGTAGCGTGTCGTAAACGGACAGTGAGGGCCAGGTAGGTCCGGCAGTGCACCGTCGTAACGGACGGACGGAAGGAAAAAAAAAAAAAAAAAAAACGGTGTNAAAAAAAAAAAAAAAAACCGGTGTAGTGCACAGTTTGCCCTAGAATCAAGGGACTCGTCCCTAGTTTGGACACTGGGCACGTCAATTCGCACCGAAGAATTGGTCACTTGTCGGTTCCTGTAGGAGGAAAAATTTTGTGCCCACTGATTATAAGGTAGTCCGTAAAGTACTGAAGAAATAGGCAAATGGGCGACTGCCTGGGAATCCGACAGGGGTTCAGGGCCGATAACATTCACTGTATGTCCCCGGCACGCTAACGCCCGCCGCAAAGTTCCATTACTGAAGTAAGGAAAGTAAAGGAAAAAAGTTCAATTACAGAGCAAACAAAAGACCTACTCACCTTGACGACCTAGCATACCACTAAGGCCAAATTAAAAAGCCCCTTGAAGGTACGACGAAGGGTGCCTCCGACGTGGTCAGACGTAGGCGAGACTGCCGCGAGGTCCCGAGCGACACGGGGAGTAGGAATTGAAGTATAGAGAAGAGAAGGACTATTGTCGGCAAGAGTGTCCACACTCCGCTGTAGAGGAACGTCAAAACCACACATAGAGTGACTACCGACCCTTACAACTCGCGGGCACAGAAGAGCCCCTTCGCAGACCGGTTTGGAGAAAGGAGAGCCGCATCGAGAGTCAGTACGACGAGTAGGCACCCCAGGGAGGAAAGAGGTCAAAAGGACGACAAAGGATATTCGGTGAAGGTAAGGTCCACCTTAGAACTCTAGAAAGAAACCCTGAATTTTAAACTTTTGACTTAAATACGATGTCAATCGTAAAAGGAATGAATTTTTTTTTTTATTACACCTAACGACGGGGCCCAGAAGTAGCGACGGACACTCCAAAAAGTCGTAGTCAGGAAGGTTACTTATAAGTCCCAACTAAAGGACATCCTCCCTGACCAGACGATTCATTGTCGTCCTCTTCTTTTCCCTTCCAACCACACACAGGAAAGGGAGAGCTCCTGCACAGAGTCCAGTAAAAGAATTTCTTCGTTTGAGACCGATTTCCAAACCCAGCTTCGCTAGATAGTCCCTCCACGCGGGTCTTCTCGGAGCGTCCTCCCACTCGCGACACTCCTACCCCGCCCCCCTTCGGGTCGTCCTCCGACAGAACACCTCGTGTTCAATGTGGAGCACAGGGTGGGCTCTGCTTCGCCGGCCCCCTACGCGTGTGGACAGTGAGTGACCGGCACGGACCGCACCTTCTCTGGGTCCGTGAAAGGACATGCACACTTTTCAGCGTAAACGTTCCCGGTCCACGGGAAAACAACTCCCCAACGAGACACGGAACATCCTACAACTCGTCGTAGAGACCTGGTTTCTGTTTTAAAACTTCGGGGACAAACAAACGGGGGGACATGTGGAGTGGGCGTTGGAGTGTGGAGTCGAAACCGAACTTGACAATCGCCACCCCACCGAGACAATAAAAAATTACCTACTAGAACTAAAGCCGCGACTCGGAGTCAGCGACGTGCCGGAAATCGACCCACCGGTCCCCGACCGGAGTCGGTACCTCGCCCGGAGGGTCAGCGCCACCGAAGGACAGGGCTCCGCACCCAGGGTCCCGGGCCCGAGGTCAGCGGCCCTTACCAGAGTCGACGAAGAACTTTGCACCCTAGAAAAGGTTTGGTCCCTACCTCGAACACAAGGGACGTAACCGTTCACCTAAGAATTGGTGGTCTGTGGTCTCTTCAAGGAGAAGAAAAGAAAACTTTTTATAGAAAGCGTAACTTTTTAAGGATTTCACTACCTACGTATAAACTTATCTAAACGTTTAGTAACGTTTCACAAATTTGTTTTGTGACTTTTTAGTCAAAGGGAAGTGAAGGGGTAGGATGAGGTGGCTCCATTGGCACCCAAAAAAAAAGTGTGAGTGACCACCAAAAAAAAAAAAAACCATCATCCAAATAACTCGATATTAAGAATACGGTATTTTTAGTCTATAAATTTCACATGCTAAGTGACCAAAAGTCACATAAGTGTCTCAAAACGTTGGTAGTTGTGTTAGGCAAAATGCGAAGTAGCAGGGGGTCTCTTTGGTGTGTGGGCAATAGGAGCGGGAGAGGAAGGGAGGTCGGGAGTCGTTGGTGGTTAGGTGACAGACAGGGGCATCTGAACGAATAAGACCTGGGCAAATTCACCCTAGTGTCTCATGAAATACCACGAATCGTAAAACACGGACCAAAGAAAGTCAAGTCAGCGAGTCAGGACAGGCTGAGAGACTCTGGGGCACCTGACGTCGTGCGGCCCGGAGGGACAGGTAGGGGTTGAGGGTCTCGATGAGTTTGAGTACAGGTAACTCAGTCACTACGGTAGGTTGGTAGAGTAGGAGACAACAGGGGAAGAGAAGGGTGGAAGTCAGAAAGGGTCGTAATCCCAGAAAAGGTTAGTCAGTCGAGAAGTGTAGTCCACCGGTTTCATAACCTCGAAGTCGAAGTTGTAGTCAGGAAGGTTACTTATGAGTCCTGACCAGAGGAAATCCTACCTGACCAACCTAGAGGAACGTCAGGTTCCCTGAGAGTTCTCAGAAGAGGTCGTGGTGTCAAGTTTTCGTAGTTAAGAAGTCGTGAGTCGGAAGAAGTGTCAGGTTGAGAGTGTAGGTATGTACTGGTGACCTTTTTGGTATCGAAACTGATCTGCCTGAACCAAAGAAACCGGGCCACTACAAAAGTTCAGTAGGCATAATATTACATATACTTACGAAGTGAGGAAAAATAACGGTTTATTCTAAGACAATATACCGATATGGTACAAAATAGACAATAAAGTAGTCGACTATCTACAAACCCAACACAATTAAAAAATCGATAACACTCATTAAGACATATTACTACTTATTCACATGTTCAAAAACACGTCTGCATCACAAAAATGAATAGAACCCATCCAAACCTTAAAGACCCAGTATATCTTTGAGAAAAGAGTAGGAAACCTTCTTGACAATCTGAGAAGGGTTCGTCAACACAGTACAATGTAGGGGTGGTCGTCACGTGCTCCCGAGGAGAAAGAAGTGTAGGAACGGTTCTGTGAATTACTGGGTAGAGACACCGATGTAAGTAGAACACCTATACTTCAGCACAGGACAACGTGGAACCTACACGCAAAGGGATTATTGTCCACTACGACTCGTATAACAGTACGCAAAAAATCAGTAACTATATGGAAGGACTTTCTTTACAGATAAGTCTAGGAAACGGCAAAAATCTAACCCAATAAACCCTAAAAAATAATAACAACTTAATATTCACAAGAAATATATAATATCTAAAGGGAATAGCCTATACATCAACCGTTACAAGGGAGGGGAAGCCGCCCGACAGTAAAGTGAAAGGGGTGCCACAGGAGACTTCGTGTTCGCGAAGTGGGACCCTACTTCAGAGTAATTTACGACACGACAACAACAAGTGCGAAAGTCGCAGTATAGACTCTTTGGCAGCGGATTAGGTCGTGGTGTCTCTGGACATGGGCACAAAAGAAGACTCTCAAAGATCAAGACGAGAATGTCATTCCAACATCCAGATGAAACTTGGGTAAAAACATTTGCAATACTCTGTTCCCAGGTCGAATCCAGAAAAGGTACGGCATAGGTCAGGGTCGTCGTAAACAACTTTTCTGAGGGAGTAGCTTATCAAAACTGAGGGACCAGTTTTTAGTCAACTGGTGTTTGCACTCCCAACTAAAGACTTGAGAGTCAAGATAAGGCAACTAGAGGCACGTTCATGGTGTGACGGCCCTGGTGACATTGAGACACCAATTAACACTTTAGTCCTTCACACTTAGGAGGTCCCACCAAAAGACGAAGTCTTAACACAACCGATAATACCCACGGAACTTCAAAGGACACGTAAAATTCTAGTCGAACAGTGAAAGACGTTTCTTCCGAACACAACCGAGACATCTAGTTGATCCCCTTATAACACTAAAAATTTTATGATACACAATATTAGGTACCCCACAGAAAAGTAAAAAAACCTAGGAAATTAGAGAAAGTTATTACAAGGGTACAAAAGTTCATAGTGATATTCCTCCGATACCTAAACCTACCCTTCTCTTAAGGCGGAAAGACAAGCGACTGGGGACTGGCTCGTCGGAGATCGTAAAGGAAGCCATCTCTTCTGTCTCTTGGGAGTCTCCGTCTTGTTCACCGGGGACAGCGAAACAGTGGTCGTCTCCAGTGTCCACCCGAGAAGAGTGGATTCTCACACCGTGTGCGGCCGCACAGTCGGGGAGAGAGTGGATTCTCACACCGTGTGCGGCCGCACAGTCGGGGAGTAGTATGACGTCTAATCCCAGCAGCAATCCGGACAAGAACAATAGATTACTATGTCATTTCAACAAGTTTATGACATAGTACCCTGCGGGACTACCGAGTCGCCCATTTCTTAGACGGATGTTGCGTCCTCTGTGTCCTCTACGCCCAATCTAGGGGACCTTATCCTTTGTCGTTGGGCGAGCGGATCTTTTAAGGTACCTGTCTCCGCGGACCTCCCGATGTCAGGCAACGTCGCGATTCTCAACCTGTGGCGACTCGTACGCCGGGCCATGACTCGGTCGCAGACGCCGGGCCACAGCATTGAAATTACGGTATCGAAAACATTAGAATACGTGAAATAAAGTGAGTAAATTTTTTTTTTTTTTTTAGACTCCGTCACCTCTGGCCGCCCGAAGGGGTCTGACGACTTTCGAGGACAGCGTCTTTGTCCTTAACTCTCGGGACGGCTCCAGTCCGCCTGAAACTCACTTCTCGTCTCCCCTTCACCAGCAAGGCGGTGACGAGGGACCCACGGACCGTCTCTCGAAGTCAGGCGAGCGTCGACAAACCTCTGACCGAACTTCGCGAGAATAACGAGGTAGCGACGTGTCAGAGTCGAAAAGGACTACTAAGTCTTCTGCGGAGTCGGCAACGCCGCGGGCCTCCTAGTGGTGCCGCGTCTCCTATGGCGTCGGCGGGCCTCGGCGCCCCTCCGTCGCTCGCGACTCGCGGCTCACGGGTCACGTCTCTCGCGCGGACGGGAGGGCGGGAGTCGACCGCCGCGCGGGCGCAGAGGCGGGCGGGGAGCGTGCCGACGCCGTGCACGTGTGGGCGAGGAAACGTGAGGGCGAAGAAACGTGAATATATGATGACAAGTACCCCAAGAGTACTCCTACTCTGCCAACCTACCGTAGTGGCTGAGCTACCCGTACGCAAACTCGTTTGACCCTCTCAACCCCCACCTGTCCCTCCGGACCGCACGACGTCAGGTACCCCAGTGTCTCTCAGCCTGTGCTGACTCGCTGCCTTGACCTGATTTGACTTGATTACCCCAAGAGTGCCGTCCTTATGACCTCGGCAAACGGTAAGGGAGGGGGTCACCTGGTCCCAAACAGTCTTGAGAAGTGAAGAACCCACCGGGAGTGACGTGCGGAGCATCGAAGTAGCTCAATACGCTCGGGGAAAACGGGGCCGTTCCGACGCTGAGTTACCTGTACTCAAACTCGTTTGAGGTCCTCTACCACTCCTTGTCCCTCCGGACCGCACGACGTCGGGCACCCGACATCTGAACGTGTGCCGAGTCACTCACTTGTTGATGAAGAAGTGCCAACAAATGGTCAACCATTTCTTAGGCGGACGTTACGGACTCTAGGTCCAAGGGAGGGACCCAGCCCTTCTAGGCGACCTCTTCCTTTACCGTTGGGTGAGGTCACAAGAACGGACCCTTTAGGGTACCTGTCTCCTCGGAACACCCGATGTCAGGTACTCCAGAGTTCTCAGTCTGTGCTGACCCGCCGATTTGGCGTGGTGGTGGTGAATATCAAGTCATAAATTTGATCTTCAACGTCGACACGGTCTCCACGGTACGAAACGAACCGGGTGTCTACCTCTACACGGCCCTTCGCAAACCGTCGTCGAATTTCTCGTTTCTTTGTTCTCGGACTGAACATCGTACACGGACAAAGACACTGAATTTATAAGGGATTTACCGGTGCTTGTAGAGTTCGATACTTGCACTTAAGGGACTTCCGTCCTCATCTCTCTTACATGCGAGAATACTCGGATATCGTCGGTCAAGGTCCTTCGATTGTACCCGACGCCCCACAAACTCTTCTGAGTTTCGTCACCAGTTGAAACTTTTTACTCTAAAGGTCAGTTTCACATCTAAAGACTAAAGAGAACCCTTTACTCTTTGGACCGACACGACCCAGTCGAGAGGATGCACGGTCGGTGGCCGGTACCGACGAGGGGACAGGGGTGGGGTAGGTCGGACTCACAGTGGACGGTAGGCAGTGACCGGATTCTCGACTCCAGGCGGGACACCGAAACTCTACATTCTTGGCTCACTGGAACAGTGGACCGAGAAATAGTCCTTTAATTCTTTCTCGACGTCTCGACACAGGACACACTGTGACGAAAAGTCTTTGACGAAGGCCAGACTAGTGTCTCGTCACTTCGGAGAGGGCTACCCTAAGCACCTCTGACCTAGGGTGAGAACTAAAGAGAGACCAGCAGGGGGTAGTCATCCGTTTCTTCGACAAGAAGAATTCGACACATTATTTACTCTAACTTGGCCTTTTCGCACTTGAAACACTAGTCGGTTTCCAAAAGGAGATCCTTTAATTCTGGGTGATTGACCTTTACCACTTTTCACTGTCCAAGTCTCCTTTGAGTCATCTCATTAATTTTTACATAACTCGAGACATGTCGTACGTTGACTGTCCCGTGTCACTTTGCCTTTCCCGCGGAGACTCCAGAGCAACCTATGACCGGTACAACTAAAACCTATTGCGGGTTCACAGACACCCTTTCTAGTAAGACTTTGGACCCTACGGTTGGGGCGGTTTCACTAACAGGGTATTTATGAAGTAATAAATACCCATAATCCCCTGAGTATTTCCCATAATCCGATTGGGATTGGGATTGTGGGACAAGAACCCACTCCACTTCACGAAGACGTCTACTAAATCCTTATACTCCAAATCCTTTCCCGCTTACGTGACCTCTTCCTTTGCCGTTGGGTGAGGTCACAAGAACGGACCTCTTAGGGTCCCTGCCCCCTCGGACCACCCGACGGCAAATGCTCCAGCGTGTCTCAGTCTGTGCTGACTTCGCTGAATCGTTCGTTCGTTCCCTCTCAGAACCCCGAAGGTCACGACCCTCTGCTCACCTTCAACAATTCTTTTTGTCGCTTCAATTCTTAACGTAGTGAATTTGTGACCGTTCTCAATAAGCTCTTATTTCAGTTAAAGTAACACCCTTTCTCTCGAGGTAAAAATTTCTGCGAAAAACACTTGTAATTGCGCCACTCTGCAAAAAGTACTGAGGAGACACTTTTGGGAGATCTGAGAGTATTAGGACACAAACAAACCCCACCTCTATCCTGGGCCACGATTGCTTGTAGGTAGGGAACGCCAAGAAAAAAGGTTGTTCACTATAATTTACTCCTCTCTTCTCCCAAAATTTGTCTCCAATAATTTTTGTCTACGTCATTTCGGTAGCAATTTTATGACTCCAACCGTCCGTCTTCTATGGCTTTACACCCTCTGTCTACAATTTCCCTCGTAAAACTTCACCGTCCTTTTAGACGGACCCTCCCTTCTTCTGCCCACCCTACGTCTTTGTTCGAAACGTCTGAACTCGTAGAAGCAAAGAAACAGAAATTCCCTCGTAGTCCTACGAGACTTTTCCGGCCCTCTGGGTTGTCGGTGGTGACCATGGGTGAAACGTGGTCTACGACTCACAGAAGTCCCCCGTCTGTGAGTCATCCGCGGGTCTAAGATTGTTAATTTAAACAACTCGGGAAGTGACGTGGTCCGTGTATTTGGTATTCGTCACCAAACACAAACTAGGAGTCTTGTTGTGAGTCACCACTGTAGGGGTAAAGTGTCTACTCGTTTGACTCCGAATCCTTTGAACGGGGAGTGGGGTGTCGATCGTCTTCTTCCTTGTCCAGGTAGACCGAAGTTTCGGGTGTGAAAAGGACCTAACGCCACAGTGGATGTAATCGTAGTCTAACATAACACTTGATTAATCAATCAACTCGTATTACGAGGAGTTTTGTACCACGTCTTAACGACGAGATACAAGAGTCGTAACTCCTTTTAATTAAGTTTTATGGTCCTTTCTACCTGAGTCAGGGTCAAGATAAACCAAAATAAGAAAGAACTATCAAAAGAAAAAAAATTATTTTCGATAATGGTAACGGAACCAATGAGAAACGGTGGAGACTTAAAAGCCGTTTAGGTCCCACTCAGTCCCTCTTACCACCTAAGAAAACTGCGACATACGCTCCTCAGGGACTAGCGCGGTCACACGGGTCGGACTCACTCTCTACCACACTTATAATGGTTTCCCTACTTCCCCGGACGCCTCTCGTCGGTCAGGACCCCACTAAGGTCCGAAGGACAGAGGGTAAGAGAACGTCTCTTGTAACACTCGACAGAGCCAAGAGGTCCCCTCAGGGAGGGTAGAGACAAAGGTCTTCTAATTCTCCAGAGGAACTGGTACGTACCCACCTCTAAATGGTTGAGGAGTAATTACCTTAAGACCTTCTGTCACGATTCTGAAAGAGTTATGACGTCTACCAGAAAAGACATCGACCCAATCACGGACCGTAAACCTTTGCGGTAAAATAGTGTATTAACCGACCCGACACGATTTGAACAAAAGACAAAACAAACAACAATAAAAATGACTAGAAGTACCCCAAAAAAAAAATATAAAGAAAAAATTTGAAACAGATCTATATCAAATATACTGTATGTATATTTATGGTATACTGTACGACGACGACACTGACGACGATTCAGCGCAGTCAACACAGGCTGAGACACGCTGGGGTGTCTGTCGTCGGGTGGTCCGAGACGACAGGGACCCTAAGAGGTCCGTTCTTGTGACCTCACCCGACGGTAAGTAAAGCTTACACCCTAAGTCACTACACCCCATGTAAGTGTCACAACCCTTTATTAGCGATGGTGGGGCAGTAGGATTTTTATTGTCGATGTGGGTGCTGCGGCAACAGGGTTAGGTCGTCGGGGGCCGTGGACCGTTGATGTAAAAGTGAAGTTAGTAAAGGTGAACCAATAAAAATATAAAGACGAAGAAAGAACTTTCAGAGATCGAACAAGTAAAAACAGTATGAAAGGTAATGCAGAAATCCCGAAAAATAAGGACCAAAGAAGAAGAGAAACTTGGACGAATATTACCGACAAAACTTCCCAAAAGACAATTAATGGTGTAGACCCCTATAAGTCTCTGTCAAGTATGACTGACTAAAGAAAGAAACGTATAAAGTAAAAAAACAACAACAACTTTTGACCTGTAGAACCTTTTATATAGTATTGAGACCTGAGGATAAAAAGGGGACTTCCAGTAACAAAGACTAAGAAATTTAAATAAGTCATTGGACGAACCCGATTTAGACACTTGATACAGTGACACACTACACACTGACGACTAAATAGACCAGTCTTAAAAACAATGTGAAAAAAGAATTTCGAACCAAAGGACTCACACTCGAGACACAGGGACGGCGACACGCCAGCCAGTCACTAACGTGTCTCCGACAGGAGTTGGTGAAACTGATATTCCGACACAGAAGACAGTTGTTTAGACACACACTCTTCCCTCGCAAGTCTCAAGTACGGTAAACATTCAAACGGTTTCGAAAGTAGAAGGCGACTCGGAAAAACGCAGAGGAGACACGTAACGGAGCCCCGACTACCTTAAACAAAGTCACCACAAACCACCCACGCTGAAAGAGAGTAGTATGGTCTAGAGGAGTGAAGAGCCCCTCAGAGGGGCCGTGGAGAATCCAGAACGTCAGGTGTGCCTTGGTGTCCAGGGGCAGACAGAGTGAGTGAAGACACACAGACGTGGGGTGTGTCACGGTCCGTGTGGCGCCCGGGAGTCCTTCGCAAACAACCCACCTGCCCACTTACCTTTGAACGAAGGGTACCCGAAACTGACTCTGAGGGAACGTGGGAGGGAAACAGCGGGGACCTACTCGTGGACCGGAAACTAGAGGACTTTACTGTCTCTCGGTCGAGTGTCGAGACGTGTCCGCACCGAGTCTACTTAATCGTCTCCGTCAGTTTACGTTTCACTGAATTATAAATTACTTTGTCTGAGTGTCCGAATCTCTTACTTCAGTGCCAATGTTCTCGCCTCCCCACCCTCCCCCTCCCACCTGACCCTCAAACCCTAACTGCACGTGTGTGACGATATATTACTTTTATTTACGAAATCTTTTTCCAATCGTATTAATTTTGAACTAAAGAACATCAGACTCTCGCCGAAGGGTCCACCGCGATCACCATTTCTTGGCGGGCGGTTACGTCCTTTGCTTGCTCCACCCCCGGGCTAGGGACCCAGCCCTCCTAGGGGACCTCCTCCTTTGCCGTGGGGGACGTCCTAAGAGCGGACCTCTTAGGGCACCTGTCTCCTCGGACCACCCGGCGTCAGGCACCCCAGTGTCTCGACCTGCCCCGACCTTTCGTTTCTCTTTGTCGTCACACGACCCGAGAACGAAGCGAACGAACGAGAGGACAGAGTGCCTCTGGCTCAGGAGAGGGTCCAGTGGAGCCTCCTCCTGAGGGAGGGTGACGCGTGCGTGGCGTCGCAGGGGCCGAATGGACCGTCGATCCCCTGTTGCACGACGGAATAGTTCCTCAAAAGAGATCTTAATTTCGAAAGACATCTTTACGTAGATGGGATTCGAACAAAGATCCAATTAGTAAAACCATCTTCGTAAAATTAACTAATTTATAAACATAGGACTATAAATAGTACATAGTTTTAAATAATGTCATAGTATCACTCTTGAATCCAAAGATTCGGATCTTCAGTGTTTCCTATTCTGATTCTCTAGACTGACTGACCACTTTTGTAATTTCAGGACACATAAATTGTGGATTTTGTTATTTGATGTTTTTTCACAAAGGTCGATCACTTCGCAATTACAGATAATACCCATAGTGTCTTATTTTGCTTGTAGAGATGAGACCCTTGTTGGATTGTAAGGTAGTCATCCTTTGGCTGATTCGTGAGTGTCCTCATTTTGGACGGTAAAGGAGTCACGACAGGTGCGTGGAGTGTCCGTACACCCGGAGCAAGTCGGAGTGTTCAGGTAGGTGGTGACGTCACGATACTTCGATATTTTTCACGTAAAGCTGTGTCTCACACAAGTATTATGTACTTCACCTTTTATTGCAATATTTTGTTATACCAGGATAAAGATATACCCTTTTTATATATGTATTGGACTATCCTATTTCTCTCTCCGCATATTTGGGGTGTCACACCTACTTAGTGGTTTGTCACCCAGTACACTAAGGCCCTGTACTAAGCAAAGAATTAAAGACTAAAGATGTTACTCCTTCATTGAACTTTTAACACATGTTTAACGTTTGAGTTTGGGACAAAACAAGACAAATTACCTAATGTACAATAGGATGAAGAAGTTCTTCATAGATGACGTGTGTCAAATTCGGTAAAACCTCCAAACTTCGAGTAGAACCCGTTCTTTTAGTCCACAAAGACTCGATCCTCCCTTGAGGCGGTCACGGGTGTCCCTCGGCGACGTCAATCGCAATAGACCAAAACGTACTCAGACACTAGCGCTCTCGGGAAGGAAAAGAGTCTGGAGGGAAACAGGACCTCAGTTCACCGAGAAGGATTGTCCTCACGCGTAGTTTTAGAGGATCCTTTGATTTTGTTTTTTTTTCCATATTGACAGAACTGGTGAACTGACCCCAAAAACTAAGTTGTCCAGACTCCACGCCAGAACCTTCGAGACAAATTTTGTTTGGGGTTTCGAAGGAAAAATGGAAGGAACTCTCGGCCGCAATGTCGGTTGTACGGAAGACGACGACCATAGGCGACGGAATAAAAAGAGCCCAACAAACATACTCCTGGGCTCTTTTTGAAAGACGGAAGGTTTTCGTGTCACCTCGTCGGTGAGAGTCTGAGCAGGTCTACAACGATAACAAGTCGGCGAGTCAGCACGGACTGAGACTCTGGGCACTTGACGTCGGACGGTCCGGAGGGACGGGTAGTGGTGGAGGGTCTCGAATGAGTCTGAGCACGGGTAACTCAGCCACTACGGTGGGTCGGCAGAGTAGGAGACAGCGGGACTTAAGAAGAGGAGGAACGTCTGATGTTACTTTGTAACACTGTAACTTAAGAGAATATTTTTGAACTGTAACTTAAGAGGACATTTTTAAGTCCCGTTAAAATAATCGTCACGGATACTGGTGCAAAGACATCAGAGAGTAAAAGTATGTTCATAGTCGTGAGTGAACCTAATCCAGTTCCGCTTTTGTGTCTTACACAATACTCCTGTTTCCCCTTCAAAGACCTTGACGCCCCGTCCTTTGTGCCGAGGCGGAGTGTTCTCGGGTTTGGCTCTCCCTCTTTGGAGTCCTTTGTCGTCCGCGAAAGAGTCAGAGAACGAAAAATGAAGACGAAAGACGAAGAGGGGTGACAACCCCCGACTCCGGTGGGGAGTCGGACTCAAATATAGAAGACTCAACGTTGTTGGTTGTCACTGACGGATCCCAAAGTGTCCGGGCGGAGATGCGAAGAAGTCAGGTTAAGTCAGCGAGTCAGTACAGGCTGAGAAACGTTGGAGTACTTAGCGTCGTGCGGTCCGGAGGGACAGGTAGGGGTTGAGGGCCTCAAGTGGGTTTGAGTACAGGTAGCTCAGGCACAACGGTAGGTCGGTAGAGTAGGACAGCAAAAAGGTAATCAGTACATACCTACACTCTCGACCTGGTATTTCTTCCGACTCACGGCTTCTTAACTACGAAAACTTGACACCACAACCTCTTTTTGAACTCTCAGGGAACCTGACGGTCCTCTAGGTTGGTCAGGTACGATTTCCTTCAGTCAGGACTTATAAGTAACCTTCCTGACTACGATTTCGACTTTGAGGTCATGAAACCGGTGGACTACGTTTCTTGTCTGAGTAGACTTTTCTGGGACTACGACCCTTTCTGACTTCCGTCCTCCTCTTCCTCTGCTGTCTCCTACTCTACCAACCTACCGTAGTGGTTGAGTACCTGTACTCAAACTCGTTCGAGACCCTCAACCACTACCTGTCCCTCCGGATTGTACGACGTCAGGTACCCCAGTGTCTCAGCCTGTGCTGACTCTTTAACTTGATTTGACTAGTGTGTAAACACATCTCACACATGTCGTAGGGCTCCCGGTCTGTCTCTTTTCACTTGGGTCCGAAAAATTACGTGTCCATGGTTTTGGGTGTGTGCGACTCCATTCGTTTGTTCCTCCGAGGCAGTGGTCCGAGGTCGAGCGACAGTCGGGGGTCCGACCCCAGCCCGTGGACGAAGCGGTGGTGCAACGCGAGAGAGGAAGAGAGCCACGGTCCGGGATCGGACCCCCAAGAAGTATCCGAGATTTTATACCTCAGTCGTCTTTGCCTGTAAGGAGGACGTCCGGAGAAGTCCATGGGGACCCCGATCAATACTAAAATCCACTATGTACCTTTTGTGACAGAAATTTACCCACTAAAACAAATTGAAATGAATTAGAAGAGTCCCTCGTTATACCTTTTATGTGGTTTAATATTCTAATAAAGTTGATACGCAGAATCGGTAAAAACTTCAGATCAGTTGTTTATATGATTCACCTCCGGTCGTCTTTACAGTATTTTGTATCAGATTACATAGTCCATTTCTTGCCTCGGACGGGTATGTGTGTGTATGTACTTCGATATTTTTGTAAACATCTATGCATACTTATTTCAAGTAAACGTTTTATTCACCCCAATATAACGACTGGAGGACCCCAACAAATCTTTTAATTCACTCTATTATATATACATTTCACACACGTGTATTGTCTATGAGACATAAAAAAATTCTATCCCGGTTTTATAAGGTAAAAAAATAACACTGAAAATAAAATTTAAAAGTAACCTCACATCAACGAAATGTTACAACACAATATTGTGTTATAATATTCATCCGCAAATTAACCGTGAATAGATGAGGTCAAAAATACACTTACCGTGTGTGTGTGCATGTGTGTGTGCTTTGGGGAAACACTAGGAACGAGCGAAACAAAGCCTCCTTCCAGTCCCAAAATTTCACGACGTCAAAGATATTACGGTAATAATCCAGGTACTGGTAGGTCCGGTTGCCAGCTATGCCCGAGTAGTACCTCTCTCAGGAAGACCTCTGGACTTTTCGGAGTGGGTCTAACGGAGCCCTTACCGTGACCAGGGTACCCAACATAAGAGAGTAGTAGTTCTTCATGAACTTAGAATAAAGTTTAGAATTTTTTTTAATAAAACAGAGGTAGAAACTTTAATCTCTTATTTATAGTGAATAGTAGCGTGACCGGTCAATCCGGAAGATAAAGACACGCGAAGAAAGTCTGTGACGCAGACCAAAGGCGTACCAACTCCACCTTATCAAGACTTCACGCACGCGGGTGAGACGACAGAGTCATTCGTCCCGACACCAAACCTAAGGCACACCGGGGACCGTGACAAACTTCCTGACGTTTGCACCCACCATAGTCTTCGTCCCGAGAGAGTGGGAATAAGTGGCACTCGGGAACCACTGACACTTTTACAGGAGTCTAGAGACTACGTGGAACAAAGAACAATTGCCGAAGGAAAAGGACTTTGAACACATATACTCTTTGGGGTTCCCTTTCTCTCGCAGGCAATCACCCCAAAGTCCTCTGTCTCGCGACTAAATAGGTACACTCAATAACCCTTCCAGCGAAAACTGAGCTATCGACCGAAACTTGCATAGTAGAAGAAAGACTTTATTGGCCCCTTTCGCGACCGACAGGTCCACCCAAAACTCCCGCGGTCTCCTTTCCGTGACGACAGTCTCTCGTGTCAGGGCTCGCTGGGCTCGTCTGTGCGTCGGAGACACGTTCGGCCTGGGACGCGCCTTTTCACCTGGAGTCCGACCCGCACCACAAACGCTTTAGTAAGTTTTCCCAAAGTAGACGAAGTGCCTCTTTCGGAACCTGGTGTGGGAGACAAGATGGCCTGGTCGTTTCAAGAAGGAAGGTCCCCTCCGTTCGTCACATTTGTTGGGGGCCCAACCCACATAAACCGAAGCCGCACGTAGGGTGAAACTATATTCGGTACATCTGCTAGATGTGGACCTATGTGTCCCTACCCGCTGTCATTTTCTTTCTTCTTTCCCACTTTGATCTTTCCCGAAATGTAGCCTTGGGACGACGTGTCCCCGCTCAGGTGAAAGGTGAGGGTCTTGGGGCCTTGTCCGCAGTGCCCACGCCGAATTAGAAAACAGTAACCGGGACAGAGCTTCGAGTCACCACAAACTGGGATTGCCTCAGACTCGACCTTCCTCTAAGACGTATTACTTTGATGTGAATCATTCGGCGAAAGGACCTCCGGAGGTCCTGTGTTCCTGAAGGATGAAGGACCTCTCTTTTAATGGAGGGAGTGTCTTGTGTTTAGCCGGGGTGTAAATAATCCGTCCGGAGATTAACACTTCGTCACCAAACTTGTTTCCTTTTGTCATTAAAATAGGTCAATCGTCACCAATAAAAACATCGAAATTGAACAAGTGTACTTTATCACCTTACTAAAACTTTGTATGAGACTTCTAGACGATGAATATTTTAACACAAACACAAACCGACTCAGGGAAACGGCAGGTGGACTTTGTTGTTTCGTAACAATTAACCGAGATGAGGGCATATTTTTCGAGAGTCTTTGACATGAACGTAGAATCCCATCGACAAACTGAGCGCTTCTACGGAGACTTGGGAAGTGTCGATCCACTCGACTCGAATAACCACCTAAACGGGCAACGCTCCACGAAGGGAGAGGACGAAGAATTTTATCAAACATTACGCCGCGCGAGTCAACGAGTCAGCACAGACTAAGAGACTGGGCACCTGACAGTCCGAGGAGACAGGTACCCTAAGAGGTCCGTTCTTGAGACCTCACCCGATGGTAAAGGAAGAGGTCCCCAGAAGGGCTGAGTCCCTGACTTGGGTGCAGAAGACGGAACCGTCCGCCTAAGAAACCGGTCACGTGGTGGACCCTTCGGGGACCTGACACCCCCACTACTATGAGTGGTGAGGGTCTTAACACGTCTCCTTCTTTCTTACTGGATCGTTCCCCGACTCTTGGTACCAAAAGTGACTGGAGTGAGGGTCATGTTTTACCCGTCAGAAAGACTGTGACAGTAGGATACAGGGTCCCACAGAGACGAGACTTTCGAACAGACCCAGTCACCGGGGGTACTCCCACAGAACAAGAAACATACCGTTTGGGTCAGGACTGTGTCCTCCCGTCCCGGAGTGGAAGTCCTTCCCGAGTGACTCCCCCTGAGGAGACGTTTGTGCACCCGGGAGGCAATTAAGACTAACTTCTACCTCCGTAAGCACCTCTACTTCCACACACCGTACCAGTGCACACACGACTCAGCGAGGCATCACAGACCGAGAAACCCTGTGGTACCTGCCATCGGACAGTCCAAGGAGACAGGTCCGTCCTCATGACCTCACCCAATGGTAAAGGAAGGGGTCCCCTAGGAGGCCTGGGTCCCTAGCTTGGACGCAGAGAATGCAGAGGACGTGATCGTCTGCCAAGAAATGGTGCTCACGGTGGGCCCTTCCCTCTGACATGGCTAGTACCATCTCCTTCGAGCGACCTACGGTCTGAGTCGTGTGTCGGGAAGGTGAACGACCTCATAGAAGTGAATGCCTGCTCTCTTTCGGCTCCGAAACTCCCCAATTCACTCTGAGTCAGGTCAAGTCAAGTCAACGAGTCGGCACAGACTGAGACGTTGGGGTACTTAGCGTCGTGCGGTCCGGAGGGACAGGTAGTGGTTGAGGGTCTCAAGTGACTCTGAGTACAAGTAGTTCAGTCCCTACGGTAGGTCGGTAGAGTAGGAGTCAGCGGGGGAAGAGGAGGACGGGGGTTAGGGAGGGTCGTAGGCTCAGAAAAGGTTACTCAGTTGAGAAGTGTACTCCACCGGTTTCATAACCTCAAAGTCGAAATCGTAGTCAGGAAGGGTTCTTTAGGGTCCCGACTAGAGGAAATCTTACCTGACCAACCTAGAGGAACGTCAGGTTCCCTGAGAGTTCTCAGAAGAGGTTGTGGTGTCAAGTTTTCGTAGTTAAGAAGCCGCGAGTCGAAAGAAGTGTCAGGTTGAGAGCTTAGGCATGTACTGGTGTCCTTTTTCGTATCGGAACTGATCTGCCTGGAAACAACCGTTTCATTACAGTGACGAAAACTTATACGACGCACACGAGTTTCGGACCACCGTTTCCGTCCCGAGTCAGAGCCTACAAGTCTGGGGTCTTCGGTACTGGGGCTGGGACCGGAAGGGGTCGGCGCGTCCTGCAGCGGAGGGGCGGGGCCAGGGCCACCGACCTTAGTCGCCGACGCGCCACGCAGGGAACGGCCCGCGGGAGGCGGCGCGGCGCAGGAAAGAGGTGCACCGAGAGCCCTCGACCCGGAAATCCTCGAAGAGCTACTCCCGCGACACGAAAGGAGTGTGCCGGTTCGACAAAGGTGCAGACAAAAGGTCCGCTTAACCTTACGAAGTCTGATAATACTTAAACTCCCTAAGACACAAGCAATTGTGAAACCCTTAAAAATACCGTTGAACCTAATAAAATAGGTCCTCGAAAAGGGTACTTTTTAGTCCACAAAAACCTTTACCTTTTAATATACCCTTCGATCCGTCGGGGGGCGGGGGGCGGCTTCCTCTTTTTCCACGGGGAACGGGGAGAGAACCCGGCCTCTCTCGAACCTCCCGTAGGGACGGAAACTTCTGGAGACGAAGCAGGCGGCGCGAGGAGCGACGTTCCCTCGAGCCCGGAGTGGGCGTGCGAACCCTAGCGAGACGCGACGGAAACCGCGGTGGGGCAGCAGAAAGACAGCCGCGCGAAGACCGCCGGTCCTCAGTCGAGAACGGGCCGGCAGTAGGAGTCGAGGAAGGGACGCGAAGGGGAAAGACTGTCGAGCGAGGCGAGGAGGCAGGCTAAAGGGAACCCGTAGGCAGAGGGGGGAGAAGCGTCCTGCAGACGCGACGAGAGCCCGAGTCCGGGGAAACCTTCGGGAGCGCGGCGGAGGGAAAGAACGACAAACCGGCGGAGCGACGCGAGAAGAACCCACAGTCCTCGACTCAGTAAGTCCCCGAAAGAGCGACCCTGGAGAAGAAGGGAATTTCGTCACTGGAATAAGAGGCATCTCTGAAAGCCGAGGCAATGGGATGTCCGCAGAGAGGGTACTCGAAGGCCTTTGCGCGACAGTCTTCGGACCAAAGAGGGAACCTCGTCGCTCCTGGGTCGACCGCTGTTCAGTGCACCGGGAACACGGCTGCACACAGGGGTGCAAACCCCCGAGACACTGAACGAACTATTAGAATGGAAAATTTATTAAGGCAAAATTTTAAGTAAAGAAAATTAACCTCCGGTCAAAGGAATGTCGGAACATCACCGAAACGGCATGTGACTGTGCGTCGTCGGTGCCCACAGGCGCACAGGGGTAGGACTCGGGCGGTGGCGTGGGGGGTCCCAGCAGCGCCCGTGGCCGGCCTCGCGGGACGACGAAACGTCTGGCGCGCACTCGCAGACTCGTCAAGACGGCGCCCGAAAGCGCGGCACTGCCGACCGGAGGCGCAGAGAGGACCCGTCGCACAGGAGTGCCCCACGAGACTCACTCCGCCTCAGAAGGCGGAAACCGTTCCTTCCAAACCGGTCCTTCCGCCGTCTCAGGCCTCTGACGGAGGGGAACACCGAGTGACAGTAGGATTCGAACCGCCGGCTGGCGCGAGGTCGAGGTCAAACGACGCTTGTTTGCCGTTCCGCTGCCGCGACCGGTCGGCGGGAGGACTCTGGAAGCGGGCGGGACGCGGTGCGGGCGGGTACAGTGCGGACGGCCCAGTGCGGGCGGCCCAGTGCGGGCGGGTACAGTGCGGACGGCCCAGTGCGGGCGGCACAGTGTGGGTGGGGCACAGTGTGGGTGGCACAGTGCGGGTGGGCACAGTACGGACGACCCAGTGTGGGCGGCACAGTGTGGGCGGCCCAGTGCGGGTGGGTACAGTGCGGACGGCCCAGTGTGGACGGCATAGTGTGGGTGGCACAATGTGGGCGGGACAGTGCGGGCGGGACGGGAGGAAAGACAAAGGTCAGGAGGGACGAAGCCCAGGGAAATGCGAATGGAAAGGAGGAGAATCGAGACCTACTTCGGCGCCGTCGGAGGAAGTGAATTAGACTCCTGTGCGGTGGAGACGACGAGTGGGACGACGTCCCGGGACGGGAGAGTAGAGGAGTGACCGGGAGTGGACTTTACGACCTGCCATTTCCGTCTTCGACAGGGAACTCAAAGTGTACTATGTCTTTCACCGTCTTGGTGGTTCCGGACTCGGAGTGTTCAGGGAAGTGAACACCCCGGGACACCCGTGTCCGGCCTACGGTGGGCGGAACACCAGGACCTAACAACAGGAACTCACACTGTCAAATAATTATCGTATGATTACTCTAAGCTCTCAACCTGACACTTCTTCCGACTCGCGGCTTCTTAACTACGAAAACTTGGCACAACAACCTCTTCTGAACTCCCAGGGAACCTGACGTTCCTCTAGGTTGGTCAGGTAAGATTTCCTCTGATCATGACCCACAAGTAACCTTCCTGACTACGATTTCGACTTTGAGGTCATGAAACCGGTGGACTACGCTTCTCGACTGAGTAACATTTTCTGGGACTACGACCCTCCCTAACCCCCGTCCTCCTCTTCCCCCGCTGTCTCCTACTCTACCGACCTACCGTAGTGACTGAACTACTTGTACTCAAACTCACTTGAGGTCCTCAACCACTACCTGTCCCTCCGGACCGTACGACGTTAAGTACCCCAGAGTTTCTCAGTCTGTACTGATTCGTTGACTTGACTTGACTTACTCTACGAATCGAAACCCAGAATATTTGTTTTAGGTAACGGAAGGTTTTAGTTCCTTCAATAAAAAAAAGAAGAACAGTAAAAAGAACTACAAGGGAACTCAGATTTAAAGTTTGTTTGTTCCTGTCCGTCGTTAAACACAGGACTCCTTCGGTCCTTGTCCCCGAGGTAAATAAAACATTAAATATTAAAGAAACAGAGGTTCCTTTTCTAGGACACAATTTTTTTATTATTATTATTAACTCAGAACGTTTCCAAAGCACGAAGGAACACTTCGACACACTACAATATGCAATGGGTCCCGGAACCATTCTCGACCCGGTTCTCTGTCTCCAAAGGTCACGTTCCTGTAGACGACTTCCGGTCCGTTTGACTCACCCGTCACGACCCCCACAACGACTTCCGGCCAGGACCCTCCCACCCTCCTCCACCCTCCCAGACCCTCTCCACCACCACCCCCGACCCTTTCCCCCCNACAGAGAATATGTGTAGTCTACACATATTCTCTGTCCCACCCCTCACCCCGCCCCGAACCCATAGGACAGGACGACTAGATTCAATGGGGTGTTGCAACTGGTGAGATAGAGGGACCCAAAGTTAGGAAAGAGATTTTTCACTCCGTTAAGTTAGCCCGTGAAAAAGAATCGAGACAGTATAGGGTGCGGAAGGAAAGAATACAGTTTTAAAAAGAATACCATGATTTTTCTTTGAAATTTTTTATTTTATAAGGAAGCGATAGGATCTCGGTCTGTAGAACCTTACACTTCAGTTCACCCGGAATCTTTCGTAGTGATACTTGTTTCGATCACCTCCACTACCTTAAGGTCAACTCGACAAAGTTTAGGACTTTCTACTACGAGACTTTCACGACGTGAGTTATACGGTCGTTTAAACCTTTTGAGTCGTCACCGGTGTCCTGACCTTTTCCAGGCAAAAGTAAGGTTAGGGTTTCTTTCCGTTACGGTTTCTTACGAGTTTGATGGTGTGTTAACGTGAGTAGAGTGTACGATCATTTCATTACGAGTTTTAAGAGGTTCGGTCTGAAGTCGTTATGTACTTGACACTTGAGGGACTACAAGTTCGACCAAAATCTTTTCTGTCTCCTTGGTCTCTACTTTAACGGTTGTAGACGACCTAGTACCTTTTTTGTTCTCTCAAGGTCTTTTTGTAGACAAAGACGAAATAACTGATACGGTTTCGGAAACTGACACACCTAGTGTTATTTGACACCTTTTAAGACTTTCTCTACCCTTATGGTCTGGTGGACTGGACGGAGAACTCTTTAGACATACGTCCAGTCCTTCATTCTCAATCTCGACCTGTACCTTGTTGTCTGACCAAGGTTTATCCTTTTCCTCAGGCAGTTCCGACATATAACAGTGGGACGAATAAATTGAATATACGTCTCAGGTAGTACTCTTTGCAACCCGACCTTCTTTGTATTCGACCTTAGTCCTAACGGCCCTCTTTATAGTTAGTGGAGTCTATACGTCTACTGTGGTGGGAATACCGTCTTTCACTTCTCCTTGAGTTTTCGGAGAACTACTTTCACTTTCTCCTCTCACTTTTTCAACCGAAGTTCGAGTTGTAAATCTGTTGCTTCTAGTACCGTAGGCCAGGGTAGTGAAGTACCCTTTATCTACCCCTTTGTCATCTTTGTCACAGTCTGAAATAAAAACCCCCGAGGTCTTAGTGACGTCTACCACTGACGTCGGTACTTTAATTTTCTGCGAATGAGGAACCTTCTTTCAATACTGGTAGGATCTATCGTATAAGTTTTCGTCTCTGTAATGAAACGGCTGATTCCAGGCAGATCAGTTCCGATACCAAAAAGGACACCAGTACATACCTACACTCTCAACCTGACACTTCTTCCGACTCGCGGTTTTTTAACTACGAAAACTTGACACCACAACCTCTTCTGAGAACTCTCAGGGAACCTGACGTTCCTCTAGGTTGGTCAGGTAGGATTTCCTCTAGTCGGGCCCCTCAAGAAACCTTCGTGACTACGATTTCGACTTCGAGACCATGAAACCGGTGGAGTACGGTTCTCAACTGAGTAACCTTTTCTGAGACTACGACCCTCCCTGATCCCCGTCCTCCTCTTCCCCTGCTGATTCCTACTCTACCGACCTATCGTAGTTCCTGAGCTACCTGTACTCAGACTCACTTGAGGTCCTCTACCACTACCTGTCCCTCCGGACCGCACGACGCTAAGTACCCCAGCGTTTCTCAGCCTGTGTTGACTCGCCGACTTGACTTGACTTGGACTTTACATTAACATATATATTTTATTCGGTAGTCATGTGCATTAAAGTGAGAAGGGTCCACCGTCTCACCATTTCTTAGGCGGACGGTCGCGTCCTCTAGGTCGTGAGCACCCAAGCTAGGGACCCCAGCCCTTCTAGGGGACCTCCGTCTTTACCGTTGGGCGAGATCATGAGAACGGACCTCTTAGGGTACCTGTCTCCTCGGACCCCCTGATGTCAGGACCCCAGTGTTTCGCAGTCTGTGACTGACTTGTGTGTGTATCAAAGTGTTTTCTGTCACATGACCGAATTATACTTGTTTCCTTTTATAAAGTATCACTTTAACGTACATATAATTATTGAACTAAGAGCCCAGACTGAGACTTCCCCGGCCACGACATCGATGTCCGTGCGACAGCCCGTACACATTGTCCGGCGTGATACCCGACACTACTCCAACAGACTCTACCGCAAACGGTCAGAAGGTCCATTAATATGGTTACCCTTCCTCTGTTCTCCTCTAAATAATGTCTTTACCCGAGTATTCAAGGTATACGACGACAGACGTTCGACCTCTTGGTCCCTTCGACTACAACATTGAGTCAGTCCCAGGTCTCTAAACTCTTAACTCCCCGCCTACCCCACTCAGGACCAGGTCCAGGTTTCGGACTCTTGGTCCTCGGGACCCAGGTTCCCGTCCTCTTCTGCCTACAGAGAGGAGTTCGTCCCCCAGTGCAACAGGAGACCCCCGGGAAAACCAGACAAGTCCGGGAGTCGACCAATCTACTACGGGTGGTCGGAACTACTCCCGGTAGATTGGGTCAGATGACTCAGTTTACGATTACAGAAGGTCTGTGTATAAGTATTTGTGTGGTTTTTTATCACAAAGTGGTCGACAGACCCGCACGGAATGGGTCCACTCGACCGTGTATTTGGCGGTGAATGCCACTTCTTGAGTACCATTACGAAATTTTTCAACTACAGGAGAAGGGAGTCAAATATGTCACCAACGGAAGGACCTTTAGAGTCACAGATATTTTTGGACAACAAAGCAGGGATTCGGCACAAACTGAGAAACGTCGGGGTACCCAGCATCAGGCGGTTCGAAGAGGCAGGTACTTTAAAAGGTCCGTTCCTATGACCTCACCCAACGGTGCGAGAGGAGAGACCGTAGAAGGACTGGGTCGCTAACTCGGGTCCAGAGGGTGTAACGACCGTCTAAGAAGTGGTGACTCGGGGGTCCCTTCGGGGTATATTTATCTCACAGGGGGTTTTGTCAGGTGTACTTAATCCAAGTTTCAAGTCTATTTGGGTCTCTCCAAAAGACATGGGTGCTTATGGGTCGTCCTACAGACTTTCGGACGGCCCAAGTCTTGTGAGAAATTCCCCGACTGACAGGACATCCTGTGTCCTTGGAGTATAAAGGACTTGCGACACCCCCGTCGTGACAGGGCAACTCTTGGGCTAGAAAGGACTCGGGTCGTAGTGACGACTTTGAACCTCCACGTGCGCAATGGACCTCCTAGAGCAGACAACGCAGACTGAGTCGACGAGACCCGACCCGGGTCCTAAGACGGAAGGACAGTCCGAAGGTCCGCGGTGCCGACGACCACCTGCCCCTCGCGTGAAACTCATTGTTCCTGGATCTCCTGAGTGCTCCGTGGAGAAAAACAAACGATACGGCGTACCATACGCCTAGGAGCTAGGGACTGGTCCCCAGCTCGGGCACGGGAGACGCCACCTTCGTGTCTCGGGATTGAGGGCCCAGCGGTCCCCTCAGGGTGCACCGCAGTAGAACGTGACTCGAAGACACCCAAGTCTCGAACCGAGAGGCTTCACCTCACAGAAACTCTTGGTGGACGATAGTTTTAAGGACCTCACGAACAGTTTTTGTCGGAGTGGACCTGCAGAGGAAAAAATAAAAATATAAAATAATAATAATAATAAAACCTACTCGGTCCAGACTCGACTCCGTGCGCCCTAGAAGCCGGAAGTAAACACTGTACGTTTGAGAATGGACGCCGGACACCCCGGATCAAGGGACTGGTCTCTAGCTTGGGGGCGTAGCCCTCACGTCTGAGAATCGGCATCCGGGTGGTCCCTTCGGGGTGGACCAGTAGGACTCAGTCCTTGGGGGACGTAGAATTATTAATTAGGGACTCAGACCGGAATCTTGGTCAGTACAACTTTTGGAGGTTCATGTAAAGAACTGTAGACACCTAGAACTCCCAGAAACACCTTGTTTCGGGACTAAGAGGTAGGTTTAGAGTTTACACCGTGTCCAGTTTTGGACAGGAGTTGGTAGTATACTTTCGCGAATATACACCTTAGATTCTTTACCATACTTACCTGAATGGAAGTATTTTGTCTCTATTTAAGTCTGAATCCTTTATTGGAATACCAATGGTCTCCCTTTCCGTACCCCCTCCCCAACTAATCCTGAGACCTCAATTGCACACAGATCTGGTGACACACACTTCATCCATTAGTTGGTCCTGGATGACGTGTCGTGTCTCTTGCGGTGGGCGACGACACCTTGCCGGACCTGCTCCTTTCTTCGGCCCTTTGTTGTCTGTACACACAGATTCAGTGAGAGACACGTGGACTTCGATTGTGTTGCAACGCTTAGCTGATTTAAGGTTGTATTTTATCTTTACTTTTTTCGTTGGACAGGGCCAAGTAGTCCATCTCCAACCTTTCAGTAGGTGAACAGACTCCGAAACCTTTAGATAAAGTCCCCAAGGGGTGGAGGTCCGCCTCTTCCGTTACCGTGGGGTGAGGTCATGAGAACGGATCTTTTAGGGTACCTACCTCCTCGGACCACCCGACGTCAGGTACCCCAGTGATTCTCAAGCTGTGCTGACTCGCTGAAGTGAAAGTGAAAAGTGAAAGTACGTGACCTCTTCCTTTACCGTTGGGTGAGGTCACAAGGACGGACCTCTTAGGGTCCCTGCCCCCCTCGGACCACCCGACGGCAGATACCCCAGCGTGTCTCAGTCTGTGCTGACTTCACTGAGTCGTCGTCGTCGGTGGAGGTCCTAGATTGCGGACTACTAGGCTCCACGTCGACCACATTTTTATTATCTTTGTATCACGCACTATTTTCATTACAAGAACTTAGTAGGACTGTGGCAGGGGTGGTGCAGGTCAGGTATCTTTTTAACAGAAGGCACTTTGGTCAGGGACCGAGGTCTTTGCAACCCCTTCCGATAAGTAAATTACTGACCCACCACCAATGTGTCTACAAGTTCTGAAGATGTTCAAATAAGTGAAAAAAAGACTAACATACGATGTAAAGTGTATGGCCCTTCTGGAGAAAAACCACCGAAAGTATATATATCAGTTAATCGGGTCCCTCTCGTCCCTCCCTTAATCATAAATGATGGGTTCGGGTCGACCCCCGAAGGGGCCCACCGAGTCACCATTTCTTGGACGGACTGCGTCCTCAGTGCCCAAGTCAGGGGCCCAGCCCTTCTAGGGGACCGTCTCCTTTACCGGTGGACGAGGTCGCAAGAACAGACCCTTTTAGGGTGCCTGTCTCCTCGGACCGCCCGATGCAGGGACCCCAGCGTTTCTCAGCCTGCGCTGGTTCGTGTGTCGGGGGCAATCGGAAACAGAGGGGCGACACAGAAAGAAAAGACAACCAAAGTAAATAAGATTAGACGACCACCCTCTCCCGGCGGACCTTCTGTGTCTCTTCACAAAGGAAACAACAGGACTCTGGTTCGCCTCTCGACAACCGGACGAGATGAAGCCCCTTCGCCAGCCCTCGGGGACCTCTTCCCCAACTCAGAGAGAGACCCAGGTCGTGCAGGGAGGACGGGGTCTCTGCGCCGCAGACGGGGCCACCGAGTCGACGTAATTTCGGTGGGAGGACAAGACCGTCCACCACCGGTGGTCCCACAATGTCCACTTGGAAGCCTCCCACACACACACACACACTCACACACTCACACACACACACACACACACACACATACCACTCTACACCGAAGACGGGGCCCACACACACACACACACACTCACTCACACACACACACACAAACACACCACTCTACGCCACAGACGAGGTCCACACACACAACACACACTCACACACACACACACACACACACCACTCTGCGTCGAAGACGGGACCCCCACACACACACACACACTCACACACACACACACACACACCACTCTGTACCGAAGACGGGACCCACACACACACACACACACTCACACACTCACACACACACACACACACACACACACACCACTCTACACCGAAGACGGGGCCCCCACACACACACACACTCACACACACACACACCACTCTGCGTCAAAGACGGGACCCACACACACACTCACACACACACACACTCACACACACACACACTCACACACACACCACTGTACACCGTAGACGGGGTCCACACACACACACCACACACACAAGGGATTTATTCCGGAGACTGGAGGCTACTTAATGGCCGGGACACCAAAGGACCGAGGGGGTGGGGACGGCGGGAGTATGCACCCAAGCACCCAAGCGACAAGGTGCAGGACTATGGCTGCGTCTCCGGTGGGGGAGACAGACCCTCCCCTCAAGCCGCTCAGGTGGGTCCCCGACCGGGGTGGGACTGGAACATGGGACCAGGGCTCCTGACCCTGAAGAGGCCTGAAAGGACCACCAGGTCACCGATTCTGAGACACGAGGGCTACGTCCCCCGCCCAAGCTAGGGACGGTCCCTTAATCCAGGTCGTGCGGCCGGGGCTGACTCTGGTCACATCGGGTTTACTTATTTAATTTTTTCCTTTTGGTCCTGAAGAAGGGAAACCGGTGCGGAGACGTAGGCGCAGAGGCGGCGTTTAGGACAACCGGACAGGACGAAACGGAGCGCGGACCAGAAGCCGATTGGAAGGTGCCGACACGGCGTCTGCCAGTCGGGATGCCAGCGGTCCCGCCGTGACTGAGACGTGGGCCCCCCGTGCTGCGACGGCGACGCACGCGTGGAGTGTCAGTCTCGGGGGGAGGGCGAAAAAATTTACTTCGCTGAGCAAGCAGGAAAAGGAAAAGTAGATATGGCGACCGACGCGGAGAGGTCGACGCCGCCCGCCCGGGAGGGACGCCGCCGCCGAGGCGAGGCGACGCCGGAGAGAAAGGCGCCTCGTGTCCGGGGTCCGTGTGCCCGGGGTCCGTGTGCCCGGGGTCACCGACGTCGAGTTCCCGCAGTCCGGGACCTCGCGGCCGAGTCCCCGACGCCGCGCCCGAATCGACGAGGTGCCGGACGCGCCAGAAGGGCCTGGTCCCGAGCGGGGCACAGGGCACAACCGTCCGTCCCGGGACGGGCGACGAGGTGGTCCCTTCCGAGACCGAGAGCCAGGACGAGACGGGCCGGTGCGTGCACCTCCCTCGCGTTCGCAGGCCTTCTTGACCTCCCCGTTGTGGCATCTAGAGAAGACCTGTCGTCCCGCGAGGATCTTATAGACTCTCGACGAGGAGAGAAGGTGCCGAATGGTTCTTTTATGTTTAATAGACAAAGATGGGTTCAGTAGTCATTTACAATGATCCTCTTTATCGACTACGTTTTACTTTGACCGTTGTCAATTGTGGCTTGTGTTTTTTGCAGTGTCTACTCTTGCAAGTAACATTAAAACTTTTCGTGTTGTTGACCCTTTTAATCCATTTTATCTTTTTGGGTGTCTTCTATTTAGTCCTCTTCCTTTGTAGGTGTAAATTTTAACTAAAAAAAAAGAGTTACCGTAAAAAGTATCTTTATATTTTTTGTTAGGATTATAAACATACCTTGATGGATTCTGGAGTTTCTCCGTTTCGACAGAACTCTTTCTAATATAAATTACGTAACGTTTATGACTCGGTAAGACAGTATGTGGACTTTCACTATGGTACATACAGTTAATATGGAGTTAAATTTTTTATTTTTAACTAAAGAAATTTTTAGTCTCCTTAGTTAGAACCTTCTTAGACCTATACCTCTAAAACTGGTTCCTCTAACGACAACCTCATTAACCTCATTTTTTCTTTTGAATCTAATAGTGTTCCAAACTGACTCTCGTAAGTATGTCTGTTTCCATTGACTTCTGGGCATCAAAAACCATGAAAAAATCATCCTTTTTTAGGGCAACTTTCTTTTTTAAATTATCTTTTTCTGTTCCATTACAAATTGACGTGTCTTACCTTTTTGACACCTCCCTAATTTCACCGAATACCATCTTAAGTGGCTCTTTTTGTGAAAGAGTTACTTTAAAGAAGTCCCGACCATTTAAAGCCTAATTTTATACACACACACACGCGAGTCAATACAGACCGAAAAAAGGCGGTCCGAGGAGACAGGTCCCCTAAGAGGTCCGTTCTTATGACCTCACCCAACGGTAAAGGAGGAGGTCCCCTAGAGGTCCCTATCTTGGGTTCAGGACACACATAGGATGTGACAGTCCCTTTAAAGAAAGTGGTAGCGTGGTAGACCCTTCGGTTCTAATTTTATATGTGTATGAATTTCTGTCTTGTTTTTTACAAAAATTCCCGTTTCGTAGTTGACCTGGTTAGTCTTATAAAATTTTACTCTACCTTCTCCGGTTTCCTCTGCACTTCTCAGCTCCGGCCAAATCTAACCTAGGACCCTGTCCTTTTTTTTTTTTTTTCTACTACCACCTTTTTAACCACTAGTCACTTTAGGTTTACTCAGCTCAAGTCACTTGTCATTACAACCAAAAAATCTAAGCCGTTTACATAGTGTCATTACAATGTAAAAATGTAGTTCCTTCTCATCCACTCCCCGATCTCCTTAAAAGACATGGTAGAGACGTTGAGAAGCCACTCAGAGTTACAGGAGGGGTCTACGCCACCCCAGTTCTCCGGGACCCCGTCTCCCCTTCGGTCCGTGCGCGTGGCGGGGAGAGGGTGCTCGCGACGCCGAGGGAGGGGCCACCCGGCCACGAACACGGTCCGACCCAAGTAAGACCCGCGAACAAGGACTAAGGTGCCGAGGGGCCCCCCGAGTCACCATTTCTTAGACGGACGTCACGTCCTCTGGGTCCAAGCTAGGGACCCAGTCTTTCTAGGGGACCTCTTCCCTTGCCGTCGGACCCTTTAGGGTGTCTGTCTCCTTGGACCTCCCGATCTCAGGTATCCCAGTGTTTCCCAGCTTGACTCGTTCCTTGTCAAAAAAAGCGAACGTAGAGGTGGTGGCCCTCCGCACACGAAGACTGAGACTACTATCAGAACACTCGGCAGGACTCTCACTCCTTATCAACGACCAGAGAGAAGACCTTCGTCGGGACTGGCAGGTTCCCCGACGTGACAACCCACCCGTGGCCGGAGCGACCTTTCGACGGGGGTCGCGGACGACGACCCGCTGGGAACAGAGGCTACCTCGACGAGTGGGGGACTAGTGAAGGACAGTCTCGCCTCTGAAAACCCCCGGGGACTTGCGTCTAACCCGTCTCGAGTGAGAGTGGACGTGAATTTCTCTTTTAGTCTAGTTTTAGTGACCCGAGAGTGGTTCGTCCGCGGGTCCGGTCGTAGGTCCCTCTTGACACGGAAACTTTACGAACTATACCCGACCCCAGACCAGAACAAGGCCGGAGACCCACAGTCGTGAGGGTTTGTGTCCCTCCCCAACCCCCCGAAAACAACCGAGCAGTCACAAAACTCTTGTCGTCAGCTACCCCAGAGGGGCTCTGATTGACTGAGTCTCAAAGACTTTCCATTGTCGCCCCTAGACTCAGGTTCAAGGAGTCTACTACGACCCCTCGGTCGGGTGACGACGGTCTGAGACCCGAGGGGACCCTCGACGTGGTCGGGGTTCCCTGGCCAAACCTTGAGTCCCAAGGAGTACTTTTAGAGGACCTTAAATGTTTCTGTAGTCCGGGTGCGGGGGACGGACTTCTCCAACGTCCTCCACCACTTACAGACTCACCAAACATTTGAGGGGGTCCACTAAGTTTCACGTCAGGACTAGACTACAGTCCTAATCGTCTGGAAAAGACATTTCCTGGTCACTTACTCATAAAATCAGATACACCGGGGGTCCCGAGCGGAAGAGGTAACACCACACTTTTGGCGATGCACTTACTTACGCACACACGAACCGATACAAGATCATTGTGAAGTAAACAAATTTTATCACACGACCGCTCATATCGAGAGTCTAAGATCAACCAGGTGGGGGCTATCTTGGTGAATCTCTCGATGTTTTAGCAGAAAGGGGGTCCCGGTTAATTTAGTGTAAGAGGTACCCACCAGGGGTCAAGTCAAGTCAGTGATTCAGGAAAGACTGAGAGACGGTGGGGTACCTGACGTCGTGCGGTCCGGAGGGACAGGTAGTGGTTGAGGGCCTCGAATGAGTTTGAGTATAAGTAACTCAGCCACTACGGTAGGTTGGTAGAGTCGGAGACAGCAGGGAAAGAGGAGGACGGGAGTTAGAAAGGGTCGTAGTCCCAGAAAAGATTACTCAGTGGAGAAGCGTAGTCCACCGGTTTCATAACCTCAAAGTCGACGTCGTAGTCAGGAAGGTTACTTGTGGGTCCTGACTAAAGGAAATCCTACCTGACCAACCTAAAGGAACGTTAGGTTCCCTGAGAGTTCTCAGAAGAGGTTGTCGTGTCAAGTTTTCGTAGTTAAGAAACCACGAGTCGAAAGTAATACCAGGTTGAGAGTGTAGGTATGTACTGGTGACCTTTTTGGTATCGGAACTGATCTACCTGGAAACGACCGTTTCATTACAGAGACGAAAATTATACGATAGATCCAACCAGTATTGAAAGGAAGGTTCCTCATTCGCAGAAAATTAAAGTACCGACGTTAGTGGTAGACGTCACTAAAACCTCGGGTTTTTTATCTCAGACGCAGACAAAGGTGACAAAGGGGTAGAAAAACGGTACTCCACTACCCTGGCCTACGGTACTAGAATCAAAAAACTTACAACTCGAAATTCGGTTGAAAAAGTGAGAGGAGAAAGTGAAAGTAGTTCTCCGAGAAATCAAGAAGAAGTGAAAGACGGTATTCCCACCACAGTAGACGTATAGACTCCAATAACTATAAAGAGGGCCGTTAGAACTAAGGTCGAACACAAAGAAGGTCAGGTCGTAAAGAGTACTACGTAAGACGTATCTTCAATTTATTCGTCCCACTGTTATATGTCGGAACTGCATGAGGAAAAGGATAAACCTTGGTCAGACAACAAGGTACAGGTCAAGATTGACAACGAAGGACTGGACGTATATCCAAGGAGTTCTCCGTCCAGTCCACGAGACCATAAGGGTAGAGAAAGTCTTAAAAGGTCAAACACCACTAGGTGTCAGTTTTCGAAACGGTATCAGTTATTTCGTCTTTATCTACAAAAAGACCTTGAGAGAACGAAAAACCTATTAGGTTGCCTACAACCGTTAAACTAGAGACCAAGGAGACGGAAAAGATTTAGGTCGAACTTGTAGACCTTCAAGTGACAAGTGCATGACAACTTCGGACCGAACCTCTTAAAACCCGAAGGGACCACTGAGTCTCCAATTTCGTAGACGGACGTTACGCCCTCTCGACCCAAGCTAGTGACTCAGGTTAGGGACCTAGGGACCTAGCCCTTCTAGAGGACCTCTTCCTTTACCGTTGGGTGAGGTTATAAGAACGGACCTCTTAGGGTACCTGTCTCCTCGGACCACCGGATGTCAGGTGTCCCAACGTTTCTCAGTCGGTACTGACTCGCTGAAGTGAAAGAAAGAAAAGAATGATCGCACACTCTCCTCACGTTAACACACCATCAAACTCGTAAGAAACCGTCACCCGACCCACCAGGGGTCGACGACCATAAGTACTTTAGAGAAGTCCACTCAAAAGTCAGGCGGTCCTAGTTCTCGGTGTCGACAATGTGTGGTGGTGGCGTGTGTAGCAGGATTTCAGAAGAGACTCTGATACAAATGAGACGACGTCTCCTAGAAAAACAAAGACACAAACGAACTAAAAAATTTTAAATAAACTTCCTTTCCTAAGGTTCGTATAACAAGATACGTACGGAAAGGGACCTGGTGTCAAAAAATTGCTCAACACTGTACGCACGTCAGTTTACATATTTAGAATTCACAGGTGGAACTACTTAAAAATGTAAATAACTAACGTGAGAAGAAGTGTCTATACTATCGGAACACTGGTGGTGAGTCTAGTTTCATATTCTGTGAGTTTCTGTCGGATAAGGGGAAGGGTCAGTTATCGGACGACTCCACAAAACTTCGGACGAGACTTTAGATATAAGAGACCCCTACCCACAGTCATTCAGGGCTTCATAAACCGCGAACGAAACGGGTTTATAGAAGAACCGCAATGCCCCCACTTTCGTTCGGACCCCACACGGACCGTGAAAGGTGACGTGTAGAGCAACGGTGCGTGTACCGTGGCGACCCCTGTTCGAGGTCTCCTGAAGGACGGGGAACTAGTAGTTAGATGCCGTGAACGAACCTGAGACGACCCTTCCGTCGTTCGTCGGACTGGCCTGTCGAGTAAAGTCGTGTCGTCGTAGAGTTCGAGGCAGAAACGTACCAGGTGACCGAAGAGGGTAGGGTCTCCTCGGTTCGTGTCGGCCGGCCCCCTTGCGACGAGGGCCTCTGGACACAGTGTCGACTCCTGGGGCTCACGTCCTCTAGGGATCAGGTTTTCCTTGACGTCCGTTCGCACGAGTCGCGAAGAGGGTGTCCCTTTGTAATCGAAATAAAAACACACACACTACTTTAACCGTCTCGTATTTTGAACGGAAAACCTTTTTCCTGAAAATCAAAAAAATGCGGGGAGCCCCAGAGGCGCCGACGTCCGGCCGAAAGAGATCAGCGCCCGAGACCGACGTTACGAAAGAGGCCCACGCCCCCGGGTCCATCTCCACGAAGGCATCAACTCCGGACATCGTCTGCCGTCGAAGGGTATGGACCCTGGTTTGGGTAAGGGGACGTGCCCGTTCGCCTGAGAATCGGTGATCTGGCGGTCCCTCCAGGGAGTCTAAGCGGAAAAGATGTCACAAGTCAAGTCCCGGGAAATTAAGCAAGTGGTGTAAGGACGGCGGCTGTGGACTCAGAGTAGGACCTTGTAAAAGTAGCGGACCTCTTGTTGAGGTGTTGGAAAGTCTCGGTGGGAGGACGAACGACGGAGACACTTAAATTGGTCCTGTCGAGTATATTCGTATCAGCAAGCTATGACAACGGAAACCCCAGGTCGACGAAACTAACTTGCATTGTAAAATCACCAGGTAGGTGTAGCACCGTATATAGTCACGAAGTCTCAACTACCTGTGAACCCGACAATGTGGCTAAACGAAAGGACGTCTCACGACGATATCTGTCGACACATACGTATGAACTCGTGACCGAAAGTCACAAACTCGACATTTGGCTCCTCGCCTTGAGGACCGAGGAGACTTTAAGACACAAATTAAAAAACTTCTTGGAGGTACGACAAAAGGTGTCGTCGACGTTGTAAAATATAGGGTGGTCTTTACAGTTCCCAAGGTCAAAGAGGTATAGGAGTGGTTCTGACATTAAAAGGTAAAATAATTGCCGGTGGAACGAACGAACGAGTCACTGAGTCAACATAGACTGAGAAACGTTGGGGCACCCGACGCTGTGCGGTCCGAAGGGGCAGGGAGTGATAAAGGACCTCAAACGAGTGTGAATTCCAGGTAATTAGAGTGGGAATTTCGGTAGGTCGGTAGAGTAGGAGACAACAGGGGAAGAGGAAGGCGGGAGTTAGAAAGGGTCGTAGTCCCAGAAAAGGTTACTCAGTCGAGAAGAGTAGTGCACCGGTTTCATAACCTCAAAGTCGAAGTTGTAGTCAGGAAGGCTACTCGAAAGTCCCAAGTAAAGGAAATGCCAACTGACCAAACTAGAGGAACACAGCTTTCCTGAGAGTTCTGAGAGGAGATCGTGTTAAGTTTTGGTAGTCAAGAGGCCACGAGTCGTAAGAAATACCAGGTTGAGAGTGTAGGTATGCGTTGACGACCTTTTTGGTATCGAAACTGATATTCATAGAAACAATCGTTTCACTACAGAGACGAAAAATTATGTGACAGATCCAAATAGTATCGAAAAGAAGATTCCTCGTTCGTAGAAAATTAAAGTACTGACGTTAGTGATAGACGTCACTAAAACCTTGGGTTCTTTTATTTCTATAAGATCTATGTCCTGGGATTAGTGATCGGTGAATAGTATATGTAATAAACGTTTATAAAAGAGGATGAAACGTTTATAAAAGAGGATGAAACGTACAACAGGAAACTATTACAGGAGACTACGTGGTTTCAAAATTTAAGACCACCTGAAGTTATGTGGATTAAAAAAGAATACTAAAACACAGTATGGATTCCGTGGTAACGGTTTAGGATCTTACGTTCGTTTAGAGGTACGGAGTCTCGTCAAAACCTTTGCAGGAACTCGTATCGACGATTATGCGAAACGAGTCTTCTATCCGTCTTTGTGATCTTAATAGAGGGTTGTCCGATTGTACGTTTCTGACTCTACTCTCTGTCTCGACTTTTTTTCTCAGAAACAGGTTCAAATCCCTGCCCCAGGTCGTCACGGTCTCACCCTCTGACGAAAGGGAGCCAGACCCGTATGCTCGGTCAGAGGGTATTAGTATTCTGAATTTTTACAAAAATTAAAAAATGACTCACTCAATAGGAAGTTAATGACCTGCATGTATTAACTAGTTTAGGAACCTAACGGGTCCACCGTGTCACCGTTTCTTAGACGGGCAGCTACGTCCTCTGTGTTCTTTACGTCCAAGGTAGGGACCCAGCCTTTCTAGGCGACCTCCTCCTTTACCGTCGGGTGAGGTCATAAGAACGGACCGTTAAGGGTACCTGTCTCCTCGGACCACCCGATGCCAGGTGGCCCAGTGTTCCTCAGTCTATGGTGACTCGTTGACTGAGAGAGTCTGTCATTCCTTAGACGGATGTTTCGTCCTCTGGGTTCAAGTTAGGGATCCAATCTTTCTAGGAGACCTCTTCCCGTACCGTTGGGTGACGTCATGAGAACGGACCTCTTAAGGTGCCTGTCTCCTCGGATGTCAGATACCCCAGTGTCTCAGCCTGTGCTGACTCGCTGACTGTGCGATTGTTGTGTAAAGACACCTTCCTCTCCTACTTAAATCTTCCCTTCGGCACAGACCGAAGCGCAACAAGTTCCCTCTCTCCCACCACCCCAATCGGCGTACCTCTTCGCCCGCCTACCCCTCCGTAAGCCTCAAGACGTCGTTGTCCCAACCTCCCGACGACACTCCTCCCGTCCCCTCCGTCTCAGTCGCGGCCCTGGGGACCGAATTGACGCTCCCCCCGACGCACCGAGGGCGTCTCCGGCCCGGTGCCACGCCTCGCGCGTCGGCTCGCGTTCCGACGACGCCGCGGAGTAGCCGGATGTCCGAATACCTTCGCGCTGAGAGGACCCGTCGAGAGGCAATTGAATAGTTCCTCTCACAAAACCCTTGCCTGCCTCGACGACTCCGCCGTGAACCGCCGAAGGAGACGAGCGGGGAGAGATTCGAGGCTCCGAAGGAACCCCACAAAGTGTGGGTGTGGTCCTTTCGCTCGGTCGGCCCTCCCGCCGTCTCGTCTCGGCCCGGTACTCGACCCACCGTGCGCCCGCAGACACCCGTGACACTGCCCTGCCGACTCAGAGGTCGTTTTGCCAAGGCCACCAGAACAACGACAACAAACAACGACTGACAAAATATGCTTGAGATAAAGTCAAAGGGGGAACGATTTACATAAGATAAGAGTCATCTCTTTTACACCCTTTGAGGTCTCCTCGTCTTCCTTCAGTGCGCGTCGGGGTGGTCGATTCAGAGACGGACGGATATAATAATCTAAAGGAAAGTTGGAATAGAGATACGTAAAAAGGAAAAAAACTTTTTGAATTACTCATATCAACTAAGTGATGTGAGTGTTGTTTTTACACAAATACGTAAAAATTGAACTCTATAAGACACAGAAAAAGAATTCATTTGTGGTGTTATGTTCATAGAAAGTAGTAAAACCATCGAAGTGTCAGACACACCCTCGTACATGGTAAAAGACAAAATAAATGGGAGAAAGGGACCCGTAAATCTAACAGTGACCAAAAAGTGATGGATATTACGACACTCATGATCGTTTCGAGAAAGACATAAATCGTAGACAGGGAGTCTTCATTGTCTTCACTTTAAACACGTATTATCCTATACTTATAAAATTACCGAAAAGTGGGTATTAAGCTGGAATGAACGGCTTTCCCGACATAGACAAATATAAAATTTCTAGGATGCACTTTTACAACTCAGAATAAATCTTATACTCCAAGTGGTCAACCGAGTCCCGTAAGTCATTTATCACTTTACTTTTCCGACGGTGACCCCTCTCGTGGTAATCATAATTAAAAATTTCAGTGTCGTCTCGACTGTCTTCTGTGTTACACGTACCTAAACGGGGCACTGTAAGACAAGAAAGTCACGTGTGGGTTGTCTGGGAAGGTGGCTTTGGTTTCGGTGCGTCCGACTCCTCCCTAGGATCAGGTCCCCAGGGGTTGGAGGTCCGGCGTCTAGCCCGGGAGGACAGAGTAGTCGCCGTCGTAATCTACCCTTTCATTCACGCGTGCTTCACACTGTACGTGCCTAGTAGGACTTTCGTCGGGGGACGGGGCCCGCACGTCTCCAAGAGAAAGTCCGTCGACCAGGGACCCGGGTTTCTCGACCCCCGGCGGCAGGACGTCTGAAGGGGAGCGTCCCCAAAAGGGTGACGTGCAAGAGGGTCGTCAGTGTCCGCTGCCGGAAAGTGTCTCCTCCTGCACGGCTCACTGGCGGTCCCCGTGCCTCGTCGCGACCTCCGCCCTGTCGTGGAGTTCGGCGGGACCGAACGCCGACGAGGTAAACCTGAATGGCTCGACGACGTGAGTTTTGTCGTACTCGTCGAACTCCTTTTTGTCGACTCTTCCGGTCCGGGTCGGAGTCTCGAGCATGAGCGATTCCCTACAGTCTCCGTGATTACTGCGACACTGCGACGCTTTCACGACGTGAGTCATACGGTCGTTTAGACCTTTTGAGTCGTCACCGGTGTCCTGACCTTTTCCAGTCAAAAGTAAGGTTGGGGTTTCTTTCCTTTATGGTTTCTTACGAGTGAGTAGAATGTACGATCGCTTCATTACGAGTTTTAAGAGGTTCGGTCCGAAGTTGTCGTGTACTTGGTACTTGCAGGTCTACAAGTTCGACCGACATCTTTTCCGTCTCTTTGGTTTCTAGTTTAACGGTTGTGGGCAACCTAGTAGCTTTTTCGTTCTCTCAAGGTCTTATTGTAGATAAAGACGAAATAACTGATACTGATTCGGAAACTGACACACATAGTGGTGTTTGACACCTTTTAAGACTTTCTCTACCCTTATGGTCTGGTGGACTGGACGGAGGACTCTTTGGACATACGTCCAGTCCTTCGTTGTCAATCTTGACCTGTACCTTGTCGTCTGACCAAGGTTTATCCTTTTCCTCAGGTAGTTCCGACATATAACAGTGGGACGAATAAATTGAATATACGTCTCACTTTCACTTTCCACATTCACTTTCAGCGAATCGGCACAGACGATCAGGTATCTTAAGGGGTCCGGTCTTATGACCTCACCCATCGGAAAGGGAAGAGGACCCCAGAAGGGCTGGGTCCCTCTCCTGGGTCCAGAGGGCGTAGTGTCCGACTGAGAAATGGTCGACTCGGTGTCCTCACACAGTACGGTCTACGGCCGACCTCCTTCGTGTCCGACCTCAGTTCTGACGGCCCTCTTTATAGTTTTGGAGTCTACACGTCTCCTGTGGTCGGAATACCGTCTTTCGCTTCTTCTTGATTCCGCGGAGAACTACTTTCACTTTCTCCTCTCACTTCTTCAACCGAATTTCGAGTTGTAAGTCTTTCGATTCTAGTACCGTAGGCCAGGGTAGTGAAGTACCCTTTCTCTACCCCTTTGTCACCTTTGTCACAGTCTGAAATAAAAAAACCCGAGGTTTCAGTGACGTCTACCACTGACGTCGGTACTTTGATTTTCTACTAACGAGGAACCTTCCTTTCAATACTGGTTGGATCTATCATATAACTTTTCGTCTCTGTAATGAAACAGTTGTTACCAGGTAGATCAGTTTCGATACCAAAAAGGTCACCAGTACATACCTACACTCTCAACCTGATATTTCTTTCGACTTGTGGTTTCTTAACTACGAAAACTTGACACCACAACCTCTTCTGAGAACTCTCAGGGAACCCACCGTCCCTCTAGTTTGGTAAGGTAGAATTTCCTTTAGTCAGGACTCACAAGTAACCTTCCTGACTACAACTTCGACTTTGAGGTTATCAAACCGGTGGATTACGTTTCTCGACTGAGTGACCTTTTCTGGGACTACGACCTTTCCAACTTCCGCCCTCCTCTTCCCCTACTGTCTCCGACTCTACCAACCTACCTTAGTGGCTGAGTTACCTGTACTCAAACTCACTTGAGACCCTCAACCACTACCTGTCCCTCCGGACCGGACGACGTCAGGTACTCCAGAGTTTCTCAGCCTGTGTTGACTCGTTGACTTGACTTTACTCTCCGTGATTTACGAAGTTTCCTATATAACGGGAGGAACCCGACGGGATTCTTTCACGGAGTCTGAACCATCGAATTTCTTCTCTTTAAATAAAAGAATATCAAGACCTCCGAACTTCAGGTCTCAGTTCCACAACCGTCCCAACCAAAGAAGGTTCTGGAGAAAGGACCTTCGCACATCTGCCGACGCAAGGGGGTGCAGGCGTGTGAGGGAAGGGAGCGACACAGACGACAGGCGTAGAGGATCAAATCCTGTGGTCCGTAAGACCTAATCCCGGGATGGGAATCGAAGTGAATTAATCGAGTAAAACTGGAGCAAAATCGAATTAAAGGAATAATTCAATGATTCAAGGGTAAAAAGGACAGAGGTTTAGAAAGGTGGAGGACTCTATGACCCCCACTCCTAAAGTTGTGTGCCTAACCCCACCGTCCGCGCCGAGTCGGGCAGTGTCTTCCAGTGTCTTAGACTCGAGATCGATTAAGGTTCGGTCACATAGAGCCGCAACCGCCCCGAAGGTATAGTGGACCCCTCCAAAAATTTGTTTATCAGCGCGAGGGGACGGGGGTGGGGGCCTGTCAGAACAACTTGACTTTTCGGTCTACCTTCGACAAAAGTAGAAGGATTTCGACAGGAAAGACAGGGCGGTTGTGGACCGAAATATCCTGCACCTGATGGAAGAGCGAGTGGTTCATAGCCTCGAGCCAAAGCTCACGTGCGAGTCCGAAGAGAAAGTGAGCAATTTCCTCTGTCGACAAGAGACTGGGTCGTCGGTGATACGACTACACTCATCGACTCATTGCGGGGGTTTCTACTGGGGCCCTTGGAGCTCATCCCTCTAATAGGACCCAATAGACGTGCCCGAGGTACATTAGTCTCACGAATTTTTGTCTCTTGGAAAGAGCCGTTTGCAGTCTCTTTCCACTGAATTCTTCTCGTCTTCTCTAAGTTTCGTGCTCCCCCTGAGGTAGGTGGGGAAGACGGTGACTGCTACCTTTCCCTCCTGGCAGCCGGTCCCTGACCCCCCGGAGGCGGTGGGCCCGTCGACCGCCGTCCCTTACCGGAAGTCGAGAGTCGGGCGGTCCTCGACCCGCGGGTCGAGACTCTGGAGTCCAGTGACTTGAGACTGTCGTCGACCTGTTCGACCCCCCTTCGACATCTTTCTCCCCGCCCTGGCGTCCGACCAAACGAGGCTAACAATGAAATCACCCTCCTATCAACGAAATGTCACGTCACAACCGAATACGGCGTGCTGTTACGTTCAGTCAGGGTCGGAGGGAGGGGGTAGGGCAGGGGTGAAGATCCAGCAGTACCTCCCGGTCCGGAGTAAAAATCGAACCGCTCCAGTTCAGTCTGAAGACTGGAGACTTAGACACTCTACCACTGAAACAACGAGACTCGGTGATTTGAACACCACGGAACAATGTCGTCGTCATAATTAGATTATCTCGGACTTTGTCCGTCGCGGGAGGGGCGGCAGTGCCTCGCGTCGCTGAGTCCAGACGGCTTACCGGTGGTGGCGGCAGGCACTGGGGTCCCAGTTGGCGTCAGCGGAGGGCGGACAGGCACTCCGGGAGGCTCTCCTCGGCCACTCAGACCGAGTCCGAGGAAAGCTTAGGGACGAGGACCAGACTCAGAGTAGCACACATTCTGAGACCTGCACGGGAGCTTCATGCCCAGAGGAAGGAGATCCGAAGGGACCACCGAGTCTCCATTTGTTAGGCGGACGGTCACGCCCTCTGAGTCCAGGTGAGCGACCTAGTCCTTCTCGGGGACCTTCTCCTTTACCGTTGGGTGGGCCACAAGAACGGATCTCTTAGGGAACCTATTTCCTCGGACCGCCCGACGTTAGGCACCCCATCGCTTTCTCGCCCTAGACTACCTCGCTGATCTGTCGATAAAGGGAGTCGGGAGACGGAGAGGGTCCTCGTTCGACGCGACCGGGGTCTCGGGACCCCGTTTGCAGATGCACACATTGACAGGCAGACACCCGACGAGTGGGCCCCCACGCCCAGCACTGACGTGACGCGGGGGCGGGAAGGATGGGCTAAGTAAGACCAAGGAAGAAATCGAGACCTTCGAGAGAAGAATCGTCAGAAACCCAGCAAGAGTAAGTGTTGACCCCGAAGGGACACCGAGTCACCATCTCTTGGACGGACGTTACGTCCTCGGCGTCCAGACTAGGGACCCAGACTTTCTGGCGGACCTCCTCCTTTACCGTTGGGTGAGGTCGCAAGAACGGACGTCTTAGGGTACCTGTCTCGTCGGACCGCCGAATGTCAGGTGTCCCAGTGTTTCTCAGCCAACGGTGTCCACAATCGTCGTCGTCGCAATTGTTAACGGTTCATTTGCCGACATTAAACCCACACAGGTACCCTCCCCTATTCGAGTCCCAGAAGGATGAGACGGTAGGGCCCGTGGAAGGGTTTAAAACGAGCCGTCGCTCTCGCCTCCCAGAATCGGAGACATGACGGTCCCGTCAGGGGCCAAGACGTGACAAAACCACCTTCAAAGGGTATTTTGTTCTTACTTTTGGGACCATGACGTCTACCTACCTCTCCCCTTTAAAAACACCGATTGTATATCCTTGTATACAATCCTGACTAGTATCCTTCCCGACTAGCAGATCTTTCCCATCGGAAATACATTTCTTTTATTGCATCATCATCGAGGCGTCTGAAGTTTCCTCATGGATAGGAGAGGGTGGGAGTCGAGTGTTTGGAAGAATTAAAATCCTACTTTCGAGTGTCATTTTAATATGTGAGATTCATTCCTTTACGAGTTTTAAAATTTTTCTTCCACTGCTTTTAGGGTGTTACTACCCTCACACAGTTTCCCTGTGTCCTCGGTTGACTTTCTCGACCCTGTTAAACTCTTTATTTTATGTCATCACAACCTAGTATTGAGTTCATCTTTCATTGATAGGTACTCAGGTATGATTGTATTCCTTTACTAAGTTAGAGAACTCGCCTCTGTTCGGAGGGCGCCTCCAGTCTACTAAATGTCTCTGTGACGTCGGAGGCCCTACACTCACCTCGGGGAAGGGTGGGAGTGCCCACACGTGTCACTGGAGGGGGTGCCCGTGGCCCACCTCTTCGGACCCAAACCTGCCCCATTGGAGCACCACCTCTTCGGACAGGCTGAGGGGGGTCGGTCACTAGTTCCGAAGGCACAGCAGACACTATTCCGTGCACCTATTTCACCTATTCCGTACACCCATTTCGCAGCAGACGCTATTCCGTGCACCCATTTCTCAAAGGAACCACACGACACGACTCGAGGGGAAGACCCAGAAGGAGGGGTCCCTGTGTAATCTAGCGGAGTCAGAGTGGTACTCTTCGACCCCCTCCGTACCTTCGGGTGAGGTCGTAAGAACGGACCTCTTAGGGTGCCTGTCTCCTCGGACCACCCGATATCAGTTTTTCTCAACCTATGTTGACTCGCTCATTGTGTGTGTGTGTGTGTGTGTGTGTGTGTGTGTGTGTGGGTACTCTTTCGTAGTCTGTTCAAGGTTAATTCCCTACTAGATGTTTTATGGACTGGTTTTGGAGTTCTGAGAGTTCCAGTGGGGCTTAAAGGAGACTCGTTCACAGTGTCTGGTCACGGTAGATGGTTCTGTACTACCGACTTACATTATGCCACATAATCTACCTTAGGACATTACTATTTTTTCTGTACTCTATTTTTGTTTCCCTCAGACTTATTTCTCCCCGGAACTATTATTGCGTAGTTGTACCAATACTTACCATTGTTTATATCGTATGAGTACAACAAGATATAAACCGAAGACACCACCGACTCGTCATTTCTTAGACAGACGGTTCCGTCCTCTACGTCCAACCTAGGGACCCAGCCCTTCTAGGGGACCTCTTCCGTTACCGTGGGGTGAGGTCATGAGAACGGACCTTTTAGGGTACCTGCCTCCTCGGACCACCCGACGTCAGGTACCCCAGTGTGTCTCACCCTGTGCTGACTTCGTTGAATCGTCGTCGTCGTTGTTGTTAACGAATCATTGCCATTGTTTATTTGGTATGAGTATCTTTGACAATTATTATCCCCTTTGATCCACAACCCGTATCCTTCGAGAGACATGAAAAAAAAATCGTTAAAAAAACAATCAGATTTTGATAAGATTTTATTTTGAATTAAAAAAAAAAAAAAATGACTGATGTGGTGTACCGTACACCCTATCTAGGAAGTGGTCCTTAACTTAGGTACAAGGGACTTCACCTTCGTGTCTCAGAATTGGTGACCTGACGGTCCCTTCAGAGGTTTGAATTAAAAAAATTCACTTTTTTGTAATATACATGGAATGTTTACAAAGAAAGTGGTTTGGTGCATACAAGACATCTCATTCTTCTGGGAAAGATGCAAAGGGCTTCCCCTGCCCTTACGAGACACACACCTAGACCCGTGCCGGGGATTTCGTCAATCCCCTTTCCCCGTAAATAAGACGTCCGCCAAATTTTCATTTTCGTGAGTGGTATGAAAAAAAAAAAAAACATGTGACGAAAGAGACGAAGTGTATTTTGAGTGAGTAGTATCAAATAATTTCGATAATCTACAAGGTTTTCATACAAAGTAGATTGTTTCATGTAAGACACTGGTAAAACTCATATGAAAACCCTTTATTCCTTTTTATACATAGTACCTTTTGTCTACCTCGAAACCATGACCGGACCCAACTTCCGTTTGGACGAAACTGGGACCCGGAGACCCTCGGGTCGAGTTTGACACGGTGAATCTTCTCGGAAGGTGTAATCCTGTCCCTCCCTCCGTCATTTGGGTAGACACGTACCTGTATTTTTACCCACGAAACGGGAGACCAGGTAGACTCCCTCTTGTCCTTAACACGAAGAGTAGAATTTGTTGCTTGAGCTACCACGGTTGTAAATTTCTGAGTGAGACTCTTCACCAATTCAAGAGATAGAAGTTTACTTTGATTAAATAAATAATTCTCCTTATCACTGTTAAAAGGTTCGCCGTTAAATAAAGGTCAAAGTCCCTTCTAAGTTGACCATTATTCTCTTTTTTTTTCAAAATCGTTCTCATCGTCATTACGAGTCAAGTCAAGTCAAGTCAGCGAGTCAGCACAGGTTGAGAAACGCTGGGGTACTTAACGTCGTGCGGTCCGGAGGGACAGGTAGTGGTAGAGGGTCTCAAGTCAGTTTGAGTGTAGGTAGTTCAACCACTACGGTAGGTCGGTAGAGTAGAAGACAGCAGGGGAAGAGGAGGACGGGGGTTAGGGAGGGTCGTAGTCTCAGAAAAGGTTACTCAGTTGAGAAGCGTACTCCACCGGTTTCATGACCTCAAAGTCGAAATCGTAGTAAGGAAGGTTTCTTGTGGGCCCATCATTACGAGTCAACACAGGTTGAGAAACGCTAGGGTACCTAGGGTACCCGGAGACCCTCGGATCGAGCTTGATCACGAGCTTGAATTACAAATTATATGTGTCTTCTCACACACATTGTGTTTATTTTGAATGTTTAGTAAGATTATTTCACCTGTAGGTTCTTGGTGGGGGACGAGATTCTTGACCCTCACAATGGGTGTCGTAATGTAGAGGGGGAGACAGGGGTGCAGGGGAGGGATTCTTCACTGGTAATGGGGTTTCATACACCAATAGTCGGGGGGTCGACAATTTTTCAGTACGAAAGTAGTGTATGCGTGTATCGGTACTCGCTACGCAACAAATTAAAACTGGAACTCCGACTGTTTTCCCCCCGCTACACTTGCATCAGCTGACGTCGGAAGAGGACTCGGCGGTACAATACAAGGGTCCTAGGTACGTATAACGCACCTCGGAGATTGACGTCGAGTAAATAAACCACAGAAGTATTATCTGACGGTACGCTTACAAGGTCGAAGAGGTAAGAAGACTGCACCCCGTAAAAAAGGGGTCGAAAACACGGTATTACTAGTCACCGGGTCCCTCGTACGACCCACTACAGAGGAACCGTAGAAATATACGCGGAAGTGATCACGTCACCAAGAGTCTGTACTCACACGTAGTCTTAAGAGCTTCCTGGACAATTTTGTGTCTGACGACCCGGCGCACGGGTCTCAATCACTAAGTCGCCCGGGCCCCGCCGCGGCCTCCGAGACGGAAACAGCATTCAAGCGCCCGCCGCGACGACGACCGCCAGACCCGGCAGGAACCCCTCGGCGACAGGACCTCGGCGTGGCTCCCCTCCCTGCCGGCCCAGCGACCCCTCCGTGGACAACATTCCGTTCCGGGTCGACAAAGGGACACGTCGACCCAGGAAAATAAAAGAGGACTGTCGTACCTTTTCAAGGTGACTCGGTGCAAAAGTGAGTAGGAATCACAAGAAGTACAAGAAAGAGACACAAGTTACACTGACTGGGACATCGTTTCCCTGTCCAAAGTATGTACCTCTGATCATACAAAATGTGTAAAGTTTTTAACTTCAGATCAACCAAATGTTATAACATAATCGAAGTTCAGATGTCGTTTCACTAAGGCAATATGTATATATAAAAAAGTCTAAAAAAGGTAATGTCCAATAACATTCCATGACTTACAACAAGGAACAACGAGTAGAAAAAACATATCTCATCACACATAGAGAATTAGGGTTTGAGGATTAAATAGGGGAGGGAAAGGAAAAACCATAGATATTCAAACAAAAGACACATAGTCGCAGACAAAGACAAAACATATATTTAGGAAACATAATAAAAAATCTAAGGTGTGCACTGACTATAGTGGATTGTGAAAATAGAAACAGACTGACTGAAGTGATTCAGATTATAAGAGATCCAGACACGTACAACGACATTTACCGTAATAAAGTAAGAAAAAAATACCACTCTTCATACCCGGAGGGCCCGTCACGATTACGATTTCTTAGGTGGACGGTTACGTCCTCTGTACCCTCTGTACCCAAGTCAGGGACCCAGCCCTTCTAGGGGACCTCGTCCCGTACCGTTGGGTGAAGTCATAAGAACGGACCTTTTGGGGTACCTGTCTCCTCTGACCGTCCGATACCAGGTGTCCCAATGTTTCTCGACCTATGATGACTTCGTTGTCGTGTGTCGTTACACATGTGTGTGTGTGTGTGTGTGTGTGTGTGTGTACATATATGTAAATATATTACCTGCGTGTACGTGTGTGTGGGGTAGAAGAAAAAGGCAAGTAGAAGACTACCTGTGAACCCAACGAAAGTACGGAACCGATGACACAAGATGTGAAAATTTTTCTCTAGCAGGGACTAACACAAAGTAACTCGAATTCGTTTTCTTACTTGAGATTCTCCAAAAGGACCCTTTCATCTGTCTCTTCTTTCCCTTCATTTACCACTTGTTGAGTATTTTGAAATTGTCTGGTAGTAAGTGGTCACAGTCCCCGTCAACCCACCGAACCGGTAAATCCAAAAAAAGTTCGCCGACAGTGTTTTTTGGACTCCCAGGAGTGTGTGAGTCGTCACGGTGGACGTCTCTGAGAGGTACCAAGAGACATCCTTACCTGTGTCCGTCTAAATATAAACAACAGGGTAGTTCACATGGTACAACAACAAACTGGTCTTCGATGGAGAAAAACTCTTCTACTTCTGAGTCCTCGCTACACCAACTTTAGAGTACTATAACACTCTTCTACTAGAACCTGACTACATAGCGGACGGTCTTGACCTTCTTCTATCTCCTCCTGTGACTTTTGTTTGTTCTCCTTTGACGGTCCTGTAATTTCGTAATTGAGGGAGTGTTCTACCGTTTCGGATTCCACCTTCTTTCTCATGGTCGAAGGTGGGAGGTCTGGACTCGAACTTCAAAGCGAGGAGACCAGGTGCGACCACGCTCCTGCCGGGTCCACAGAGCGACTCAGGACTCGGGGTCACTGGCCAGGGGCCGCGGAGCGTCCCGACACCTCCCAGTGGCCTCCGTTGTGCGTGTGGGGTGGCACGTGCGCCGTCCCGTGAGTCGCAAGACACGGGAGAAAAGGAACCCCTGTTCACAATACTTTTTTTTCATTGCCGACGGTAAAAGTGCAATCAAGTGGCAAACGTTTCGGGAAAGGGTTGACTTAGGCGTACCGCGGGTTCTCCTGCGAGAAGGTCAGTAGGGTCGACGGCGCGGAGACGTCGCGAGTGGGCGGAAGGCCCGCGGTGCAACTGGAAGTCGGTCGTCCCGGGTGCGCGTCACCGAGGCCCAGCCACGGGCACGGGCCCCACTGCCCTAGCAAGATCCGGACCGCCCCACGCTCGACTACGGGAGAGGCCGAGACGTTTCTCCGCAGTCGCAACTCCGGAAAGAGACGCGACCTGTCATCCGTCGAAGAGAGAATTTGGAGTTCTGCAGAGCTAAGTTCCGTCCAAGTCAATAATGAGAAGAACCTATGCCCTCCTTTTGTCAGTATCTGTAATACGATTCACTCTCTTCGGTCAGTGTCTTCTGGTGCATAACGCACTAAAAAGACTTTACAGGTCTTTTCCGTCTATTTACCTCCGTCTTTCATCCAATCACCAACGACCCTCGACTCCCCTAACCTCCCTTTACTCCTTCTGACGATCACACATACTCCCAAGAAAGATCTTACTCCGTTCACAAGGTTTTAACCCACGCGTCCCTCACCTGTCAAGACACGTACCGAACGTAACATTCACTTCCCCCGCATAATACCACACACTCAACATAGAGTTATTTTGACTAAACAATGTCAGAATGGATTTTGTTTTTGTCCCTACAAGGACCACCAGGTCACCCATTCTGAAACGGAATGACACGTCTCATACTCCCAAACTAAGGACGAGTCCCTTTACTCTAAGGCGTACGGAGTACCGGTTTTTTGGTTTTGTATTGTGGTGCTGGTTATAACATTGTTTAAGTTATTTATGAAAAAAAAATTACCAGGTGTACCTTTTTTTTTTTGTTTGGTGATTATTATTATCATTTCGTCCGGGTCTTGTCAATTCCTTGAACTGGTTCTAATCTTCGTGATCGTTCACCGTCCCGTCCTAACTTTGGTGTGTCTAACTCAAGGTTCAGGTGTGTACTCCCATGACCCAAGGAGAGAGGGGTAAACAGACGGACTTTCGAGACCGACGAGGAAGTCCTGAGTCGAGTTGTGAAAGGAGAAAGTTTTTCCAAGGACAGAGGTCCGTCTGAGGGACGAGGGAGAGAACCCGGGAGTGACAGGGTCCTTTTGGAAGAGATCTCGTGAAAGGTCTCAGAACATTCCGCCCGACAGACAAGTGGAGGAGTCGTGTTCGTGCCAGTACAGATCTTTCTTCTCTCATCCGTTAAGGGTGGTATATTTGGGTCCCGAGTGAGGAGAGACCGTGGTCACTGCGTACAGGTTGAGACGACGACACCGACTCCAGTATCCGATTCGCGTCTGGGAAGGTATTTCGTAGGAAGTCGGGGTTGTAGTTTCTTCTGAGGGCTCGTTTTACTGGGGTGCACTCTATGCAACAACAGGTGTCAACTCATACTACTCGAACTGACTACGGTAGAAGGGTGATTACTCTGGGTCTACCGGTCAGATTAGAGGCACGTCCAACGACTCGTAGCGAAGGAAAAGACACTAACGTTTAACTCGGGAGTGAGGTCTGTCAGAAGCAAAAAATTTTTAACTAACCTCATATCAACGAAATGTTACAATATAATTAAAGACGACAATTTTTTGTCGTTCCACTTAGTCGGTATCCATATACGCGTAGAGGACAAAAAACCTAAAGGAAGGACACATCCAGTGGCGTCTCGTGACTCATCTCGAAGGACAGATGTGTCGTCCGAGAGTAAACAGGGGACAAAATACGGATCGTCACATATGTCTACAGTCAGGGACCGAGGGTCAAGCAAGGTGGGGGCGAAACACAGGCATGTAAAGAAGAAATACAGAGACAAAGACAAAGACGAAACGTCTGTTCAGGCAGACATAGTAAACAGATCTAAGGTGTGTATTCGCTGTAATATGCTATGAACAAAAAGAGAAAGACCGAATGAAGAGAGATACTGTCAGAGGTTCAGAGACGTCAACCGTGACAAAGTGAGGAAAATTTCCGACTTACTATAAGGGTGCATGTATACATGGTGGTCAAGACATGGGCAAGGAGACAACTACCCGTGAAGCCAGCGAAGGTACGAGACCGAAAACATATATGGCGACGTCACTGGTCACTTGTCACCCCACGTGCATAGTAATACCAAAAGAGGGTATATACGGGTCCTCACCCTAACGACCGTCTGTCGAAAGAACATTTTGGATACGTCAACTATTCTATCCTCTGATCTAACCTGCTAATACTAATCACCTTTCGTGTAATAACGGAGACCTTTTTGTAGACGTTCAAGGACAGGTTCACCACCCTTACTCGTGATAAGGAATATGTGTCTCGACTGTGAACAATCAAAAACTGGGAGGTAGAAGTAAGGAGACTATCAAAAATCTTGTATCGGAACCTTCTAATCAATGTTGGGTCGATTTCACCCTGTCTTGAAATTCTTTTTAATTTAAGGAGGTATTCTAGGTTTCAGACACTCTGTAACTACAAACATCTGTCTGTGTGTGTATGTGTGTTTCTGATCTCCTTTATAAAGTTCTATAAGAGTTATTTCGCACCATGCACGAGTCAACGAGTCAGGACAGGCTGAAGAAGCACTGGGGTACCTGACACCGGGCTGTCTGCGGAGACAGGAACCTCAAAGGTCCGTCCTTGTGACCTCACCCAACGGTAAAGGAAGAGGTCCCCTAGGAGGACTGGGCCCCTGGCTTGGGCCCCTAGAGGACGCGACCGTCCAGCTAAGAAGTGGTAACTCGGTGGACCCGGTGTACTGAATAACGAGTAGAACGTGACTCAAGAAGTGTGATATTTGAGCACACTAGCAGGACGAGAACGTGACGACAAACAGGGGTAAACCGGTTGCCCCTTCGACTTGGTACCTCTCAGTATCACTGGAGAAAAAGACCTGTCGTCCCAGCACTCCCCTAAAATTAACGAGAAGAGACGAAAAGCCGTACAAGACTTACAAGACGTTACTTGCACCCAGTAATCCTTGTTGTGCACCACCCCCAAACCACCGAGTCAACACAGGCTGAGAAGGTTGGGGTACCTGACATCGGGCGGTCCGAGGAGACAGGTACCCTAAGAGGTCCGTTCTTGTGACCTCACCCGACGGTGCGGGAGGAGGTCCCCCAGGAGGACTGGGTCCCTAGCTTGGACCCAGAGGACGCGACGTCCGTCTAAGAAAGGGCTGACTCGATGCTCCCTTCGGGTATGTTATTGTGCATACTCTACAGTAACATTTGTTTTACAATAATTTGTGCTTGGTTTCTTATGTCGTCGGACACTCCTTTTTTGAGAGAGGGCCCACTGTCTGGTGGGGTGGTTCCACGAACACCCCGAGTGCTACCGACTACTGAGCGCGGGTTCTGACTAGACTCTCAAAGACGGGACCGACGTTCCGAGTGACTTCATACGGTCCCTGAACGGACGACCAGGTCCCCGATTCTGAAGTGTGAGGGTTACGTCCCCCGGGTCCAAGTCAAGGACCAGTCCCTCGATCTAGGGTGTGCGGTGTTGACTCCCAAGCTTATGGTGTCGACTCTGGGTTACGTCGGTTTGTTTGTTTGTCTATAAAATTTTTCATTGGCACGGTCGAAAGAAAAAAAAAAAAATTAACAAGACCGGTGTGTCGTACACCCTAGGATGAAGGGACTGGTCCCTAGCTGGGGCATGGGGGACCTAACCTTAGTGCCTCGGAATTGGTGACCTGATAGTCTCTTCAGGGAGGTCGAATGAACATTCCAGTAGACACGTGCGGACTGTAGAGTGTAACACCTTATCGTCTCGTCAACCTGGGTCACCGAGTAGACTGCCTGAACGTGGAGGTACGGCGACTGGGCCCAGAAGATTCTTTTTGTGTGTGTAGATACGGACTAGGAAGTCGGTCCTGAGTAAGTTTTTCTTTTGTATTCCTATTTCACTCAAAGTACTTTCTTTTGGGAGGTACACGAACTATTGAATAACCGTTTCCGTCTGCCCTTTACACGTCGGGCGGCCGTAGAGGAACCGGCGGGGTCTCGGGTAGAGCGGACGGCGTCACACACCAGCTACAAATAGAGTGGGTCTTGGTTCCCTTCCCTCCACGACTCCGGGTGGTCGCCGAGTGTGACCAAGGTCCGACTATTTCCCCCGATGCCTGCACTCGAAAGTCTAAAAGTTTTGTATTTTGCAACTCGAAGGTAACACAACAAACTACTGGTGACGGACCACAGTCCAGACTCTTCTGGAAAGACCGAAGTAGTTGTAAACCCCCTACTGAAAGGGCTGAGTGTCGGCCCGGGACCCCCCTTCTACCGGGCGTCACAGAGTCATCCACACCGAGAGCGCAACGCCCACCCACACTCTTCGGAGACCGCACCGCCCCGACCCCTCACCACCAGTCTCCCGTGACCCGAACGGAAAGTCGAGATCTAGAACTTTTACCGGAGAAGTTTTGTTCCCCGAAACCTTGAAGGGGCCGTCGGGTCCCAATGTTGAGGTGTGAAAAGGATGTCCTTTCGTCCAACTAGGGACCAGCCTCCTGAGGCTAGGGCGTGTGACGTGTCGTCTCACAATTCCAAAAAATAAAGACTAACTTAAATCCCGTAGCCATCGAGTACTCATAATTTGTCCAAAGGGTTTCACGGACTTTCTTGAATCGTCTTCCCTGTCACCCCCCACGCCTATTCGACGAAAGAAGGGGGTCTTCTCTATTCCTGTCCGCAGGTCGCCAGTAGAGAGTGGACCGGACTTCCCTTGTAGGGAAGGGTGGGTTCCACGACGTCGGTGTCAGCGGCCGTCTTGTGCGAGCGAACCAGACTCACTCGGCCCCGGCCCTCGCGGCACCGCCCCTGGCTGCTCGGTCTACCATGGCCCTCTGATTTTGCAAGGCCTCCTCCCGCCGGGACGTGTCGCACCGACTAGCAAAGTGACGCAATCTGTTCCGACACCAGGTACACTAGTCTAACCAATCAAAAGACACTAACGCCAAAAGCCAGAGAGACGGGGGACTACCTCTTCCTATTCTCCGAATACCTTCGACGGACTACCCTCTCTGACTGGCTCCCCTTTTGACCCGGAACAAGACTACCCGTCCCGGCACGAGTCATTTAGAAATTAGGTACCCCAGTGTTTCCCCGTCTGTGCTGACTCGCTGACTTGGCTTGACTTGACTTCTCCTTCCGACCACGTGTTTCCAGTGTTTGTCACTGGTCTCGCACCCACTCTCGCCTACCCTACCCCGGTCCGGCTGCCGACCTCCAGCGTCTTCAGTCACCGGCGCCCGCACAGGAGAGACACAGAGACTGGACTTACCGAGGAGGAAAAGACGTTTTATCTCGGTGCCGGGGACTCGACAAAGCGTCCGGAGGCAAACGGGCAGTGCCTCGAAACGTAGACGAGAGCGCCAAGGGCACGTTACCCGGTGAAGAGTCACCCTTGTCCTTCGACCCACCGACGACTAACTTACCGTCCCCGCCGACCCCTGTACCTTAGATCTCTGAGGAGTGGTTCAGTCAGGACTTGGGTCTTCTCCCTCGTTCCTGGGGTGTCTTTTGTATACATTCGGAGAGGGAATCACGTCTCTGTGTCTGAATGATTATCCAATATCCACCCAAAAAAAAAAGTTACAATCATTCTGGACTTAACAGAATTCCAAAATGACTCTTATTTTATTAACCAAGACTACCAGTAGTAATATTACTTTTATCGTGAATCGTAGGACATTACTTTACTGGGGAAGGAGAGGTAGAGAGGTCTATTTGACAAACTCGAAAAACTCCGACCCTGAGAAAGTGAAGGTGGGAATCTTAGATCGGTCTTATCCACCCCCAAAAGGGGGAATTTTTTTCAGTTGAAACAACTCAATATTAAACATATGTCACTTTATGTGACTAAAAAATTTTCAGTCCGAATACCTTCATACGTAATGTATGTATTTTAAGTGGTAAAAACCATATGACTCAAAAAATTAATTTTTTTTTAAAATAACCACCTATCTACTAGGTGTTATAGACTTATCACGACTTACTTCCAAGGTCCTACCTGAGTCCTCTCTGACCTCTCTCTCCTTTCCGGGAGGTCGGATGGGAAGGGAGTAGGGTCCGACTCGGCTCCCACTGACGTCTGGGTGACCCGAAAGTGTGTGGTGAACCCTGTCACTCCCGAAGGGACCACCGAGTCTACCATTTCTTGAACGGACGTTACGTCCTCTACACCCAAGTTAGCGACCCATCCCTTCTAGGGGGCCTCCTCCCGGGCCGTTGGGCGAGGTCACAAGAACGGGCCTCCTAGCGTGCCTGTCTCCTCTGGGTGCCTGATATCAGGTACCCTTTCGTCTCAGCCTGCGCTGACCCGTTGATTGTGAAAGTCAAAAGTGAAACCCCACATTTTCCGACGGCGAGCCCTCTAGAAATTTTACTGTTCAAAGGAAGATACTCATCGAGATACACATAAAGAGCCTGACTCTGTCTGTCACTTTCTCTCGACTTTTCTTCTCGTTTCGTTTTCCGCGTCGCGTCGCTTGGTCCGCCCCTCCGCCAAAGATCCTGACTAATTCGTCGGTGTCCCGTGCCCCGTCGACTTACTCAAAAGACTCAGTACAAAGAAGAAAAATACAAACACGAGTAAAATTTTCTCGGTTCCATTGTGTGTTTCCGTGCCGGTTGGAAGACGGAAGGGGCCGGGACGAAAGGAGAGACGAAGTGACCCCGGCGACCGAAGAAGTGAGGCGGACGTAAAAGGGCGGCCATTGTTCCCTATGTGAGATGCCCCACTGAAGAAGGGGGTTGAAAAGACGTGACACCCGTCAGTAGGAAAAGAGAAAAATTTTACTGTGTTACCCTTGTTTAATTTGATAATTAACACATCAATAAGGACGTTTACCTCCTTTATTTACTCGACATTTTTACACTCGGCATATTAACTATGAGTCGACGCACAAAGGGCGCAATCTTGACGCTCACGGTCTTTAGTAAAGGGTGGGTCACCGAACTGTGTGCCATTGCTCGACGAGTGTGTGCTAACACACAAAATTTTCGGACCTCAAAGAATATTAATCTCTAACTAAAGTGACAATCGGACCGTTTGTCAAATTGACAATCGCACTTCGGTCCTAGCAAGACGGAGACTCCTGAACGACAGTAGCATACCTCACCCCACCACAAGGACCGGCCTAATAAGTTGCGAACCGTCTTAGAGGAGAAGACTGGGTTCAGTAGACCCCAGTAAAGGGACGAAGGGTCGTGGGTATTGTCCTTCCATTTAAATTTTAAAATTTGACTTCACAGCCACCAAATGTTCTAGTACAATCAAAATCCATACGCCATTTCACTATCAGCGTGCACAAAAAAGTACAATAAAAGGTAGTATCCTAGAATGTTCTGCGACTTATGCCGAGGAACGCGACGTGTCTCAGGAGTGACGAGTAGGCGGGATACACGGCGTCAGACACAGACGAGCGGGGCAATGAGGAGCGGGAAGGAAGGAGAGAGGGGAGAGGGGAACCATCGGCACTCAAAAAGATACAGACACTCGTACGAGGGCAAAACAGACATCCGAGTAGACATAATAGGAAATCTAAAGATAAAAAGCATGAAATCTAAATACATTCACTATCTATCGCAGACAGAAAGAGACTGCGTGACTTGACCACACTATAAGAGAGCCAGGGAGACACAACGACGTTTACCGTTACAAAGCACGAAAAAAATACTGTTTGTAACAGATATGTGGTGCAGTCTTCGGGCGGCGGACAACGACCAACGAACCCAACAGAACCCTTAACATTTGTTACGACGACACTTGTGACCCCACGTACGTTGAATTTTTTTTAATAAAGTAAATATAAGTGAAAAATTTTACACGAACGAGCGAACCAACAGGGTCCAGAACCGACACCGGACGTCCTGGGCGAGGGACTGGTCCCGAGCTCGGACCCGAGGCACGTGGGCCTCGTCTCAGAACCGACGACCTGGTGGTCCCGGCAGGGGGTATAGATGTACAAAAATAACCATTTATTGGACTTTAAATTTCGCTAATTAAGGTGAACACAAAATCAGGTACGACAAAAAAGGTTTTATCGTAATAACAAAAGACAAATGTTTTCATCATTCGAGTAATAAAAAATAGATTAAATTTATAATCTGTTAAGTCTTTATACAGTTGACATTGCGGGGTAACATTTAGGACGAGGGGGTATACCGATGATAGACGACAGGACAGATCCGTATGTATATGTCAAGTAAAATTAAAATATTACCCTGGTACATCGATAACTTAAGACACAAAAAAAGAAAAATGTGTTACGATTACAGTGTGCCAACTATTGCACACTGTTACACGAAGTCACAGATCGGGTCGTGGACCGTGTGTCACTCCCGGCCCATCTGTCTAACTGCTTTCATTCTAAGTCCCCAATAGAAACTTAAAGTCTGGAGGCAAGAGATATGGCACCTATTAACCCTCAAGTATATTTTATCGTCTTTTACCTCCGTATCTCCCTCCCTCGATTTTTGACTCGGCTACCCCGCACTGGACCTGAGAGACTCTGCGACACATGTCGACCAACTACGCACGTGACGTGGTCTCCTCAGCTCACCTGTCGAGTCTGGATGTACGGGAAGAGCGGGACGTAGGTCCCCAATGCAGACGGGTCTCCCCTCGGAGAAGGACTAAAAGTGTGTTTAAGTGTGTGGTCGATTCACGGTGGCGAAACCGATGATCATTCTCTAACGGGGAATACCCCGCCACAAGACAATGTAGCATTCTGTGTCGTCCCGTAGTGGGACTTCTTCAACCGAACCTCGTGACTCGCGGGGGTTTACCTACGACGGTTGACGTCACCCGGAGGGGCCCCGCGGGCTCGTCGCAGAGGTTCTACCTGAAGGTGTCCACCGGCCGGAATGCGAACCCCTGGTCCCGGGGCCCTAAGGGCTGTTTGGGGGCTTCGTCCCCTTCCCCTAAACCTCCGGTCTTTTTGTGTGTAGGTCCGCCGCCACAAGTCTTCCGTCGTTACCCCGACCTTTGTTCTAGGTCGTTTCGTATTTCCTGACCAAGGTTGTCAGTGTGCCTCATTCTGAGTCTCCTGAGATCTTCCTAGTTTGGTGTGCCCTCGGTCACACCAAGTCCGTAGACGAACCGGGACCTCTCTGTCGTCCCACTTTGTCACTCCAGGTCGTAGAATCCTTCGAAAGCAAGACACTATTGTTCAGGTGTTCCTCCACTAAACTCCATCCCCGTTCACGAGATTCCTTTTATTTCGTCTACTCTACTAACGCACGGCGACCCGTCTCCCGGTCCGATAAGAACTTCACCGACTGCCGACCCCATGCGTTAGGACCTCGACTCTAGGTTTCAGTCGACCCACTACTTCTCGTAAGGTCTACCTCTCACAGCGTCGTGGTTCCGGGACACCGTCCGGTCGTACCGGTTCCTTACCACTCGATCCCCTGTCTTATTGTGTTCTTCAACCTTCGTCTCTGCAGTGAAACGACTGGTTCCGGACAGATCAGTTTCGATACCAAAAAGGTCATGAATACATGTCTACACTCTCAACCTGACATTTCTTTCGACTCGTGGTTTCCTAGCTACGAAAACTTGACACCAAAACCTCTTCTGAGAACTCTCAGGGAACCTGACGTTCCTCTAGGTTGGTCAGGTAGGATTTCCTCTAGTCAGCACTTATAAGAAACCTTCTTGACTACAACTTCGACTTTGAGGTTATGAAACCGGTGGACTACACTTTTCGACCGAGGAACCTTTTCTGGAACTACAACCCTTTCTGACTCCCGTCCTCCTCTTGCCCTACTGTCTCCTACTCTAAAAACTTACCGCAGTGGTTGAGTTACCTGTGCTCAAACTTACTTGAGGTTCTCCATCACTTCCTGTCCCTTCGGACCACATGAAGTCAGGTGTCCTAACGTTTCACAGTCTGTACTGAATCGTCGACTTGGCGTTGTCGTTATGTTGTAACATTTACTTGATATGAGGTCAAATTTTTTTACTCCAACCTCAGCTCTAAATCCTGTATGTTCTGGGACCATTTCTCGACCGTGACACAGGAAAGGACGTCACCCTCCGGTGACTTCCTGAGATTCGTTCCCTACCTATTCTAGTCAATATCAAAGTTTGTCAGTGAGAGTCTTATTTTGTAATTACATTACTAATAAAGACCCACGACCCTCCTTGACTGTAACATCCACTCGTCTTCGTCTTTGTCGGAGACGTCACCAGGTCCGGTCGTCACTCCGGAAGCTGACACCCACTGGTACGTCTACCCCTTGTCAGTCTAAACACCACAGTCCCTACGTCCTGGGGGCCAGAGACCCCTCGATCCCTCCGACAGCACTCTCGGTGACCCTGTCACTTCCGACTCTGTCCGGGGGACTGAAACCCCCCACTCCAGTCTTCCACCAGTACTATTGGTCAGTACATACCTACACTCTCGACTGGCATTTCTTCCGACTCACAGTTTCTCAACTACGAAAGCTTAATACCACAACCCTTTCTGAGAACTCTCAGGAAATCTGTTGTTCCTCTATTTTGGTCAGTTAGGATTTCCTTCAGTTGGGACTCATCGGCGACCTTCGTGACTACGACTTCAACCTTGAGGTCATGACACCGGAGGACTACGTTTCTCGACTGAGTAACCCTTTCTGGGACTACGACCCTTTCCGATTCCCGTCTTCCTCTTCCCACACTGTCTGTCTCCTACTCTACCATCTATCGTAGCGACTGAGCTACCTGTGCTACTCGTTTGAAACCTCTGTCGCCTCTTGTCTCCTCGGACCGGACGACGTCGGGCACCGCAGTGTGTCTTAGCCTGGACTGAGTCGTTGGCTTGTTGTTACTATTGGCCCTCCTTGGGTGTGCGGTCTCGGAGGCACAGGACGTCCGAGAATTTCTTCCCACTCTAAGAGGACCACGGACCAGAGTGGAATGTCTTATTTTCTGAGTTCTTTGTGCGAACAAAGAAGACCAAGAACTTCGCAATGGGGGTCCTTCTCGTAAGACCAAGAATTTCCGGGTAATTCTTCGGTACTCAAATTTTCAACATTTGTATGGCATTGTGTCGGCAGTAAATCCGGACCCCCCTACCTCAGTCCCTCGCCACGATAAGAAGCGAGCCGAAACGACCTCCCGACTTCAGTGGCCACCGGAGGGGAAGGGTCGGGGAAGAGAGGTCACTCTACTTAGACCATGATTTTGGCCTACTCGTGTCTCTCTTTGACTTTGGGTAGAGCGCAATTACAACGGTGAAACTGTTAGGGCGGTATAGCGGACATCCCAGGGTCACATCGGAGACTTAATAGCCTCCTTCTACTTAATAAGGTCATTTCAGACTCCCAATTCCTATAACCTTTCCTCGCCTTCTATTTACATGGTCACTGAAAACATCCGAAATCCGAGGAACCACTCTTTATTTAGTCGCTTTCGAGTAAGAGAGGGGTCCCGCCACTTAAATAACTCTAGTAAGGAGACCGGTGAAGACCGTCTCGAGACTGTGTAGGACCCCTCGTCCACTCATTTATTACCGTTAAATTTTCGTCGGACACCCCCTCCCTCGAACTCCGAGGGCGACGCAGTCGGTGGATTGAGAAGGGAATCCCCTTCCATATAAAGAGAGTAGTCTGGCCGGATACGAGGCTGGTTCACCCTTACTCTCCTCCCTGAAGAGAACCGGTGGCTGGTGGGGGAGGAGGTCTCTGCGTCCAGGAGACGTGTTGAATTGAAGGGGTCCACTTTTGATTCCCGTGACCAGGACGACCTTCGGGTGGGTCCTGGGAGGGAGGCAGAACGGAGAAGAGGTCCTTCTCTGATTTTACGTGGAAGAGTCCTCGTAAATGGGGGCACCTTTGGGTTGGTTCCTACACCGTAGTGAAGTCCCGAATTATCGCACTGGTCTCTCGGTAAACAAAATTTGGTATCTAAGACAATGCCGGAATGACTCTATATAAACTGTATGTCCTCATGTGTGTATAAATTCCACCCGTCAAACTCCTCAAAACTGCCCACACGCGTAGGTCCTTTGATCGACTTGTTACTTCTACTACTTGTACGGGTAGCGAAGGGTTTTGCAGGACACGGAGACATTGGATGGGAGGGCAGGGGTAGGGGACGATCGGTGGTGATGAGACGGTCAGACTTGATCAACGTAAAAGATCTGAGATATATATTAGCCCCAATATGTCATATACGAGAAAAAGTTTGACCGAAGAGAGTGAATCGTATCAGTAAAGCTCCAATTAGAGAGGACAACGTACATAGTCAGTAAACAACGAACAATGACCGACAGGTTATAAAGGTTGTAGTGAACAAAACTACAATTTTTTGTAAAAGTGAAGAACCAACTTAAAGGATCCGTGGGAACATTTTTTAGTTGACTGACACACTACACCCAGACAAAGATCTGAGACAACTCAAAGTGACCAGACACACAGACAGAAATGCGAGTATGAAGTAACAGATCTAATGAAATTGGTATATTCTTCAGAAGTTTAGTCTGTCGTAATCAAAGGTTGCAACAAGAAAGAATCCGACGAAACCGCCAAAGTCCGCGAGTCAGTACAGGCTGATAAAGTCCGGGAAACGTGAAGATGTATTTTAAATTTTAAGTGAACAGTCAACGATGGGTTTTTTTTCAGGACGACCCTAAAACTAATTCTAACGGAACTTAGATATCTAGTTAAACCCCTCTTAACTACAGAATTGTTATTCTCGGAAAAAAAAAAAAAAAATTATTCTCCAAAGACTAGGTATTTGTACCGCACGAGTACGGGGCGGTGAGTCAGCACAGACTGAGGCACGCCGGGGCACCTGACCTCGGGCGGTCCGAGGAGACAGGTACCCTAAGAGGTCCGTTCCTAAGACCTCACCCGACGGCACGGGAGGAGGTCCCCTAGAAGGGGTGGGTCCCTACCTCGGGCGCAGAGAATGTAGAGGACGTGACTGTCCGCCTAAGAAATGGTGACCGTGGTGGGCTCCTCGAGCACTTGTGCCGTAGAGAGAGGTACGTAAATCCGGAAGAAAAAGACCTCCGCCCTCCCCCGCTCCATCTTCTTTATACCTCAAATTACTTCTAAGAAGGGGAAATAATATTCACACTGGGCACTTTTGTAGGTTTGTTTTTCTTTTCTGTTTTTCCCTCCGCTCCTCAGTCTCAGGTGAGAGGAACAGGTGTGCCGAATTCTGTCTCGCCCGGCCAGGAGACAACGACGGTGTCCCGACCGGACGTCCTGCCTCTTCCCTAAGGTACCGACGTCCGGAGTCCCCGGAGCGGAGCCCCCGTCACCGTCGGGTGGGGACGGCGGGCGGAGCTCAACCCTCCCGTTCAGAGAGGCCAGGTTCGAGGGACCGGCACAGAGAACGCGCCCGGAGGGACCCTCTTTTCCAGGACGACGGGTAGGGTGGCGGAGGGTCCGTCCCACTCCTTTTACGGTTACCAGAGTTTTCCCGAAACTTTTCGGTTTTTCCACTACATCTTTGCAGTAGCTGATAATCGTAAAACACGAGTCCTTCTTCGACACCTCTCGTTTAGTCCTCTCGTCTAGGTGCCGGGATTCCATGTACGTGTGCTTTATTTTCACTCGCGTCAGGGTTCGGACGGCTCCGTAGACCCCGAACAGGGGACGAGACTGCAGAGTGCGGGGACAAGGGTGGAGGTGCTTCAGGTCGACCCCACTGTCGAGGTAGCGGCGGGGGCGGGGCAGGTGGGGACGTCCACCCGTCCTGTGCCCGGTCCTCCGTCGCGACGTGAAACGGGTCCTCACATTGTACGTTCGTTTCACCCCCCACCCGTATCCTACACATATGTCCCTGTCAGAGATTCCCTGTGTGGGGGCCCCTCTCCCCTGTGTGGGGGCCCCTCTCCCCTGTGTGGGGGCCCCTCTCCCCTGCCAGAGATTCCTGTGTGTGGGGGCCCCTCTCCCCTGTGTGGGGGCCCCTCTCCCCTGTGTGTCGACCCCTCTCCCCTGCCAGAGATTCCCTGTGTGGGGGTCCCTCTCCCCTGTGTGTGGACCCCTCTCCCCTGCCAGAGATTCCTGTGTGTGGGTCCCTACCAGATATTCCTGTGTGGGGGCCCCTCTCCCCTGCCAGAGATTCCTGTGTGTGGGCCCCTCTCCCCTGTGTGTCGACCCCTCTCCCCTGTGTGTGGACCCCTCTCCCCTGTGTGTAGACCCCTCTCCCCTGTCAGAGATTCCCTGTGTGGGGGTCCCTCTCCCCTGTGTGTGGACCCCTCTCCCCTGCCAGAGATTCCTGTGTGTTGGTCCCTACCAGATATTCCTGTGTGTGGGCCCCTCTCCCCTGTCAGACATTCCCTGTGTGGGGGTCCCTCTCCCCTGTGTGTGGACCCCTCTCCCCTGTCGCGGCGAGGCCGGGGGCAACCGGGGTGGACTGGACCTCAACCACGACTCGTTCCTCTCCGCCCCCAGATCCCGGGGTCCTTCGACAGACGTGGGGGTGGGAACTGAAGTCCCCGGGTCCTTGAGAAACGTATATTACAGAAGTCCTGATCCTCGGCCAGTTTCCGTGGGTCAAATGGGCGACCTCCCTCCCAGCACCTTTCCACAGCCCACGGGACTCGGGCCCCTCTGACTTCCCACTTCCCACCCGTGGGGCGCCCCGCAGAGACGCGTCTCGTAGAAGGCGAGGACCCTCCGTCTCGCAGGTCCGGAGGTCGCGGGTGGAACCCGTGACCCATAGTCCACCCGTGTCCCGTCCGGGTCCCTCCCCGGGGGAGACGTGAGCCTATGAACCCACTCCAAACCCCCTCGTCCGGAGGGGGGGCGGACTGACGTCGCGAGACGGACCGACGCACGACTCGGGGCGTAGGAGCGACAGGCGTCAGGACGCGCTCCGGCGCGCGACCCTTGGGAGGGCCCGCCAGGACGCCCGTCCCTACCCCCGGCCCGCGCCCCGCAGGAGGCCCCTGTCGGGGCCCGTCGAGCGTGAAAGGCGGGGGACCCGACGCCCTCTGGGCCGAGCGGCGGGCGTCTCTACGGCCCGGCCACGACAGGGGCACCACCGCCTACTCCACCGGCCGAGAGGGCTTCGCGACTGGGAGGCAGGGTGGCGTGGGCGTCCCGGGGGCCGTCGCGCACCCGACGGGGACTCGCGCGGCCCGGGGCGCGTAGCCCGGAGCCGTGGGCCGCGGGGCGCCCACCTCGCCGGAGCCGGAGGGCGCCTGGGCGCCGGCGGGCCTCGACGAGGTCGGCTACTGCCCCTCCGCCTCCGGACGCGCCCGTAGAAGTCTCCCGAAGTGAGTCTCTGCGGAGAGCGCGGCGGTGACTGCCGCCTTCCCGGGCCGGGCCGGGGGACGACGGGCCGGACAGGTCCCAGACCTACAAAAATCCAGGAGAAAGTAAAAAGAGTCATTACGAAATATCGGAAGTCACACGTCCGGAACGTGCAGAAAACAGTTTAAAAGGAGTTCGTAAAATATAAGGACAACGATAACATTTACTATAACATCAAGTCAAAACTAATAACATATATGGCGATGATAGATCTTTATGTGAACATAAACATATGACGCCAAAACGATTTGTATACAATCAAGAAGTAAAAAAATTCTAAGTCAACCGAAAAAAAAAAATTATCTGCTAGTACAGAGGACATTTACTTCTGAAGAAGGAAAAGAATACCCTTGTAAAAATTTACGTAGGTATTGGAAAGTAAAAAGTATAAAACTAAAGTAAGATAAGTTTTACGAAAAGGCAAAAATAAATAAAGAAGAAAACGAGTACCCACTAAAATTCCACACAATAAAGTTTATCGACCCCCAAACACGGTTAGAGAATATCGAAAGAGTAAATTCGGGTGCCACCAGGATCGTATGCAAAATACTAAACTTACGAAAATCTATAACTCAAAACAGAACACCGGTTCTTATAATAGATAGAACCATTTGCAAGTCAAGAACTTTTCTTACACACAAGACGAGAACCACCCACCTCAGAAGATGTTCACAATTAATCCAGTTCAACTAGTTGTCACAACAAGTCCAGAAGACATTCGAATGACTAAAATACAGATTAGTAAGACAACAAATGACACTTTACACAACTTTAGAAGTCACATTAATACCAGCGAGTGAAGAGTTGGCAGGATCGTGAAAAACGAAGTACACAAAACTTCGAGATAATCAACGAATTCGTAGATCCCCAAATTACGGGAGAACTACTCAACCAGGGAAATAAGTGCCATCTTTTAGGGGAGGCTTTGCGAGAACAAAGGAGATCACCACAAGGACTGACATTGGATGCGAAACAGACATTACTTATATTTGAGAGGTGGAAAGAAAACGAGTCACAATTACACCTTATAGCAAGGGTAGAAATACGAAGATTGAAGAGGTCAAGGTCAAGTGAGCGAGTCAACACAGACTGAGAAACACTGGGGGTACTTGGCGTTGTGCGGTCCGAAGGGACAGGTAGTGGTTGAGGGTCTCAGGTGGGTTTGAGTACAGGTAACTCAGCCACTACGGTAGGTTGGCAGAGTAGGAGACAGTAGGGGAAGAGGAGGGCGGAAGCTAGAAAGGGTCGTAGTCACAGAAAAGTTTACTCAGTCGAGAAGGGTAGTCCACCGGTTTCATAACCTTAAAGTCGAAGTTGTAGTCAGGAAGGTTACTTGTGGGTCCTGACTAGAGGAAATCCTACCTGACCAACCTAGAGGAACGTCAGGTTCCCTGAGAGATTGAAGAATTCCGGAAATATAAATTTCACCCAGAGTTTTCTTATTTATTTATTTCACCCAGAGTACATCTGGTATGTCAACCTAGAACGAAAAAGAAGGCGAAGGAGACTTTTAGTCACGACCGATCAATCCACAAATTTATAGTGCCAATTACACTAATGATCACACTGTCCCAAATTCAGATGACGAGATCACAAAGAAAGACAAGCAAGGTAGACAAAAACGAGAGCAAAAGTAAAAGGCGGAAGAAAACCTCCTAGACTCATTAAAAATAGAAGGCAAAATAGAAGGGCCGACCGAATAATCGACTCTGGCGCGCCACACAATTAGATTCCCGACGACCTCTAGACACTGCGGGGCGAAGCGGGTCCGACAGAACTCACGCGAAGGCGGGGAGGAGCACCGCAGACTCGCGGAGGTCGCGCAGTGGTCGAGGGGAGGGGCCGGGACGAGAGAACGACAGTGTGCCGAAATGAAGTTGTACGCACGCCGGACAACAAGTCCCAGCCTTTTGACAGCAAAGAAAAAAAAACAGGTTATATAAATCAGGAAATTCCGTTCTCCCGTCTAAATCGGGAACAATAGGGTTGTATAAGTCTTCTCTTCAAGACTCTCCAAAAATCTGTGTAAAAAATGTAAAAATTCATTTTTCAAAAGTAGAGACGAGTAATATCTTTAAAATCTTTTACAGACTGTCATCCGTGCTCTCTACCCCCAAGTCAGGGAGCCAGCCCTTCTAGGGGACCTCATTCTTTGCCGTTGGGCCCGGTCATAAGAACGGACCTTTTAAGGTACCTGTCGCCTCGGGCAGTCCAATGCCAGGCACCCCAGCGTTTCTCAGCCTGCGCTGGCTCGCGCACTCGTGTGCGTATCAGAATACCAAATTCTCCTCCTCCCTGTGAAAGAGTCAGTTTTGGAAGGTGGTTGTAGTACAATGACCGGCGGACGATCGAGCGGTAGACGACGGCAAGTCGCACAGACGGGCGAGGACGGGGCGACGATGCGAAACAGCGAGGATCAGAGAGTCCGTACAGGCCGCGAAACGCTGGGGCTCCTGACAACGGGCGGTCCGAGGAGACAGGGACCCTACGAGGTCCGTTCTTAGGACCTCACCCAACGGTACGGGAGAAGGTCCCCTAGAAGGGTGGGTCCCTATCTTGGGTCCAGAGGGCGTAACGACCTCCTATGAAATGGTAAACTCGGTGATCATACAATAAACAAATGGCTATAGAATAAATGATTATTGTCAATCGAGGCGTGGACCGCGTGTCGTGTACGAGTCCTCTGCAAACAGCTTACCTACTCATCCACCTCTCTCGCGTCCACCGGGCAGTTCTTCTTCCTCCTGAAATCCGCGTGTGCCCTGTCCTCTCCTTCCATCTTCACACTAGATTGAAGTTCCCTCTTCGCCCATTGAAATCCACTCGGCACTAACGTCTCGGACAAAACGGGCATTTTGGTCTTCACTACAGTACCCTTCTTTTCGGGAGACACAACCGAAGACTTCCGGAGGTCGCTTTGGTGTGAGCCCATCCTCGCAGGGTCTCTATGTCACGTCCCAAACTTGGCGGGAGAAGTTCCGGAATACAGACTCACTTGCCGACGAGTGAGTAGAAGGGTCGGGGGTCCCCGCTGGTCATCGAGACGGGAGAAGGTCGGGGTACTAAACCGCCAGTTCGAGTCGTATTCGACGCAGCAACTGTTCTGCGTGTGGTCCACGTCCCACGTAGACCTAAGACCAAACGTAACCCGACCAAACCGTGGACCTGAGACCAAACGTAACCCGAGGAGTCTGAACAAGAGACTGAAACTTCCAGTGTAAAGGTCAAAACTTTCCTTGAGTGGTTTCTGGGAACGTAAACCCAAGTATCGGACTCACGTGCCCTTTACAAACAGAAGTCCTAAAGAAGGAAGTCACCTTTTTAGTCACTTAGTCGGGAAAGAAAGGGGGACTGATCGATTTTCAGGTAAATCGATGTAGACATAAAAAGTTTGTCGGGGAGACCGTCGAGAATGTGACTGAGGTAAACACGGGTTTGTAGGGACACAAGAGACTCTACCCAACAGATGACCGAAACCCGTTTTCTTTCAGTATAACGAAAGACTTTGATTATTATGGTTTTTAATTTATAAGAATTCTTTTCCGGGGTTGTCTCGAGGGAGTTACTTGTCAAAGAATGTCTCGTCACACTGAGCAAATCTATTTCGGACCTTCCCCGGAGAGGCTTCTTACTCCGAACTCAGAGATTTCTGAAAATTTCTTTACCCTTCCTTTCTCCCTTCTTCTCTCCTACCCTCTTTTCCTTTCTTTTGGAACTAAAAAGACGTCCCTCGAAACTAAGGATCTCGTCGAAAAGTAACTTCCCCCTCCTACAGACGGTTTACAAAGATCCTTTAAGACCCACTACCACCCATCCATGACCATGTCACCGTTGTAAGACGGTATCGAGTCCGACGCCACTACACACGGTACCTGACCCACTGATTACTCGGTGACTTCGGAAGAGAGAGGGTCAAGAGGTCCGACGAACCGAAGACCAGCTGCCGGGAGAATCCCCAAAGTCTGACGACAGGAGAGGAGCACAGGAATGCCCCACCTCTCGTCTCTTCTTTCATCGAGAACGACCACTTAGAGTTGTCCCGCGCTTAGGGTCGTACTCCCGAGGTGGGAGTACTGGAGCAGGTTTGGGTGAGTGAAGGGTTTCGAGGGTGGAAACGTAACGAAACTCCCCTATACCAAAGTTGTATATTTAGACCTCTCCTGTGTGAATCAGGTATTACATCCTTTAAAGTGCTCAAATATCCCTTCTTTATGTCTCACCCCTTCTTGTACCCTACATTATTTACCGTACACAAAGAAGTGAGAATGTATTAGGACAACAACTCGAACACACCCGGTACTAAGGAAGTAGGGTAATGTAGTATGTAGATTCACTTTGGGACTTTCCACTCTCTCTGTCGTTATAAGAGGTCCGGGAACTGAAGGTCGATCTAAAGGCCTTCGTGATCCTAGGGCATTTCCTCGAGGCTCCGACGACGAGACCCTCCTCCCTCCACCGCTCTTCCACCCGACCTTCGGTCGGTCCAGCGCGTCTTGTCCATCCGTGGCGACAACCCATGTCGTCGATGGCGGCGAGGTCCCTTGGAACGTCGACAGAGTAGTCGTCGTTCTTTAAGTGTTTCCGTCCACCCAAACGAACACGAAATAGATTATTCCCGAAAGGTCCACCGAGTCCCCGTTTCTTAGACGGACGGTTACATCCTCCGTGCCCTCTACGTCCAGTCGAGGGACCCAGCCATTCTTGGGGATCTCCTCCTCTACCGGCGGGTGAGGTCCCAAGAACGAACTTCTTAGGGTACCTGCCTCCTCAGATCACCCGATGCTAGGTACCCGAGAGTTTCTCGACCTATGTCGGCTCGTTGACCTTGTGTACGCGCGTGCGTGTGTGCGTGCGTGCGTGCGTGCGTGCGTGCGTGTGTGTGTGCGTGTACGCGCGTGTGTGTGTGCGTGTACGCGCGTGCGTGTGTGCGTGTACACGCGTGCGTGTGTGTAAAAGTACTACGGAGCTTTGCAGAACGTCGGTCTAGGAGAGTGAGTACAACTCCCTTTTGCGGAAGGTAGTCAGTGGTGGACACAACACGATTGTAAGATGAATTAACTCGAGGAAGTACTTCAGACCCCCTCCCGTCAAAATAAGTCCTCTCTTGCATTAATATCCACGACCGAAGATTCCCCCATCAAAGTACTAAAGTTTCAATTCTTCGGGACCTTAACCCTGTGGATGAACTCTATTCATTTAAGTTACTGAAAGGGGAAACTTTTACTCTCATTTTAGTCTTTATTACTATCGTGAGTAAGGTTGACAGTGTGATCGATTTCGAAACACTCCTCCTTCCCTCGAACTCTGTCATAATTTGTGTCTTGACTACGGGGGTCCTGGGGTACCTAGAGAGTCCTTTTAATTTAAACATTTTAAGGAGAAACTCTCGACTGTATCAGACTAAGGGTACTCCGGTTAAAACGATGGAAAACTCCTGTTTTGGTCGGTCAGGTAGGATTTCCTCTAGTCGGGACCCACAAGTAACCTTCCTGACTGCAACTCCGACTTTGAGGGTTATGAAACCTGAAACCACTTCTCAACTGAGTAACCTTTTCTGGGACTACGACTCTCCCTAACCTCCGTCCTCCTCTTCCCCTGCAGTCTCCTACTCTACCGACCTACCGTAGTGGCTGAGCTACCTGCACCCAAACCCATCTGAGGCCCTCAACCACTACCTGTCCCTCCGGACCGCACGACGCTAAGTACCCCACCTTCTCTCACCCTGTGTTGACTCACTGACTTGACTTGACTCGACTCCTGTTTTGAGTGACACTAGATTTTCATTGCGTTTACTAAACTTCTTAGGAAAAAACCAAGTGGAGGGACAAAAGACGAAAATATCAGTCCTGTAGGCAGTAAATAAAAACTGAAAACTTTACGAATAACGGTTTCTCACACCTTTACAGGGAATCAAGTCTCAATGGACCTCTTATCAAACCAGAATCATAGATGTGTATTATAGTAGTAGAAAACAGTTCCTACGAAATGACAATGGCTCTACTCTTTCCTCAGTATTAGGATTTTTGTCGTGTAAGAGTTTTACAGGAATTGAAATCCTTCCTGCGGACTGACACCTCAGGTGTTCGCATGGACAGAGTCCACCTGTGAACCCGACACACCACGTAATACTTTGTGAAATTTAGTCGACACTACAGAAACACCAACTCTTTACAATGGTTGTCCCTCTGCTATCCAAGTGGGTGGGCTGACCATCCTCTTGATACCTATGGATTCCACTCGAGTGGGGTCTTAAGACCCTACCGGCTTATGTTGTCTTACTCGGCTACTCGAGTCTAAGTGGGGGACGGGAGAACTTAGTGTCGTATAAACTTAGACTTCAAGGAATCTCATGTAGACCCGGTAGGATGGGGGTATAATGGTTTCCCTGTTGGTCCTATTCCACACCGGCACTGTGGGAATCCCGTAAGTCTCAGACACGACCTTGGGTCTGGGGACGGACCACACGACTCACCGACAGTCGGCGAAAGAATTGGAGACCCGTGAAGGCTAAAGAGTGCACAGTCCTCTCACTCTCACGTTCGACGAGTCAGCACAGGCTGAGAGACGCCGGGGTACTCGATGTGTCAGGTACCTGAGGAGGGCCGGTCTTAGGACCTCACCCCCGGAAAGGGAAGAGGTCCCTTAGAAGGGTTGGGTCCTCAGCTTGGGTCCAAAGGGGCGTAATGTCCGTCTAAGAAGTGGTCGACTCGGTGGTCCCTTCGGGTTCTTATGACCTCTCCCATCGGATAGGGAAGAGGTCGCGTAGAAGGGCCGGGCCCTTACCTTGGCCCCAGAGGACGTAACACCCGCCTAAGAAATGAGTCCCCCCCTTACTATAAGGATGAAGAGTTCCCACCTACTCCGGACTTCTTCGCGAAAGTACCCGCCGCGAGTCGTGGTACGACCGAGTGTCACGTTTGGCGACCGCAGGCAGAGTAGGGGCGACCTGTGACAGGACGGGCGGAGTTCCTCGACCTCCCCTGTCGGTTCGTCGGAGCACGCGTTCCTGGGTCTCTCCAAATTGTGATTTCGTCGTCCAGCATCTTGCCTCCTCCTTTAAGGATTTTGGCTGGATGAAGGGAACAAAAAGAGTGATCTAGCGTGTCAACAGTTACTGTAGTGACATTTGCCACGTCAATGGCGGGAGGATTTCCGGCTCTCAACAGAGCCAGGGGAGAACCAGACACTGTAGCGACTCGTTCGGACAGAAGTCGCCTTTCGGTCTTGTCACGGAGAGGACGAGCTCCCACTGACAACTACGCCCGTCCTCTGCCCCGGGCCGGGGTCTCTGTGTGAGGTGACCCGTGCCGAGTCTCAGACGTGGATCGTCCGAGAGGTCGACCGAAACCATCGTCCCCCAGGCCGTGTGTCCACTCCTCGCGACGGACCTTGTGCTGACGCACACACACACACACACACACGCGCGCGCGTCAGCAAGTCGGTTCTCACAGGTTGAGAAATGTTGGGGTCCCTGATACATATCGGGAGGTCCGAGGAGACAGGTACCCTAAAAGGTCGGTTCTTATGACCTCTCCGAACGACAAAGGAGGAGGTCCCCTAGAGGGTCGGGTCCATAGTTTGGGTGTAGAGGCCGCGGAGGACGTGACCACCCGCCCAAGGGACGACGACTCGGGGGCTCTTCGGGGCCCAGACGAGGAAGTGGTTCCACTCGGACGGGCCACGAGTCGTCTCCGGACAGCTCTTTCGGCTACATCCTGGTCACGGGAGTCGGGAGCGAGTGTGAGGAGTGGGGGGAGGGGGATCGGGGCGTTATTAGGTTTTGGTAAATGTTTTCGATTTAGCACGCGCCGTAGGTGGTCCCCTACCGGACCGACCCTTCACGGGGAAGGAACGAAGTAAAGGAATTCACTGTGTGCGTCATTTTTCAGGAACTTATAAAATCTTTTGTGAAGTTAGGTTTCTTCTCCTCGTCGAGGTGGTACCGACTTCGACGATACCTGGGTGGTAATTGGGTCTTGAAAGGTTCTCTCGAGTAAACTGTGGTGCACGGTGGACTTCTCCAAAAGACACAACACACAATTATATGTTTGCTCTACCCGAGCGGAAACGGAGATCCGAAGGGACTAGCAAGTCGACCATTTCTTGGGTGGACGTTGCGTCCTCTGGGACCAAGTTAGGGACTCAACCCTTCTAGGCGACCTCTTCCTTTTCCGACGGGTGAGGTCATAAGACCGGACCTCTTAAGGTACCTGATGTGTCAGGTACCCCAGTGTTTGTCGGACTGTTCTGACTCACGGAAAGTGAAAGCGGAGATCCTGGGGTCTTCATAAGTAGGAAGTGACCCAAAACCCCCCATTTACGCCACGCCCCCCGTCCGAACGAAATCTTGGAAGGGTCCGTCTGTACTGACAACAGAGGTTGGGGAGGGTGGGGACACGGGACTGGGGTCACCCACTACAAAAGGATTCCCCGTGGCGTCAGGAAAATAGTGTCGGTGACACCACGACCAAATTTACGTCCAAAAGACCGGAGTAACCTGGAGGACTCAGTCTTAGAGACCTACTCCGGACCTTTAGGAGTCAAAACTTGGTCGAGGAGCCCCTCAAAAGTACTCATGAGTTGAAGTTTTGAAGACAGGACCCACTGAAATCAAGGGCAGATGGAATAAGTGAAGAGTCACTTAAAAGTAGGACATTTATTTCCGTACGAGCCTTGAAGGTAAGAAGGACTTCGAACTGTCCTCCGAAGGCGGGTAGAAAGTACGACCCGTCCACCGAGGCCGTTCCTCAGGCGAACTAGACTATTCGTCGGACCATGTCCAAAGGAAGAACACACAACAAAGGTCCGGAACCAGAAGACCTAGCCCAAACTGCGAGGGTCCGCCGTCTTCGATGGAAGATTAATGGGGTCGGGAGACGAGGATCGTGTCGTAAAACAGCAACAAACTAACGATTCAACATAGGGCGAAAAACGTTGTCGTGTCTGCTCGTGTGGTCCGAAGGGACAGGAAGTGACAGAGGGCCCCAAACAAGTGTGAGCACAGGCAACTCAACCACTACGGTAGATTGGTAGAGTAGGAGACAGTAGGGGAAGAGGAGGACGGAAGTTAGAACGGGTCGTAGTCCCAGAGAGGGTCACTCAGTCGAGAAGTGTAGTCCACCGGTTTCATAACCTCGAAGTCGGCTCCGACACGACTCGTCGGCACTAAATAAGGTGTATGTCCTCGGTGTCCCGTGTTACGGTCTGGTCCTTCCTTTTACGTCTCTTTCGGTCAAGACACAGGGTAGCAGGGAAGAACCAGTAGAAGGTCACCAACCAACATTTCGTTCTTGGTTCGGTTTCCTCTCTGTCAGAATCGATCTGAAAACCTTGACTACCCCCGACGGAAGAGTCAGACATATTCCTCCTGGTCCCACCGGTGTTTGCACCGTTGCACACTTTGGGGGACCTCGGTTTCTGTGAACAAACCGTCTTCTTAAGGGGAACATCTTGAGTCGCTTGTCGTAAACCCTGTCCTTTCCTCACTGAAAGTTCGCAAGATCTTTCCGAAGTCTTTCCCGAGACTCACTGGGAGAACGGGATGACGGACTCATGTCCCCACCGGGTCCCCCTCCACTCACCTTCAAAAGAAAGGACGCACCATACAGTCGCAAACCATGTGTCGGCGTCGAAACGCAATCTCCCAAGTCTGACCGAACAGTTTACTTTTAGGACCGGTCCCACAATTGCCATCGGTAAAGACCATAATAATATAACGAACGCACCGGCAAAGAGTAATTTGTGGAGTGATATCTGTCCCTTCTCACCCAATCGGAGTCAAGTGTGGGAGCTCCGTCAGAGAGGACCTCAGGCAAGAGCTCTCCACCGACAAACCGTGACACTTACAACAATACTTTCAGATGCGGCCTCCCTTATGACCCATGCATCCCTTGCTATCTTCATTAAGCGGCAACCTCTTCACTCACGACCCGTTCTATGTTCCCACCGGTGTGTCTCACGCACCTGGGGTCGCGGAACACACTCGCCCATTCGCGCGGTTCGTGCGGACCGTACGAAAGTCGTCGGGACCTCCGGATCTCGAAGGCAAAGACGGTGGACCTTCAGTTGTTCGCTTTTCCCTTTCCTGTCTTACTAACTTGTCCAGGAGTTCTCCCACAGGTTCACTGGTACTCCACGTACTTTTCGACGAGCCGAAACATCTGTAGTTCCTCCACGGTAAATTCGGTGACGTGTGGGTGGTCGCACCAATACCACCGTTCTGACTCCTTGCCTTGAGCGTCTGTGACCACGCCCGTCCGACTCAGTCGTGAGGTGAGACGACTGGCATGTGCGTGGGACACTCAGTCGTGAAGGGGAGGATTCGTTCACGCACGCTCTCTTTACCCACGACACACGAGGTCTCACAGACATCTTTGTGACAAGCATTGTTGGGGTTTGACCTCTGTTGGCGTCACACCGTCGCCCTCTTCCGGGACGGGTCGGGCGGGCGGCAGCGGGAATCACACATAGACAAGGAATTGCGATTTGTCTAAGTTGTTGAACGAAGTAATTGCCCACCTGAAAGATAATTTAAGGTTTAGGGAACGCCCGGAGGAGAATTTCAAGGACCCTCAGGGAACTTTTTTAAGGTTCAGGGTCTCTCTTCTGTAAAACGATTGATACCGATGCATCGTTTGGTGGGGGTGCATAATTATCGGCGAATTTGTTGAACCCTGCAAAGAGTGTTGACACACCGAGACACCCGCGTCGACGACCAACCAACCAAGGGGCTCCACAGCCGAGCATATTGAGTGTGTGACGTGAGTCGACCCTCGCGCTGACGCCGACTTCCAGGCTCTCCGAAGTGCGTCGCAGACCCCTCCGACCCTACCGACTCCGGCCCCGGAGAAAGACGTCGATTCCCGAGTGTGAAGGATGTGCCACCGAGTCTCCAGGACCCTCTCTTTCTGTTTCAGACCCCCGAAGAACGGTAAACTCGGACCTTGACGACGTCGGAGCGAAGATGGCGCAAGACGACTAGTCTCGTACAGAGATCCAGTGGGTCCCAAGTGCCCTTTCCTTCCTCCGAAGAGGGGAGTTCACGAACGTCCGACCCCTCGTCAAACAAGTTTTAGCGGAAACCTTGGTGACTGGGTCCGTTGTTCCCATTCCTTCCCGAGTCCGGTCCGGAGGTGGTGAGTCTTCTACCGGACCCATCACCGGAGTCAGAGGAGCGGACATTGTGGTTCCGAACCCACACTCTCGACACTTCGGGGAAAGTCGAGATTGTCGACACCCAGGCGCCAGACACATCTCTGTCACACGGATCACTCTGGATGTCTGGGTAGTGACCTCGGGGGAGGGGTCGGTTGGGTTCTTATTAGGTGTCCCAGACAAGAACGGAGGAAAAGGGTAGGGTCACTTCCCAGAGAAGTTGACTTCCCAGAAAACTTTGACTTCCCAGAAAAACCCCTTTTTTTATAGGTGTTTGAGGAAAGTAGGGTGTGTTTCTCCGTAAAGACTTAGCTTTTTTCTAATACTTCTGTAAATAAGTTCAGTTTCAAACTAAATAATCACATTACTCTATTTGGTTCTCCTTATGAAGAAGACCCGTCCACAAATGTACGTTAGACTTCTTTACAGGGTCTTATAAAAGTTTTATAAGATTGTATCAAAAGAGTCAAATTTTCATTTCTAAAAAATTTCTTTGTTTGGGTACCGGATGGTGTGACCCATGACATCCGAAAAATTTTTTCACTTCTTTCTATATTTTGTAATTCTTTGTTAATGTAGCGGGTACGACAGTGGTGGGATTTTGCTGGACTAGTTCGGAAACAGAGAGCCAAACAGAGAAGAGACGTAACCGTCTGCAACAACCAAGACCCGGGTGGAGAAAGTCCCCGCGACCATTTGGGATTGGTCAGACTCTTCTCTAGGTGAGGAAGACATCCACCGATCGAACTCTTCGCCCGAACACGACGAATTACCATATGCTACCTTTGAAACGGTCCCCCGAAGACCTTTCCGAAGAGACGAGACTATTTCTACATTCGTCCCATCCTTGTTTTGTACGCGGCTGAGACCTGAGCCCACACACTCCCCCAGGAAGGACTTCGACGACCGCACCCTCCGACCGGCTGTGCGACTACCTCGGTTGCAGTCTTTTCCGCCCCACTAGCACCGAGTATCTAGAACAAGGTTCCGGTGGATTAGCTGACAAGGACCTCGGCGGGACGGAGGTTTGCCGGACAAGATACTCTACTATGTAGGGGAAACACAAATTCGGTGGGAATAAATGTTAACAACAATGACCGTAGGGTTTTGTGGAATTGACGATGTTATATGTCTTGACATATTTATGCGAAACACTTCAAATAAGAGAGTAGGTTGTTTACTAGTTACTTCTACTCGGTCTGATCTCAGAAAGACATCTGCGTAGAACCGAGACGAAAAAAGTCAAATTGTAAAAGAGATCAACAATTGTTAAGAAACATACACATTAAAAAATTTTAAATAAATGAAAAATTAACTTCCTATTATCGAAATGTCTTAAAACAACAAAAAGACAGTTTGGAGTTGTGCTTAGTCGGTATCCACAGCTACATTAAAAATTTAACTCCGTATCAACTGTATGTTATATTCAATGTCCATATGTCAGGTCACTAAGAGTTAAAAATATCCAATCTGAGGTAATATCAATGATATCTTATAACGGACATAAGGGATACATGTTAAGGGTTAAGGAGGATCGAATAAAACATGTATTACATACACATATAGTTTACATATAAAATTTAAAGTAAAATAACTTCCCGTCAACAAACACTACACAACCAAAGCCGACGCATCGCATCGCTGAGTCAACGTGCACACACCCACACATAAGAAAAGCATAAAAGGTGATACCAGATAAAGTCCCACAGCTCGTCAGACGACACGACACGCCATCCTGGGAACAACGGGGTAAGACACGTGTGGTGAACCGGAGACGACTGGGTGTGAGTGGCGTAGGGGGGCGTGGGGCAGGGGGAACTGTTGGGGGTCAGACAAGGGATGTCCGGACAAGGGATGCCCAGACAAGGGATGCCCAGACAAGGGATGCTCGGACAAGGGATGCCCAGACAAGGGATACCCAGACAAGGGATGCCCAGACAGGGGATGCCCGGACAAGGGATGCCCAGACAAGGGATGCCCAGACAAGGGATACCCAGACAAGGGATACTCAGACAAGGGATACTCTGACAAGGGATGCCCAGACAAGGGATACTCAGACAAGGGATGCCCAGACAAGGGATGCCCAGACAAGCGATACCCAGACAAGGGATGCCCAGACAAGGGATACTCTGACAAGGGATACCCAGACAAGGGATACTCTGACAAGGGATACCCAGACAAGGGATACTCTGACAAGGGATGCCCAGACAAGGGATGCCCAGACAAGGGATACTCAGACAAGGGATACTCGGACAAGGGATACTCAGACAAGGGATGCCCGGACAAGGGATGCCCGGACAAGGGACACCCAGACGAGGGGCGACGAAAGTGTCCACTTGAGCGACCGCAGTACGAAGTCCAAAGTGTGTACTCACTACAGCGTACGATAAACACAGAGAGAGGGACTAAAAGAAGGGAGCCATACTAGTAGAGACCCAGATAGGTGCAACGACGTCCATTGTAATAAAGTAACAAACCTACCGACTGATCAAAAGGTGACAAGTATACCCGGGTAGAAGAAATGGGTGAGTAGGCAACTCCCTGCAAATCCAACACTTGACACCTGTCGCGACGGCACTTGAGTCCGCACGTCCGTGGAAAGGTCTGGTGTCAAACGGGTCTATGAACGGGTCCTCACCCGGACGACCCGGTGTGCGGTCGAGGCAAAAGTCCTTGGAGGCACGACAAAAGCTCTCAGACAACCGGTGGACATACAAAAGAAACCTCCTTGTAGATGAATAAAGAAGACGGGTACTAAGTCGACCCAACAAAAAGTAATAACTTAACATACTCGACAAACACATAAAACCTTTGATTCGGGGACAGCCAGTGTAGTAAACACTATAAAGGAGAAACTGATATCTGCCAACAAAGTAAAACAACTGTCAAAGGAAACGACACGTTTTCGAATAGTTAAACTACTCCGGGGTAAACAAATAGAACGAAAATAAAAATAACGGAACCCTCTGACTGGATTCTTTTGGAACGATGATAAATACAGTCTCTTACAAACGGACGAGAGAGAGAATCCTCGAAATACCACAGTACAGAGCATAAACTTAGAATTCGGCAAGACTCGAACAAAAACACACACCACACTCTTACAAGATTGAAGTGACCAAATGTGCGTCGACAGCTCACAGGGTCGTGGTGAACGACTTCTTCGACGTAAAAGACGTAACACACAAGACCGGAGTAAATAGCTTTTAATTAACCGGTATATCGACACAAACCCAAATAAAGACCGAAAGACAAGACGGGGCGACCAGGTGCACAGACAAAAACCCGTTCCTGGTGAGACAAGTTAAAGACCTCGAAACGTCATAACAGACTTCAGACCCTCCCAAACCGTAGGACGAAGAAAGAAAAAGGAGTCCTGGCGAAACCGTTAAGAGCCAGAGACCACCAGAGTATATCTAAAATCGTAAGGCACAAGGCCAAGACAACACATATACATTAAGGTCACCGAAGTCGAATTACCGATGAAAATGAATCGACGACGGGATAATAGACGGTAAGTCCAACGATTTCTAAGAGTAGCAATTTTCATTTCCGTCCACTGTAGTCACATGTGTGTCTTCATCAGTGTAAAGACTATCAAAACTTCTATATAAGGAATTTTTAATATTTGTTTTTCTATATTATGAAGATTCTACAGACTATGTATAAGAGTCTAACGACAGATCTGTTACATACGACTAAACGTCCGGAGGTGTGTCACAAACTATAAACGATGACGTACACTCCCGTGAGAGTATTATGTGTAAAAAGGGGCTTACAAAGGTCTTTTTTTATACTACTTTCAGATGTCCTGTGTAAACTAGTTGTTGAGTCACCGCATTTTTTTCTTTTTACCCTTCCCTCTGACACTTGTTTCCTTTCTCCGCACTTTCTATACGAAGTACCTGGAGCCCTCCTAGGACTAAGTGTGTCCACTAGACACTCTGACCTTATACCTGACCCTTAATAAAGGACAATTCTTCGACCACAAGTAGAGTAATCCACACTATTGCTGCATCACCAATGCAGCCCTTTTATGTCACGAACAGTCAATGTCTCCGTAGTAATAATTACCTATTCTGCCGTACGACAGAGCCCAAATAGTTATGAAATTTTTAGAGGTCGTCCGTTTCCCCCACCCCACCCTATCCCTTTTGTACTAACCGTTCTACAACTGTCGACGACTTTGGTCCTCGGCACTCAAATAACAGCACAAGAGAGATGGAAACACACATAAACCTTTCGTATTACGCTTTGAAGAGATAAAAAGCGGAATTAAAAAATTCTCTTATAAATCTGTCATACACGAGCTCCCGGCCCTCACCGTCCAGAACGAGACAGGAGCACCAGGTCCACTCCCCGAGACACCCCCGCCACCCGGGGACCGGTCCGGACGGCGAAGGAAGGACTGGGGTCCCTGTGTGGGTCCTAGTCCTCGGTGGGACTCCAACGTTAGTGTAGTCTTCGTCTAGACCTTATCAGTTCCCCCGGTCTACCTTCGTCTGGTGGTCCGCTCGGGGGCGGAGCCGGAGGTCTGGTGTGCCACGGGTGCTGGGGGCTAGTCGACCCGGTACGCGAGGGTCTGAGCCCCCGACCTGTGTTCGGGGCACTGGAGTCTGGACTTCGAGTCCCTGTTTCGCCGTACGACTTTTCGTGCGGCAGACTGTCAGTCGCAGTACCCACACATACTTTGTGCCCCCCTGGTTTGCGTACCCCGTCGCCCAAAAATTGAGGCTGACTTACCGTAGCGTACGACCCTCCCCGTGGGCGTGTGAGGCCGACACACAGACTCAGTCACCCCTGCCGCCCACAGGCGCAGACTGCGGCCGGCGAGGGGCTGGCACAGCCGAAGCCGTCGGGGAGCGCCCCCACAGACACACCGCGCGCCCTGCCGCCTGCGAGCCGAGCGGAGGGAGGCCAAGATGAAAGCCGCGCACGCCGGCGCGGACCCGAAAGGGGCGCGACGTCAGTCCACCCTCGGGCGCCCGGACCTCTGGTGTGTCTGGAGCCACGATTCAACCGAAGTGGCGACCCTCACCGCACCCCTACGCCTCAGTCACGCGGCCCGTCTGTCGTCCGAAGACTATTGCGGACACGGGAAAAGGGGTGGCTCCTCCTGGAACTCCGAATAATAAAGGTTAGGTTCCGCAACCATTACGGGTCATTGTCCCCTGAGTTTTCTCACCTCTGAAAGACACTTTTACGGACGAATAAGCGACTGTGTGAAAATTCGAGACTCTCGTCAGGCTCGATACCTTTGTGGAGATTGACGCTTGTGACCCTTCGCCAGAGGCCAACGAAGACACTTGTGGTGGCGAACAAGACAGAAGACAATAAAAACGACTAATTTTTCTCCCGTCACTAGTTCTTTTAAGTCATCCATTAGTTGTCAGTACCTAATAGGGAAGAAACTATTTTTGACTTACAAAATTTTGGTCGGTTTGTTCTTTCTTAGATCTCTAAAATTTAAGGACCTTGTTGACCGTCCTTATCTACTACGCCATACATATAATGAGTCGGTACTTTTCCTCACCTTTTCCTTACGGTAAACGTCTCTACACCTGCCTGGATCTCGCACAGTATCTCAGACTTCAGTCAGTCTTTCTCTTTTTATATAACAGTGAATGAACACCTTAGGTATTTTTTACCATACGCACGGACGGTCAGTGCAGGCTGAGAAACGTTGGGGGTACTTGACAGATGCCCTAAAGGGTCCCTTCTCATGACCCTGCTCAGCGTCAAAAGAAGAGGTCCCCGAGAAAGGGTGGGTCTCCAACTTGGGCACAGAGAACGTGACCGTCCACCCAAGAAATGGGGACTCGGACCCTTCGGTCCTTTTACCACGTCCACTTGGGTAAGCGTTTATCAGAGGCTGCCTCTCTTGTCCGGACCAGTCGGTCCACCCCTCGTCTGTGACATCTTTATCCATTGACTACCCCCGGATGACCCGTCGCGTCCCAGCGCTGGGTCGCCGGACACACTGATTTACCCTTCGTCGAGATTGGTCCTCCGCTACGTCCATACGCACATCGACTCAGCGAAACGACTTGTCTTCCTTTATCGGGTCACAGCCTTTTGCTGAGATGAAGTCAGGAGCCGGTTAGACGGTTAGAGACGTTGCGGTCTCGTAGTGATCCTCAGAGTACGTGATCTTTGTGTCGTCGAGTGGTTCGCACAGTCGACGGAAGTCGTGACCGGGACGCACATGGTGTCCGTAAACAGGGTTCCTTCCGACGTAAGTCCCGGGACTTCGGTCCCGTCTCGGCAGCACGAAACGATGTCGGGACCGGAGTGGGCCGGAACGAAGCGCCTGTCGTCAAATAGACAGGGTCGGACCTACGGCCCGAGGGCCTCCCTCCCGGGACAGGTCCGGTAGGGCCGCACCGGGGCTGAGGATCGCGGTCAAGGGCCTGGGCTGCCGGCGCGCCACTCACCAACGAGAACGGAAACGGCCAACGCCAAGTCAGCGAGCCGGCTCAGGCCGAGAGACTTGGGGCGCCTACCGTCGTGCGGTCCCGCCCTCGACGCAAAGTGAGGGAAACGAGACGAGAGGTTCTCCTTTTAGTGACTCAGGAGACACGCAGTCCTTCCTTCCAAAATTTATGAATGTGTAACAGCCGTCGCGACCCAGGGGTGACTGCACGTCTCAAAAGAGATGAGCGCCGCTGAGCCCCTAGGGAGAGCGACGGCACACGTCTGAAGAGTGGCGTCACCGCAGAGCCCGACACCCTGAGTCCGAGTCCCGGACACCCGGGGCCACAACACCACACCGAAAACACTAACACCACATACACCGAAACCACCGACACGACACACCGGGGTCACAACACCACACACCGGGACCACAACACACACACCGAAAACACCAACACTACACGCACCGAAACCACAACACCACACACCGGGACCACAACACCACACACCGGGGTCACAACACCACACACCGGGACCACAACACACACACCGAAACCACAACACCACACACCGGGGTCACAACACCACACACCGGGACCACAACACACACACCGAAAACACCACCACCACACGCACCGAAACCACAACACCACACACCGGGGCCACAACACACACACCGGGGTCACAACACACACACCGGGGCCACAACACCACACACCCGAAGCCACCCACACCACACACCGAAACCACCGACACAACACACCGGGGCCACCAACACCACACACCCGGGTCAACAACCCCGTGTGCCCGAGTGGGCGGGACGCCGCACACCCTAGAAGAACCCGGTCCCTAGTTGGACCACAGGAGACGAAACGTTCTACCTAGGAATTGGTGACCTGGTAGTCCTTCCCTTCGGCGAGTCAGCACAGGCTGAGAAACGCTGGGACACCTGACAGCGCGGTCCGAGGAGACAGGTACCTTGAGAGGTCCGTTCTTAGGACCTCACCCAACGGTAAAGGAAGAGGTCCCCTAGAAGGGCTGGTCCCTATCTTGGGTCCAGAGGACGTAACACCCGTCTGCGAATGACAGACTCGGGGTCCCTTCGGGGACCTTGTGGTCCCGTCGGGTCTTTCCTACTAAATGATGTTCTTTCACAACCGGGAGAGCTCGGCACGCAATGTGCTCACTCAGGGGACCGGGAACCGTTCGCAAAGGGAGCGGGGAGGCACACGTGTCGACGACGATAAAGACCCGGAAGAGGTAAAGTCACTGAAATGGGTCAAATACCTTACAACAACCCAGTTATTTACCGGGTCCTATTTGTGACGAGGAATAGGGACGCACAGCGGAGTCAAGACAAAGTCACTTCTCTCGGTTCCACGGGCGATCGAAATGTCGGAACCCACTCCTGAGGTCCAAAGGAAAAATGTAGAAGAAGCACGTCCTTGTACGTCTTCGAAATGACCAAAGTCCTCAAGTGACTCGGCCTCCTCCACGGGGTCGCGGGGATCTAGTCCTTGGTTAGTGAGTTGTGGAGCGGCTGGGGCGACACAAGGAACCTGATCCATCTTTTTTTGGCGACGAGAGTCAAGTCAGACATTTGAGTCAAAAAAGAATTGGGAGACGATCAAGTCGACGGAGTAAAGTTGAGCTCGAACCCCTATTCTTAATTTCCATGATTGTTTCTTTTCTCTTGTTTCTGTCTTGAAGGAATGGAGTTTGCTCCTACAGACTATTGTTTCGGGTGTGACGGTCCTCAGTGACTCGTGGAAATTCAAAGTTTTGTTCCCAAGGTCTCTTCTCTACTGCCAGACTGTAAGGTGGTGATTCCCGGCCCTAACATGGACGGTCACCTTAATAGGGGCCAGGGACCAAGGCAGGAATCGTCCAGTAGGACAAGTAAGGTGAGGTACGGTAGGTCGATTTTTCGATTTTACACCACAGAAGGAGGGCGGAGAACCTCCTTAATTAATGTGCGATTTCTCATCGATGTACGCTAATCACAGGCTCCATTACGTGAAATCCTGAAGGGACCTCTGAGTCCGCCTTTTCTTAGACGGACGTCACGTCCTCTGTGCCCAGGATAGGAACCCAGTTCTTCTAGGGACATCTTTCTTTACCGTTGGGTGAGGTCAAAAGAACGGACCTCTTAGGGTGCCTGTCTCCTCCGACCACCCGATGTCAGGTACCCCAGTGTGTCTCAGCGATCTATGCTGACTCTTTCCTTTCAACTTAAATTAACCTTTTGATTTGTCATTGAGATAAGGAAACGGTCCGTTTGGTAAGTCATAGTGTCACTAGGTTCGGATACGGGGTTAGTCACTGCGACTTCTTCGACTTCAACTTGTCAAGATACTTCTGGATGTTCTGAAAAATCTTGATTCTGTGTTTTTTCTACAGGAAAAGGAATATCCCCTGACCTTACGTTTTCATCCTTCAGTTCTTTGTGGACCCCATTGTCCGTTTAAACCGGAACCTTATGTCTTACTTCGTCCCGTTTCCGATTGTCTCAAAACGGTTCTCTTGCGTGACTAGTATCGTTTGTGGGAGAAGGTTGTTGTGTTCTCTTCTGAGATGTGTACCTGTAGTGGTCTACCAGTTGTGACTTTAGTCTAACTAATATAAGAAACGTCGGTTTCTACCTCTTCGAGATATGTCAGTCGTTTTTGTTCTGGTCCTCGACTGACACCGAGTCTAGTACTTGAGGAATAACGGTTAAAGTCTGAGTTTAACTTCTTTTCTCCCTTTTGGCGATCTGGTAAGTCCATACTGGATTTAGTTTAGGGAATACTAATATGTCACCTTCACTCTTTATCTAAATTCCCGGATCTAGACTATCTATCTCACGGACTACCTGATACCTCACTCCAAGCACTGTGACATGTCCTCTGTCCCTAGTTTTGGTAGGGGTACCTTTTCTTTACGTTTGTTCGTTTTACCGACAGACCCCTCCGGAATGTTTGTCGACACTTTTCTTCTCTTCACTTTTGTTTCCTCTTTTCCTTTCTATGTTCGTAGACTTACGTCTCAAGGTTTCTTGTCGTTCTTCTCTATTCTTTCGGAAGAAGTCACTAGTCACGTTTCTTTATGTCCTTTTGTTGTCTTACCCTTTCTGAACTCTAGAGAAGTTCTTTTAATCTCTACGGTTCCCTTGTAAGGTACGTTTCTACCCGAGCTATTTCCTGTCTTTACCATACCTGGATTGCCTTCGTCTTCTATAATTCTTCTCCACCGTTCTTATGTGTCTTCTTGACATGTTTTTTCTAGAAGTACTGGGTCTATTAGTGCTACCACACTAGTGAGTGGATCTCGGTCTGTAGGACCTTACACTTCAGTTCACCCGGAATCTTTCGTAGTGATGCTTGTTTCGATCACCTCCACTACCTTAAGGTCGACTCGATAAAGTTTAGGACTTTCTACTATGACACTTTCACGACGTGAGTTACACGGTCGTTTAAACCTTTTGAGTCGTCACCGGTGTCCTGACCTTTTCTAGTCAAAAGTAAGGTTAGGGTTTCTTTCCGTTACGGTTTCTTACGAGTTTGATGGNTTAATTTCCATGATTGTTTCTTTTCTCTTGTTTCTGTCTTGAAGGAATGGAGTTTGCTCCTACAGACTATTGTTTCGGGTGTGACGGTCCTCAGTGACTCGTGGAAATTCAAAGTTTTGTTCCCAAGGTCTCTTCTCTACTGCCAGACTGTAAGGTGGTGATTCCCGGCCCTAACATGGACGGTCACCTTAATAGGGGCCAGGGACCAAGGCAGGAATCGTCCAGTAGGACAAGTAAGGTGAGGTACGGTAGGTCGATTTTTCGATTTTACACCACAGAAGGAGGGCGGAGAACCTCCTTAATTAATGTGCGATTTCTCATCGATGTACGCTAATCACAGGCTCCATTACGTGAAATCCTGAAGGGACCTCTGAGTCCGCCTTTTCTTAGACGGACGTCACGTCCTCTGTGCCCAGGATAGGAACCCAGTTCTTCTAGGGACATCTTTCTTTACCGTTGGGTGAGGTCAAAAGAACGGACCTCTTAGGGTGCCTGTCTCCTCCGACCACCCGATGTCAGGTACCCCAGTGTGTCTCAGCGATCTATGCTGACTCTTTCCTTTCAACTTAAATTAACCTTTTGATTTGTCATTGAGATAAGGAAACGGTCCGTTTGGTAAGTCATAGTGTCACTAGGTTCGGATACGGGGTTAGTCACTGCGACTTCTTCGACTTCAACTTGTCAAGATACTTCTGGATGTTCTGAAAAATCTTGATTCTGGGTTTTTTCTACAGGAAAAGGAATGTCCCCTGACCTTACGTTTTCATCCTTCAGTTCTTTGTGGACCCCATTGTCCGTTTAAACCGGGACCTTATGTCTTACTTCGTCCCGTTTCCGATTGTCTCAAAACGGTTCTCTTGCGTGACTAGTATCGTTTGTGGGAGAAGGTTGTTGTGTTCTCTTCTGAGATGTGTACCTGTAGTGGTCTACCAGTTGTGACTTTAGTCTAACTAATATAAGAAACGTCGGTTTCTACTTCATCGAGATACGTCAGTCGTTTTTGTTCTGGTCCTCGACTGACATCGAGTCTAGTACTTGAGGAATAACGGTTAAAGTCTGAGTTTAACTTCTTTTCTCCCTTTTGGCGATCTGGTAAGTCCATACTGGATTTAGTTTGGGAAATACTAATATGTCACCTTCACTCTTTATCTACATTCCCGGATCTAGACTATCTATCTCACGGACTACTTGATACCTTACTCCAAGCACTGTAACATGTCCTCTGTCCCTAGTTCTGGTAGGGGTACCTTTTCTTTACGTTTTTTCGTTTTACCGACAGACTCCTCCGGAATGTTTATCGACACTTTTCTTCTCTTCACTTTTCGTTTCCTCTTCTCCCTTCTATGTTCGTAGACTTACGTCTCAAGGTTTCTTGTCCTTCTTCTCTATTCTTTCGGAAGAAGTCACTAGTCACGTTTCTTTATGTCCTTTTGTTGTCTTACCCTTTCTGAACTCTAGAGAAGTTCTTTTAATCTCTATGGTTCCCTTGTAAAGTACGTTTCTACCCGAGCTATTTCCTGTCTTTACCATACCTGGATTGCCTTCGTCTTCTATAATTCTCCTGAACCGTTCTTATGTGTCTTCTTGACATGTTTTTTCTAGAAGTACTGGGTCTATTAGTGCTACCACACTAGTGAGTGGATCTCGGTCTGTAGGACCTTACACTTCAGTTCACCCGGAATCTTTCGTAGTGATACTTGTTTCGATCACCTCCACTACCTTAAGGTCAACTCGATAAAGTTTAGGGCTTTCTACTATGACACTTTCACGACGTGAGTTACACGGTCGTTTAAACCTTTTGAGTCGTCACCGGTGTCCTGACCTTTTCCAGTCAAAAGTGAGGTTAGAGTTTCTTTCCGTTACCGTTTCTTACGAGTTTGATGACGTGTTAACGTGAGTAGAGTGTACGATCATTTCATTACGAGTTTTAAGAGGTTCGGTCCGAAGTCGTTATGTACTTGGCACTTGAGGGACTACAAGTTCGACCTAAATCTTTTCCGTCTCCTTGGTCTCTAGTTTAACGGTTGTAGGTGACCTAGTAAGTTTTTCGTTCTCTCAGGTCTTTTTGTAGATAAAGACGAAAGAACTGATACGGTTTCGGAAACTGACACACCTAGTGGTGTTTGACACCTTTTAAGAATTTCCCTACCCGTATGGTCTAGTGGACTGGACGGAGAACTCTTTAGACATACGTCCAGTCCTTCGTTGTCAATCTTGACCTGTACCTTGTTGTCTAACAAAGGTTTATCCTTTTCCTCATGCAGTTCCGACACATAACAGTGGGACGAATAAATTGAATATACGTCTCATGTAGTACTCTTTACGACCTGACCTTCTTTGTGTTCGACCTTAGTTCTAACGGCCCTCTTTATGGTTAGTGGAGCCTATACGTCTACTGTGGTGGGAATACCGTATTTGACTTCTCCTTGATTTCTCGGAGAACTACTTTCACTTTTTCCTCTCGCTTTTTCAACCGAAATTCGAGTTGTAAGTCTTTTGATTCTAGTACCGTAGACCAGGGTAGTGAAATACCCTTTATCTACCCTTTTGTCACCTTTGTCACAGTCTGAAATAAAACCCCCCGAGGTTTTAGTGACGTCTACCACTGACGTCGGTACTTTAATTTTCTGCGAATGAGGAACCTTCTTTTCAATACTGGTTGGATCTATCGTATAAATTTTCGTCTCTGTAGAGAAACGGTTGTTGTCAGGCAGATCAGTTCCGATACCAAAAAGGACACCAGTACATACCTACACTCTCAACCTGACACTTCTTCCGACTCGTGGCTTCTTAACTACAAAGACTTGACGCCACAACCTCTTCTGAGAACTCTCAGGGAACCTGACGTTCCTCTAGGTTGGTCAGGTAAGACTTCCTCTAGTCGGGACCCTAAAGAAACCTTCCTTACTACGATTTCGACTTTGAGGTCATGAAACCGGTGGAGTACTCTTCTCAACTGAGTAACCTTTTCTGAGACTACGACCCTCCCTAACCCCCGTCCTCTTCCCCAGTTGTCTCCTACTCTACTAACCTACCGTAGTGACTGAGTTACCTGTACCCAAACTCACTTGAGGCCCTCAACCACTACCTGTCCCTCCGGACCGCACGACGCTAAGTACCCCAACGTTTCTCAGCCTGTGCTGACTCGCTGACCGGACTTGACTTGCCTTTCTCATGTCTCACACACGTAGGCCCACAAACCCTTTCCGCCGGGAGACCGCAGGGAAGTCCCTCGTCGTCAATATTAAAGTCCTCGAGTGTCTGCAGACTAGACTGAGGTAGGCCCCTACGCGACGCCCGGTGGTGACCAATCGGTGCCGTGGTTTCGTTTCGCAATCAAACGGGTATCGTCCGACAATGGTCCTTTCTCCTAAAACCCACCTAGGTTCTCTAGGACCGCTACCCCGGGGTCGATCCTCTGACCTGGACTTATACGTTTGTCGATCCAAACTAAACTTAAATTTTTTGGCTTGGGTCCCTCCGTACGACTCCCGAATGAAAAGTTTACTACAAAAAAAAAGTTTTCCTGAAACTGCGGACAGGGGAGTCTGTTTATTCTAGGGAATCCAAATGACTTAGTCAACGAACCTTCCTTAAACACAGGGAGTGCCACTCGACTTCGATTCGCGGGGACTTACTGTTCACGACTCACAGAAAGAGAAGGCAAAGAGGAAAAAGAATCACCACAGGTGACAGGATGTTAACCATAAGAATTAATGTACAGACACACACCCTCATCTTTCCAGTTCTTCCAGTGTTAACATTTGTCCTTCTCTGTTTCCGTTCTCTCTGAAATAAAATAGTTTGACATTGGTGGTTAGGGAGTCGTGAGGGTCTCGTACTTTTAAAACAAATTTTCTACTCCTTTAGAACTCGTTTTACAACTAAAGGTGCAGACGACCGTGTACGACAAAGACAGACTTCGTAATGATCGTGGTGTGTGTGTGTGCTCACATGCGCACTCGTGCGTGGAGGCACGGAACGGACGGCTTAAGAAGAAGTCGAAAGACAAATCTGAAGGATCTGGGATTCAGACTCTTGCCAAAGGGAGAATCGTAAAGGGTAGTCAAGTCAAGTCATGTCAGCGAGTCAGCACAGGCTGAGAAACGCTGGGGTACTTGACGTTGTGTGGTCCGGAGGGACAGATAGTGGTTGAGGGCCTCAAGTGAGTTTGAGTCCAGGTAGTTCAGTCACTACGGTAGGTCGGTAGAGTAGGAGACAGCAGGGGAAGAGGAGGACGAGGGTTAGGGAGGGTCGTAGTCCCAGAAAAGGTTACTCAGTTGAGAAACGTACTACACCGGTTTCATGACCTCAAAGTCGAAATCGTAGTCAGGAAAGTTTGTTGTGGGTCCTGACTAGAGGACCAACCTAGAGGAACGTCAGACTCCCTGAGAGTTCTCAGAAGAGGTTGTGGTGTCAAGTTTTCGTAGTTAAGAAGTCGCGAGTCGTATGTACTGATGACCTTTTTGGTATCGGAACTGATTTGCCTGGAAACAACCGTTTCATTACAGAGACGAAAAGTTATACGATAGATCCAACCAGTATTGAAAAGAAGGTTCCTCATTCGTAGAAAATTAAAGTACCGACGTCAGTGATAGACGTCACTAAAACCTCGGGGTTTTTTATTTCAGACTGTGNCTGGGATTCAGACTCTTGCCAAAGGGAGAATCGTAAAGGGTAGTCAAGTCAAGTCATGTCAGCGAGTCAGCACAGGCTGAGAAACGCTGGGGTACTTGACGTTGTGTGGTCCGGAGGGACAGATAGTGGTTGAGGGCCTCAAGTGAGTTTGAGTGCAGGTAGTTCAGTCACTACGGTAGGTCGGTAGAGTAGGAGACAGCAGGGGAAGAGGAGGACGGGGGTTAGGGAGGGTCGTAGTCCCAGAAAAGGTTACTCACTTGAGAAACGTACTACACCGGTTTCATGACCTCAAAGTCGAAATCGTAGTCAGGAAAGTTTGTTGTGGGTCCTGACTAGAGGACCAACCTAGAGGAACGTCAGACTCCCTGAGAGTTCTCAGAAGAGGTTGTGGTGTCAAGTTTTCGTAGTTAAGAAGTCACGAGTCGTATGTACTGATGACCTTTTTGGTATCGGAACTGATTTGCCTGGAAACAACCGTTTCAGTACAGAGACGAAAAGTTATACGATAGATCCAACCAGTATTGAAAAGAAGGTTCCTCATTCGCAGAAAATTAAAGTACCGACGTCAGTGATAGACGTCACTAAAACCTCGGGGTTTTTTATTTCAGACTGTGGTAAAGGATAGTGTCTTATTTGTGAAGTGATGTGCTCTCGAGGTACTTCCGTCCCGGGTCCAGACGGAAAAGGGTGGCAAGATCAGGGTCAAGGAACTTACCGTCGGTTATTCACAAGTATCTCATTCCCTTAAGGGTGCTCAGAGACACTCCGAAGAAACGTACTCGGAAACCCACAGTGAGACTTATTACAGACACGTCAGACCGACAGGCCCAACAGATGACATGTTCTCGTAGATCGCCTTGGCCCTCCCCTCCGACGTCACGTCGGGGGCAAGAGTCGTGGTGCGGTAACAGCGACCGAACCTCGGGTGAACCTCCTTCTCCACGGAAAAAGAATAAACGTCACGGCGTGGGATAGTCGAGACTCGTCGGGTCGAGACTAGTTGTGAAGTACAGAAGTTTTCCTTCACCCTTAAGAGGGAGGGTAAGGATCTTTCCGACCCTGTCTCACAAAAATTCCCTTGACAAATAAATCCAGGGGACTTCACTTTCAGCGAGTCAGCACAGGCTGAGAAACACTGGGGCACCCGATATGTCAGGTACCCTAAGAGGTCCGGTTTTGTCACCGCACCCATCGGGAAGAGAAGAGGTCCTCTAGCAGGAGTGGGTCCGTAGCTCGGGTCCAGAGGGCGTAACGTTCGCCTAAGAAATGGTTGACTCGATAGTCCCTTCGGGGGAGTAATTGAAAAAGAATTTGGACTTCACTTCCCTTCACTTTCAGACTGAGAAACATTGGGGTACCTGAAGAGGTCCTGTCTTACGACCTCACCCACCGGAAAGGGAAGAGGTCGCGTAGAAGGACTGAGTCCCTGGTTTCACCCCAGAGGACGTGACGTCCGCCCAAGAGATGGTCGACTCGGTGGTCCCTTCGAGTCCTTATGACCTCCTCCACCCGATACGGACGAGGACCCCTAGAGGGGGTCGGTCCCCACCTTGGGTCCAGAGGGCGTGACGTCCGCCCAAGAGATGGTCGACTCGGCGTCCCTTCCGGGAGACGGCCGGTAGTGCCGGCTCTGAGTCGGGCAGGCGCCGGCTCTGAGGGCGGGGAGGCTAAAGACAGAGGGCGTCCCAAACCCTACCGGTGCGGTCGCTGTCACCCGCCCTTCCACAAGGACTAGCAGATGCCGGAGGAGCCCACGAGGTCGAGGGAGGACAAGAAGTTGGAGAAGGACCTCGCGGAGTAGTGGCGGTAGCGGGTGCAGAGCCCCGCCCGCCGCGGGCCCTCCGGCAGCCGCGCGCGCCACGACGACCGCGACCCGCGGCGGAGGGACCGCGACATGCGCCGGCGGCTCCCGACCCCGATGGACCTGCGCGAGATGAAGACGAAGCACCGGAAGTCGTGGTAGCCGGAGCCCCTGGACCAGTCGCCGGTCGCCCGCGCGGTGCGGCCGGTCCCGGAGATGGCGCACCGGTTGAAGCAGGAGGACGAGCGCCCGCAGACGACGGACATGAGCGAGAAGCTGCAGCGCAGGCAGGAGCAGGCCGTCCGCCACCTGACCCGGGACCCGGCCCGCCGCCCGCGCCCGACGCCCGCCCCGGCCCCGGCCCCGGCGCCGCCCGGCGGGGCGTCGTTGCGGCACCCCGGCCCGGCGCACGCGTCGCCCCGGGCGCCCCGCCGCCTCCGCCCGCCGCCGAGCCCGCTCCGCCAGAGGTACTTCCCGCACGACCGCCGGCCGTTCCGGAGGGACCGGCACCGGGTCCTCGGCGACGGGCCTCGCCGGCCGCCGGCGGGCGCGGCCCGGTCGCGCGGCGGACGCCTGCTGCTCAAGAGCCCCCCGCACCCGCGGAAGCGGCAGTACTTGCCGTCCGACCGGCTCTGGTCGCGGGCGTGCATCCTCGCCCCGCCGGGCGGACCTCGGGGAGCACCCTCTAGAGAAGAGGTCGTCCGACGGGGAAGGGTCCCGACGCCCTGGACTTCGGAGCTCCGGAGCGAGGAGTGGCAGTCGGAAGACATTCAGACTTCCGTGAGAAATCTTCACTGGGTGTGTTCGCCAGTCATGCACCGGAGGACTGAGTAGAGCGAGGTCTTAGACTTGGGTTCTCTCCCTGCGAAGGAATTCGGAGCTAAAGGACGACAGGACAAGACGTAGACCTTTATGTTTGGGACTTCTGCGCTCAAGAGGACTTAAGTGTCGGAGGGGCTCCGCGAAGTCGCTCCCCTCTCGCGCTGACCCGAAAGAAGAACGGCTCGACGGGAGGCCCGTCTACAAAGACCCCACGACGTCGATCCCTCTCGTGGACAAGGAGGAATACGGACGAAGAGAGAAAAACAAAGAGACAAGAAAATAAACATTCTCGAATCCCGAACTGACTCCACGGACACCCTGGAGTCGTACCAATTCTTTTATTTTAAGTCGAAGTCCGGAAATTTGGCGTCGTTCCACTACCCCTCTCAGGTGAGAACAGGGACTTGTGACCTCGAGTGGCACAAGGTTCCACTACCCCTCTCAGGTGAGAACAGGGACTTGTGACCTCGAGTGGCACAAGGTTCCACTACCCCTCTCAGGTGAGAACAGGGACTTCTGACCTCGAATGACACAAGGAAACTTGCCAGGGTCTCTGGTGACGTCAAAATGGTCCCGAACCCCGGGTAACGCCTCTATTACTGACAGATAAATAATTTTAACCTTTAAATTATTTCGGAGTAAAATAATTGTTTCGAATGTACTCACGAGTAATTCCTACAACCCCATCTCACGAAGTAATTTGTCCATGAATGACGTGAGTGTCTTTCTCCTTTACTCTTTAATTGGAACTCCCTAACGCTTGTAGCAGAACCTAAGAACCGACCTCTTTGTAAGATCTGGCCTATTACTTTGGACCGAGAAGGACAGATTCGGAGGACCCAGGACGGAGACCCTGACATTGTTCGGACTACCATAATGGACCGAATAACAATTTCGTCAGGTACGATACTTGCTCCCGACAACTAGAAGTAGTTACGTCTTCCAAACCCCCTACTCTCGTCCCAAATATTCTCTATTGACGATAAAAAATATTCGATTCTTACCACAGGTGTACCGTGAAAGTCTTTACTCCTCCTTTCTACCCGGGGCATTTCTCCTATTACGTCTTTTCGGGACGGACCACTTTGACTTGACAACTCGTCTTTCGTAGTCTGACCCTCCTGGGAATCCTTGGTGGAGTAGGTTGGAGGTACGAAAACTGTCTTCCTCTGTCTCCGGGCTTCCCTAACGGGGAGCAGACCCGCGAGTCCGACTGCCACTTGTCGGTCGGCCCTCTTCGTGAGACCAGAGACTTCTCCAGACCCGAGAACCGGGTACTAGGTGGGTCGGAGTCACGGACGTTGCCGAGGGAGAGGTCCGACAACGGAAAAGAAGGTCGACCGTTTGGGTTTATAAAGCAAATTCTAGGGTCCTCACGGGGTCTCGGTGTCACACTATTCGTCGTCGGGATCCGAAACTTGAATCCCGAGGACTCCGAGATTTTGAGTCTCTGGAAGTTGGTGACGAAACATTATGCGAATTCCCCGTCGTCGGACCTCATGACGTTTTGGGAACAATCCTCGGAGACCAGTATTTGGGTAGAGGGGTCCCCGAAACGGGACGTTCTCCGTGACACCCCTTCACCCCCCAACGCCCCCCCTCGACCCAGGGGTAGGGATCCCCTAAAGAAAATAAAAAATTTAAAAATAAAATATAACCTCATATCGGTTAATTGTTATAACACTAGCAAAGTCCACCTGTCGTTTCCCGGAGTCGGTATGCACATGTACACAGGCAAGAGGGGGTCTGAGGGGAGGGTAGGTCTTCGTCCTTAGACACGACGTGGCTTTCAGGTTCACCCCCCGTCCGGCCTCCTGACGCCACTCGCACGGGGTTGTAGGCCCCTCCCCCACCGAGAGACTTTGATTCCGACTCAGACTTTGTGAGGGTTGTAGGGGCGGAGGTGCGAGTTCGAGGTCCACTGTCCGTAGTTGTCGTGTGGCGATCCTCGGGTCCTCACGTCTCTGGGAGAGAGTCCTCCCACGTTCCTCCTTCGGACTTGAAGTCCTAGTCTGACTGGAGCGGGGCCGTTTGGCGCAAAGTAGGGTCTGTGTCGGAACGACGTCCTGACGCTCGCACTCCTCGAGACTCCCACTGGTGTCGTTGTCCGTTGGAGTCAGACTAGGTTCGTAGGTGCGGCTCGCAAGTAGCCGTCCTTTCCGTACGAGCACAGATCTGTGTCTTCGAGCCGGAGTCAGAGGTGACCGCTTGTGTTCTACGGGTTGAAAGTTCCTTTTTTAGTCCTTCGTCCGTTTTTTTTAATTTTTTCTTTTGTAAGAGGTCCTGTTCCGTTGATAGTCTAGACTTTGTTTACAATCTTTATAGACCGTCCCTTAAATTTTAGTGATAATCATTCAATTTCTAAGTTGCCCCTTCCCACCTGTAGTCCATCCATTAAAGTCACCTCTCTACCCTGCATATTCTCAGTTCATCTTTACGATCTTTCTTTTTCGTGTCGTTGTCTCTACTTACCGCGGAAGTTGTCTGAATAGTCAGCGGACGGCGTCGGTGCTTCTCTCAGGTACTTGGACTTCTCTCTTTGACGAGTCTGATTTTACCTTTCTACTCTCACTTTTTCTCTTGTACTGCAGGCCCTCGAAGTCCTGGTTCAGTCTGCCCAATAGCGTCCTCTGTTACTCTTGTCTCGTCTTCTATGAAGTCTTCTTCATTAGCGACTGTCGAAAGGTTTTAGGTACTGTCTGCGTTTCTTCTAGGTTCTCCGAGCATCCTGTGGATCGTTCAAAATATATTTATATATATGCATAAATGTATATATGTCTATACATATCTATGTATATATATTTGTGTATATTATTTGTGTGACCTATATAGATCCGGATGTTAGTTTACCGTCTTTTGTTTTTCTGTTTCTCAGAACTTCTGTCGATCTTTCATCCATGTAAGTGTCCGCGTTCTATTCTTAATCTAGAGTAGTCTTTGGTACGGACATCATTCTCTTATCATACCGTAGAAATTTTGCGACTTCAAAATTTTTCTTCGGGACAGTTAGGGCTTAAGATATAGGTAGTTTGTGGGAAGTTTGTCCCTCCTCTTCGTTTATGAAAGAGTTTGTTTTTAGATCTCTCAAGTAACGGTCGTTTAGATGGAAAGTTCTTTACCAAAAGTTTCAAGAAATTATAAAATTTTGTTACTCTCTCTTTCTCGTCTTTTCTTAAGATTAATCACTTTCATCTTTTTTCATCACTTTATCGTTTAATGGCAATCTTGGGGCTTCACCACTAACGACGTCCGCTCTGGATGCCTGCTTTTGGTTTTGGTCGCTGCAGCTTCAAATTCGTCTTGGTCCCACACACGTCTCTACGGGACCGCCTCCGGAGCTTCCTGGAGGTGGTTGATGGCTTTATAATTCCGTAGTGTTTTTCTTGAAATGCCACCTCTTAAAATCATTGAAACTTCACCTCTTAAGACCGTCTGTGGTGAAATTAGTTCACTCGTCCGATTACTATGGTCGACACTCATGACTGTAGACTTTACTGAGCAACTCTGCCCGTATCGTAGACTCCGTAGGAACGGTTACTGTAGTCAGATTAGAGTGTCTGTCTGAATTTGACTCCCGACAAGATGTGTTAATGACTGTCTATGAGAAGTTTTCAGAGTTCGGTTACTTTCTGTTCGAATTCCTCCGTACTGCTGACTAACGGTGCACCCTGGGAAGCAACCCTGGACCTTATACTTTGTTTACCATCACCTGTTTGGTTCCACTGCAAGTCATTTAGGGCATCAGATGAATTATCCTAATATGGACACAGTGTCAGAACCAAAATTATTGACAAGACACCAATACATTCTACAATTCACTCTTCATCAACCTATTTTCCATACACCTTTGAGACGTGATAAAACGTTAAACTGACATTCAGATTTTAATAGAGTTCATTTTTTCTTTTTTGGGTTCTGACGGAGCTCAAACGTGTGTTGGTCAGTGTGGCCCCACGTACGACGCTGAACTCACGTCGCGGGGACCCTGAGGTCAAGCCAAGAGTGCAGGAACGTCCAGAACCGGAACGAGCTTTCGTCACTCTGAAGGGACCGTTAGGTAACTAATTCTGTGACGGAAAGGTTGTGTCCTCTACACCCAAGTTAGGGACCAACCCCTTGATCCTTGGGTGTACGATGCTCCGGTTTTTAATCAATTAATTTTTTTATTTCGTCATCAAAACGCTCACACGTGGGGTCTAGTCGTCGTTGTCGTCTTTATCCCGTGACCCACCCTTACTTTTAAGAGGCCGGTGTGTGGACTGAAGTCCTTAGTCTTCGAGAGTGCCTCTCTCCCCTCCTCTCCCGCTCTGCGCACCTCTCATTGTACCTTTGAATGTACTGGCACACGTTTCGTCTGTCAGTTGTCCTACACGACGTGCCGAGTCTCTTGAGTTTGTCCCCGGGACGTGGTTGGATCTCCCCACCCTCCGCCAAGTTTTCCCTCCCCTGCGTCCATTTGGATACCGACTCAGCACGACTCCCCACTGTCCTTTGTCGTTTTAAGACCCTCCGTTGATCGGAAGTTAATTTGTTACTTTTTTTCTTAGTCTTCGAGACTCCCATCCCGGGTCTTTAGAAGTTGTTTAAAAGGTCCGCAAAAATAACGGGTTATTTCTTTCGGAGGGACTCGCACTCGATATTTCCTGTTCTTTCTCTGGGAGGAGCCCCGGGCCGGACGTCAGGGGAGTCCGACACGGGGCGTCGACGCAGGGTCACGGAGGGTCTTTGATCGTAGCGGGCGTGGAGTCTCGGCAAAGATTAGTAGAACTTAAAGGGTTCACTACGAAATCGGAAGACCTAAATCCGTCTTCCGTCACGAGAAAACAAAAGTTCCCTTAAAAAATTTTTCATACAGTAGACTCTCAACAGGAGACCACCTAAAGACACGCAGGGAACGCGCAAACGACTAACTTAAGACAAGTGAGAAGGGCCGTCGACCGGAACCTTAAATTCAGCAAAGTCTTAAGGGACGGTAGCCCTCGGTACGTCGGTTATACACGCACACACGCACGGTTCAGTGAAGTCCACGAAGGTCGAGACACACTGGGATGCCTGGTAACGGGTGGGCCGAGGAGACAGGTACTCTAGGAGGTCCGTTCTTACGACCTCACCCCACGGTACGGGAGGAGGTCCCCCAGAGGGACTGGGTCCCTAGTTCGGGTGCAGAGGATGCAGAGGACGCGACCGTCCGCCGAGCAGTGGTGGTCGCGGCGGACCCTTCGGGCGTCACACACGATGGAAGGAGTCTTAGTGGTGTCAGGGGATCCCTCTGACAAAAATTACGGTCAAAAGTCCTGAAACGGGTCTGGAAGAGACAGTCTTGGAGATACCCACCCCGATTCCTTAGACGTAAAAATTAACATTATACGTAGGTGGGAACGGCCTCAGGTCGGGACCACCTAGGTCCCACTAAGCTTCCCCTCTGCCTCATCCTCTCCTTTTTTGAATAAATAATTATATTCTAATTTACTCCTTCTTTATCATATCATCCTTTTAATTCACCTCTTTTCTCCCACTTATTGAACCAAATGCACCTTTCGGTTATTTCAAGGTCTGGTCCTCGAACATGGTAGAGACAATCCGGTGGCCGCAGGCAAACTTATAGCCTCCCACGGGGCGGAACCCGAGGGGAAGAGTACCTAGCATCTTCAGCCCCGTTCAGGGTCTACCCTTAAGTCGGACTTTTCCTCATTTCTCCTCTGTGCCCCCTTTGGTCAGGAAGGTTACTGACCGGGAGGGAGATAACAGGAAGTTCCGGAAAATACGAAAACTAATATGTATCTCTAGTTACCCATTGCGTTTCAATACGTCGCAATCGTCGGGTCTGAGAATAGTTTTGGTCCGAAAAGAGAGACGTATGGACAGAATCCATTAAACGTAGTAGAAGGCCGGTTTTCCCGGTTAATTGTAAAATGTCGGAAAAAAGACTATTCCCAAACAGTTGGTCTTCTGAATGAATACAACAAGAAGAGTCTTCTCTTCTCACTTTCTCTTTCAGACCACGGTGAGAGTCTTTCGTGATTTATTTCAATGCAAGAATGTGTCGTTTCTATGTCGTCAAATATTGTTCATTTTCCTCATGTCACTAAACATTGTTTTCTTTTCATTAATTGAGTTTTCAGCTCACAACGATTGTAGTTTTGATGATATATAGAAAAAGGTATAGGGCAAATGTAACTAATTGTAGGAGGGTCCACGGATCTTCTATTTCTTATACCTCCGGACCGTCGTTAGTAACTCAGTTGTCACTTTTGGGCAGTGGTTATACTAAAAATCGAGAAATCTTTTCCGAGACATAGAAATTCTACGAAATTCGAAACACGGAGAGCGCCAACCCCCGACATTCGTTAAGTGTTCGACATTCTCCAGGCCCCCTTGGACAATCCGTTCGATCTCTCGATAGCCTCCCCCAAATTGACTTTGTAGGGAAAGTTTACGTCTTCCGATTTCGGGACTCAACTGAAAAAGGTCTCACACAGTCCTCTCACCTCTTCGTCTCACGTTCCGGCCGTCAAAAACCAAAAACCCCGTGGACGAGTCCTTTATGGTCCCCTTCGGGACTCCGGACTGAGCGGAACGGGTAGTCCGGAGGCGGCGTACTGAACAGTGCCCACCCTAAGGAGTGCGACCGAGGGCCGTGTGGGAGAGGTGTTTTTAGTCAGGAAACCGCATAATTATAAAGTCTTGGTGACGGACCGTCCCACTCCACCCTCCTTCTTTTCCTGGACAGAGGTAAACTACTCTTCCCAAGTACTTGTGGGCTCTAGCATTTAGTGTCGTTTCGGAGCACGTAAGTCCAGTCAACCCGACTACCGACGACTCTACTAGTTTTTGACCGTACCACACGGCTCAGGGTAGTGTGGAAGGACCGAAACAGAGTGGGTATGCACTTGCACCCGTGGTGGTGTAGACGAAGAGGTGCACGCAATCTTTGTGAGTAGCGACGAAAGAGCACCCAGGAACTTTCAGTCGAGTTATAAATCGTACAGAGTTCTGGGCGGGGCCACTTGACGAAACTTCCATGTCGGGTTTAGAGTCCCTCCGGGATTGAAGTCCCTGTGTGTGTAACACACACACACACTTTCGTGTAATACATTGGTTCCCAACTTTTGTTTCGTAGGCTTTGTAAAGGTGCTACTGGTCTCTTCACTCTCAGACACATCTGACTCTTTCAGTCCCTCCAGACGCGCCTTTTCACCCGACCTTCGTTCCCGACCCTCTTGTCCGCACGCGTCACCCCTCGAGGCACTCCTTCCGTCCGGTCGCTCCCCTCCCCTCTCCCAGTGTCGACGTCCGTCCCACACAGACGTAGTCTCGGCTCCGCTACTCGTGGAGGGGACGCCTCCTCCAACCCTAACCTTCGCTCGAACTTCTGTCTCCTTGGACGAACGAGTAGAAAAAGGCCTTAAGAAGGGAGGAGATGCCTCTCAGTCTATCACTGACGTCGGTCCTTTAATTTTCTGAGAACGAAGAACCTTCCTTTCGATACTGGTTGGATCGGTCGTATAATTTTCCGTCTGTAATGAAACGGTTGTTTCCAGTCAGATCAGTTCCGATACTAAAAAGGACACCAGTATATACCTATACTCTCAACCTAACACTTCTTTCGACTCGCGGCTTCTTAACTACGAAAACTTGACACCACAACCTCTTCTGAGAACTCTCAGGGAACCTGACGTTCCTCTAGGTTGGTCAGGTAAGACTTCCTCTAGTCGGGGCCCACAAATAACCTTCCTTACTACGATTTCGACTTTGAGGTCATGAAACCGGTGGAGTACTCTTCTCAACTGAGTAACCTTTTCTGGGACTACGACCCTCCCTAACCCCCGTCCTCCTCTTCCCCTACTGTCTCCTACTCCACCGACCTACCGTAGAGGCTGAGCTACCTGCACTCAAACTCACTTGAGGCCCTCAACCACTACCCGTCCCTCCGGACCGCACGACGTCAGGTACCCCAGAGTTTCTCAGCCTGTGCTGACTCGTGGACCTGATGGACTATGACTTCCCCTCAGACGGGACTGAGGACAGAAAGGAAAGGATCTCAGGGAAGGGAAGAACCAGTAGGACCCAGGAGACCTCGAAATGTGATTGACGTTCCTAGGAAATTTAAGAGGCACGCAACGAATCTGAACTAGAGGACCCTTACCTTCCATCGTTGGTCGTGGTTGCGGAGAATAAGGACCTCTTCCCTGCACCCTGTCTCCTCGTGCGACTCACCCTCCGTGGTAGACCCCTCCTACCCGTCCGTCGTCGGGTAGACAACCGGCCCCAACGCGCCTCTTTCGTTCGGGTGCCCGACACGTCTGTGTCCCTAGGCCAATTCCCCGACCGGTGGCTTGCACCCCCGACCGAGCAGGTTCAGGCGTCCCGTCCGGTCGTGCGGCCCGGGTCCTTCTCGACTGTCGCACCGAGGTCAGGTCTCTCTCAGGGTCCGACTTGCGAGAGGAGGAGGTCCCTGGAGTCAGAAAGGACAACTGCAGAAGTTGACTAACCTCCTCCGAGTGGGTGTAAAACTTTCTAGTAGCCGAACTGAGTTCCAGATGGTTAAATTTACAAGTAGAGTAGAGTTTTATGGAGGTATCGTTGTAGGTCTGACCACAAACTGGTTTATAAACCCATGGAACGGGTTTGGTTCAACTGTATTTCAATTGGTAGTAGTGTAGGTGATTTAGGGAGTCTCGGATTTCGTCTTCTTTTAGTCTTTGAGAGGATTCCGGACTTTAGGGGAGGTCGGCCCGAAGTCTCTCCTACGGAGAGTCGAGGCTCCCTCCCCGCCGTCAGGAGACTCACAGGTCCTGGTGGAGGGGTTGTGAGAGGGAGGTGAGTTCCCCGTCGACCATCGACGAAAGTGGTGGGGACCACGTGTCGACGTGGACGCGGGGCCCCTAAGACGGGGAGGGAAGTGTGTCACTGCAGAAAGGGGTCCGTCGGTGAGACACAGGTCAGAAGGGACGAGGTCAGCGGTCCCGCCAAGGGTAGAGGTTCACTGGGCACTCCCCCTCGGGGTTCCGCTCTCGAACCTGGGAAGAGAACGGATCTAGTCGACTCGGACTCCTTCCCTGCTAAGACAGGAGGAGACTTCCACCTGTGACGGCAGACGTCTAGGGAGAGGTCGGAAACAGGAAGTCGGCCGTGGGAGAGGAGAGTAGCGTGTCAGCGCACTGAGTCCTTGACACTTGTCGTGTGTGACGGGCCGGGAGGGAGGGCCCGAAGACCGAGTCACCCAGACCCTACTACGAACGAGTACTCATAATAAGTCATCGAAGGTACCAACAATGTTCTCTCCGAACGGACGTCATGATTCAAATACGACATATTTAGCGATGTATTAAGACACACAGACACATAAAAAATAAAAGGGACTCGATATAAAACATTCTAAACAAAACTTTAAAAATCGCACCGAGTCCCCTCTCCACCAAACAAGGGAGTCAGTCGGAGCTCTCTTCTGGTACTCATCCTCCCAGCCTAATCTGTCAGTAGGGTCGGAGGACTTCCCACCGACGGCTTGCCCGAGAAGAAAGAACCTCGGTGTGCAGTTTGGTGTTAAAAGTTTTTTAATTTCATTATTAGGAGTTTACATGTCACTCGTTTTTATCTAAAAATTTATTTTCTATAGAAATTGAGTCACTTCCTTGTTTATCCTTTCTTTTTTGCTCTCTACCGTCTAGCAAGTCTCCTCCTAGCCTCTACGCCACGCGACACATATGTGTGTGCCGCCTTCCTCCTACGACCCCACTCTGACGATACGGGTCACAGGCTCAGGGGTTTTGACTCTCTTATTCTGCAGGTGTCGTTACGTTTTCGTATTTCCCCAACTAACGAACGAGCTCGGTCCCGAGGTCAGAGTAGGTCGCGTCACCTCAGAACTGCTCCCGGGGTTCGAGACTGAGTGTCGACGAATATGTGTCCGCCAGAAAACAGAGTCGTTATCACATCAACCGCACACCACTGACTGAGTTGGAACCCAGTAGCACCACTAACTGAATTGGAACCGTAGTAGCCCCCCCTGGAACCACAGTAACCCCTGGAACCACAGTAGCCCCTGGGACCACAGTAGCCCCCCTTGGAACCACAGTAACCCCTGGAACCGCAGTAACCCCCCTTGGAACCACAGTAACCCCTGGAACCACCCCGAAGGGTCTTAACACTGAGTACGAGTATTCTCGGACTCCGGATCCGGGTCACACCGGGCAGCTCGGGCGGTACCGAGTCCAGTCCAGGGTTGTTTCTGACGACTCAATCAATGGCTTGCCCCATTAGGATTACAAATGTACCTTGTGAGGTGGTTTGTTGTCGTCTTGTGTGTAGAAAAAGTTCACGGGTACCCGGTCAGAGGTCCTACGAGGTGTACAATCCGGTGTTTTATTCAGAATCATCTTTCAACTTTAGTGTGTCTCATAGAAAAGGTTAGTGTTGTCTTACTTTGATCTTTGGTTGTCGTCTTCCTCTTTTAAGGTTTTAGATACATTTCATTTCTTGAGAATATGTCGGTTATTCAGGCTCTTCTGTAGTGTTCCCTTTAATCGTTTGTAGAACTCTGTCTGTCATTACTTTCGTGTCGTACGGCTTTGAGAACCTTACGCCGTCTTCGGCGTCTTCTCCCTGTAAATGTCGATGTTTGCTAATGTGACTTCTCTTCGTTCCAGAGTTCGGGTGTCGGATTAAAACGTGGAGTTCCATAATCTTCTACTTATTTCATTTGGGTCTAAATCGTCTCCTTCCTTTGTTGTCTCGATTTATTCTATCCATTGTGTTGTCGTCCTTTTTCATTTGTCTAGGCTCGTACACAAGAAGTTTTTTCTAAGATTTTGACTGTTTGTAAATCGATCCAACTGATTCTTATTCACTCGCCTCTGAGTTTATTGATTTTAAATTTTTACTTTGACCCTCGTAATGACAACTCAAATGTCTCTCTAATATTCTCTTATGATCTCGTGAACACATTGTTTAACCGATTGGGTCCACTTTACATGTTGACAGATCTTGGTACGTTAAATGGTTCTGACTTAGTGTTTCTTTATCGTCCAGACGTGTCTCTAACCTACGTGTGCGGTTTTGGAGGGTTGTTTCTTTTCGGGACCTGGGACCTGGTCTACCTGGGGTCACCTTAGAAGACTCGTAAAATTTTATTACGGCTAAGGAGAGCTCGAGAAGGGGGTTTGACTTCGCCTCCGTTGTGAGAGTTGAGTGAGATACTGGGACGTAGTGAGCCCGTGGTTTTGGACTTTTTCTCGTCCTGTTCTCTTGATATCCTACGGTAGGGAATGCTTGTGGTTGCACTTTCAGGAGTTTTTTTTGATCGTTTGACTTGAGTTGTCGCGGAACTTTCCCAACTCGTGGTACTGGTCGTCCTAAATAAGGTCATCCCGTTCCTGCTAGGTTGTGTACTTTTCGTCAGTTGCCTTGTGTGGTGCGGTCGCCAGTCGCCTTGGTGGTGTGGTCGCCAGTCGCCTTGGTGGTGTGGTCGCCAGTCGCCTTGGTGGTGTGGTCGCCAGTCGCCTTGTGTGGCGCCAGTCGCCTTGGTGGTGTGGTCGCCAGTCGCCTTGGTGGTGTGGTCGCCAGTCGCCTTGTGTGGTGTGGTCGCCAGTCGCCTTGTGTGGTGTGGTCGCCTTGCTTTCCCTCTTTTTGGTGCGCTAGTGGGCTTAGCTACGTCTTTTTCACAGACTGTTTTACGTTGTAGCAAAGTATTCTTTTCGTAAGTCGTTTGATCCTTATATTCCTTTGATCGAGGTGTATTATTTCCGGTTTATACTTTTTGGGTGTCGAGCATAGTATGAGTCATTACTTACTGATTTGTGAAGGTGAGATTTTAGTTCTTGTTCTGTTCTTACGGGTGAAGTCGGTGAAGATAAGTTGCATAATAACCTGCGACATAGGTCTCGTCAGTCTGTTCTGCTTCTTAGATACTCTCTTTGTAGATCAAAATTTTCCTCTTTTCTCTCCCCCCCACCTCCTCCTTCCTTCTCTCCCTCCAGTAAGAAAGTTGGAGTCATGAAAAACAACGAATTAAAATGTTCCTAGAAAACTGTTTATGGAGAACTTTTTTCTCTTTGTAAATAAACTTTACATTACCAAAGAAGACAAGAAACAGTTAATAAAAAGGCCGTTTTAAGTTCATTTTTACATTAATCGAAAGGTTTACAGTATATGTCTAAATAGGGTAAAAAAGTTATCGAAAATAAAGATGTCGATAAACGGACAGATAAATAAATAGTATAAGGTTACGGATTTTTCTACAGACTTTAAAACAAGTCTGCATTTGGACCTTTGTGTGCGTGAATTCTACGAGCATCATTTATTAAGACACAAAACGACACCGACTGAGAACTAACGAAGGACCACCGATAGATAACAAAAATTTATAAGTTATTAATTTTTATCTTTCGTCTCAGTTAAGTCACTGTACATCACCCTTTTAGGCTAAAGATAAATTTATGGCCGTTCAAACACTTAAGAAGACCGAAAGCCGAAGGGGAAGTCACTTTGTCTTATTAATACGGTCAGAATGTCGATTCCACGGGTCGAATTTTCTAAATTACAGATACTTTACTGGTCTTCACGGACCGAGTCTCACTTGAGGAGCTCCTTGGTTGAAACCGAGACAAGAACTGCACAACGTTCGAGGGAGGAGAAACTCTCAGTGGGACTGTCGAGAGAAAAGGTCGACGGTGACGCGGATGAACCGGTCGGTGACATGTGACGGAGAGGATCGAGCGTGAGGGTTTTCTCCGGAGACTTACTCGAAATTCAATGACTTACACTCAATGATTGCGACTTTCTCAGATTCCCCTTACTGACCGAAATGAGATCGCAAGTGCCGTAAAATCCCGGTTTCGACGCCGAGACAAGTAAGTTAATAGGTAAGTAAATCGTTTGTTTCCGACTCGGAGATGGCGGCCAGTCCACACCGGGGCCCGGAATCTCCGTCTTCCCACTCATTCCGGGTCGGGCCAGAGTCCTCTAGGTGTCTGAAGTCTGGAATCAGATCTCCTACCTTGCGCAGGGAAACCATAACTGGTAAACCACTGCACGCACACATTTCAGTAGAGGACACAACAACTTTTTCCCATAAACGATACTACTCACGTAAGAGATACGTCTTAAGTCAATTGGAAACGGGACGAAGTAAAACCTTGAACAGTCTCCTAACCGCAGACCACGACTTTACCCACATTCCACCCAATGGGACGGGGCCTTCTCGACCCATTCCGGTCAGGTTTCGGGAGGGGAGGGAAGAGGGCTCTGACGACCCCTAAGGTCCCCTCGGTGCCGAAGCCACCGGTAGTGACCGAGACCCTAAGGATCACCAGACTAAAAATTTTTTATCGAGGGATCCCCGGAACTCGTGGGCACACCCAGGACAGCCCACCCGGGAGTGTTCGTGTGTCCGTGGTAAGAAAGCCTAAGAGAGAGGGGAGAGAGGAAACACTGCCAATTAAAATTCACAGTCGAACTGACCGGTGGTCTACGGACCAATAGTCCGGAAACTTGATGTGGTGGTCGAAAGGGCGTACAGGTCGAACGTCTGCCCTCTAGTGTCCTAGAGAGTCGGAGGTATCAGGGTACTCGGTTAAGGAGTATTATTTAGAGAAATATGGATATCTCGAAGGGACCACCGAGTCTACCAATTTTTTTTTTTTTTTAGACGGAGGTTATGTCCTCTGGGTCCAAGCTAGGGACCAATCCCTTCTAAGGGACCTCTGTCCTTATCCATGGGTGAGGTCATAAGAACGGACTTCTTAGGGTTCCTGTCTCCTCGGACCACCCGATGTCAGGTGCCCCTGCGCTGACTCACGGATCGTGTGTGTAGACATAGACATAGAGATACGGAGTGGGTAGTAGACAGAGGATAACCAAGACAAATAGACCCCGTGGGGCTGATGCGGAGGGACGGAGTGGAGTGGGAGAGCACCTAATAAGACCTTTCACGGTTAACAAGAGTGATAAATACTCCTTAATGGCATAAGGGAAAGGAAGTGACAGGAGGAGAAAACTTAATACGTGGAAGTCACACTTTTCCCGGATAACAACTTAGATTATTTATAGAGGTTAATCGTAGTGTTTCTTCTTCTTAATAAAACTTAATAACGACTCTTCCCATGGTAATATTCCATGTCAGTTTCGAGAAAGAGATTAAACAACCCTCCGCCCTTATTGGTCAATGTTGACAGATAAGCAAAAAGCTAGGTCTAGTGAAGGACAAAGTAAATAAAAAGTAAAATGACAAAGTAAAACGAAAAAAGAGTCTAATCGTCATCCACAACCTCCCGACGTAGGATTGTACCAAACTTCGGGGTACACACTCCGTCAGTCGAAGAAGGACACCTTACAAGGCTCCTAGATAAGAGACACGACTCCCGTGCCCATGTTAACAAGAAGTAGGGGTCCTTACCGGAGAATGAGTCTCCGAGAGTCTCTTTTAAATTCTTTGTAATGAGATAGTCGTGGTTAAAGTTTCGGAATGAACCTCGCTAGGAGTTAGTCTTGGGAGTCGTATCACGTACGATGAGTGTTCTGTCGGCATTAATTCAGTGAACTATGCAAAGACTCGGCTGTAGGAAAAATTTAATCTACGCGACCCAGAGTCGACGTCGTGCACCCTAGGTCGAGAGACTGGTCCCTAGTTTGAGTGCGGGGGACGCGACCCTCGAGTCTCAGAATGACAACCCGGTGGTCCCTTGGGGACTCGGCTGGAGACTCATTCGGACAGCCGAGGCACGTCCCGTCGGGGCTGCCAGTGGAGATCAGGTCTACGAACGACCGGGAGGTCCGTGACTCGACAGAAACCGACGTCGAAGGAACCTTTACTTCTCTCGCCGGACGTCTGCAATGTTGGAAAGGCGGGCCCTCAGAGGCGACAGAATGAGCTCACTCGGGAACACTGGGAAACGAAGAGGTCAAAAGAATTAAAGGACAGGAGTGAGGTTTCAGGTAAAGACCGCGGAGGATACTGGACTGGACCCAGTGACACGACACGAAACGATTCCGTGAAGTCAGCACAGGCTGAGAAACGTCGGGACACCTGACGTCGGGCGGTCCGAGGAGACAGGTCCCCTAAGAGGTCCGTTCTTGTGACCTCACCCAACGGCACGGGCGGAGGTCCCCTAGAAGGGTTGGGTCCCTAGTTTGGGTGCAGAGAATACGGAGGACGCAATCGTCCACCCAAGAAATGGCGATCGCGGTGGCCCCTCCGGGCGGGACTCGGTGACCAGTGAAGGCTACGATCTACTACCTCCGGTGGTCTTTGAAACTCTCCTTTCTCTCAGCCGTTAGGGGAGGTTTGAGACGACGGTCCTTTTCCACTTTCATTGCCGTCGGGTGAGGTCATGACAACGGACCTTTTAGGGTACCTGCCTCCACGGACCACCCAGCGTTCCTCAGTCTGTACTGACTCGCTGAGGTGAAAGTGAAAGAAAAAAGTTCAGAATCTGGTTTAAGGTGGGATGCATATCTGTACGGAAAGAAAAAAAAATTCTGAGATTTTTTATGGAAGTAGACGGAAAGCCCACACTACGCAGAAGGAACGGCACCCCCGAAAGAGATTGACACCGGTCGCCCCCGGGGAGAGACCGACGCCACGAGCCCGGAGAACGACGCCTCCGAAGAGAACAACACCTCGGTTCCGAGAGCTGCGTCCCCCAAACCCCGGATCAACGGGGTGTCGTGCACCCTGGAAGGACCTGGTCCCTAGTTTGGGCGCGGAGGACGTGACCGCCGGACTCGGTGGTCCCCTTGGGGAATTCTAAAAAAACCACATCTGGTGAAAAATTTCAGAAGGAACTTAAACAATGTTTTGACGAAGACAAAATCTCAAAAACTGGTACTTCGCACACCCCGGAGTCGAGGGGTGGGCCCCTAACTTGGGCACGGGGGATGAAACTTTCGGGTTCAGAGTTGGTGAGCTGTCGGTCCTCCAGACGTCTGTACAGAATTTGCTGACAGTCGGACGACCGGTGTTTGGTCGAGGATGTCGGACAGGGCACTCGAACCACCTCCGGGTCGGGGACGGACATGTAGGAGACTGGTGCGAGGTGTATCTTGTAGGTAGTCCCGCCGCCCTGGTCCATGGTCGTAGTCTCGGCCGAGAGAACCGAGACGTAATCTGCGCCCAGCGAAATTCTGAGCCGAGTCAGCGGTGGCGAAGGGAAGACGTGTGGAACAGAAAGGGTGACTGCGCGAGACGCTCCTGTCGAATGTGAACGGCTCAAGGACGACACGGCTCGTGGAACAACGACAAATCAGCGAGTCAACACAGACTGAGAAACGGTGGGGCACCTGACATCGTGCGGTCCGGAGGGACAGGAAGTGATAGAGGGTCTCAAACGAGTCTGAGTACAGACAACTCAGTCACTACGGTAGGTTGACTTTCCAACAACGACTTGGTGTTTTCTACTCCCCTAAGAACCGGAGATCTTCTCTTCTTAAGTTAGACCCCCGTCTCTTCTCCGAACTAGCGAGACTCGAAAACACATTATCTCAAAATAATTTCATATTTCCTCTATCTCTTCCGAAGACTGTATCTGTAGTCTTCCCCCGTCTTTCTCGTGGGGGATTGGTCACAATCGTTACCTCAATATATGAGAATCAATAATGTTACTTAGTTTTCTTACAGATCTCCAATATTTATGGAATGATCTGGGTGAGGGTATTAAATGTGGAATTCTATTGTCAAGCACGAGGTATTTGTATACATTCTACCCACCGACCTGCCTATTCACTTACCTGTCCACCTACTTACCTACCCACCCACCCACTTACCTGCCTCTCTACTTACCCACCCACCTCTCCACTTACCTGCCTCTCTACTTACCTACCCACCTACGTCCCAGACGGCGTGGAAGGGCCCTAGGAACGTCCGGGGGTCGGTGACAGGATCCGTCGGTCCTCGGGGCGGGTCTGTCGTGACTACTCCGGCACTGGACCCCGGGGTCCCTCGGCACCGTCCCCCCGACCTTCACCCCGGGGAGGTGGCCGAGTTTGAGCCTCGCGGACAACAGTGGCAAAAGAGTCCTAGTCCTCTGTGCTCGACTCCAGGACCAAGAGTGACGACGCAGAGAAACCGGTTAGCGTGTTGACAGACACGAAATTAAAGGAGTGGACGTTCGTCGCCCCTCTTCTGGATGGGAGACTTAACAACACTCGGACGCTGGGTTGTATCTCCTCCGGGACCTGTGTCCCTCGTCGATCATAATAATGAGTATATGAATAATGTCTCCTACCCTACCGACCTACCGTAGTGGCTGAGGCACCCGTACTCAAACTCGCTCGAGGCCTCAACCCCCACTGTCCCTCCGGCCCGCACGACGTCAGGTACCCCAGGGTCTCTCAGCCCGTGCTGACCCGTTGACTTGACTTGACTCCACCGAATTTTGTTGTCTTTATATAAAAGAGTGTCAAGACTTCCGATCTTCAGGAGAAAAATATTCCTACGGTCGGTAGGACCTCATTCCCGGGTACGATGGGGCCACGATTCAGGTCATAATTAGGTGTGTCGGACTGATTAATGTAGAGGTTGTTGGGACGGAGGTTTATTGGTTCATTCCAGTGTGAGACTCCCAGGGTCTTCCTGTATTTAAACCGTCCTCCCTGTGGCAGGCTGGGTCGTGTCGGAGATTCGGAGTAGAAAAGAAAAGTAGGTATTTCACCACGACAGTCACCCGACGCACAGTATCCTGACGACACTCCTAGCCATTCTCTGCCGACCCTTCGAGACGCGTGTCCCGGGCCGTATGTTGCCACGACAGTCACCCGACGCACAGTATCCTGACGACACTCCTAGCCATTCTCTGCCGACCCTTCGAGACACGCGTCTCGGACCGTGTGACTGTCCACGAGTGCTTTATCTTCGACAGCAGTAGCGGCAGTTGTGCGCACAGGGCGCCGTACCGACTTCTTTGTTCCAGACGTCCGGGTTGACCGACAGCAGGGCATTTGTCGACGCGGTCCAAGGGGTTGAGGACTCGGTCACGCGGCACGTATGTCGTCCGCGAGTCATTTCCGAGGTGCGGGTGCTGGACTTCGGGCACCCGTGTGCGTGTCAGTACCTCGGGCCCTCGGCAGACCCTCCCGTCCTCTCCCGGGACCGTCCGGACCGAGGCCCGGGAGACACTCCCCCAAGAGTGGTGGGACGGTCCGAGAGAGGGTCGAGAGTCGACAGAAACACCAACGAACACAAACGAAAGCCGGTGCGCGAACGCCCTAGAATCAAGGGACTGTCCCAGGTGGGACACCGGAGACGTCCTGTTCGTACCTCAGGACTGGGACCCGGTGGTCCTCCACGGCAGTCGGCGGAAATGTTAGGCGAGAGTAGGTGCGGGGACGGAGCGCCCGGCTCGCCCGTGTGGACCCGCTACAATCACGGCAATCGTGACGTCTAGCCTGAGGTGCGCAGTCAGTCAGGGGGCGACCCCGTGAACCGACCTTAGGACGACCGTCGACCGACCGTCGACACGTTTGGGACCCCTGTACGACCGACGTAGAGGGGGCCCTGGCACGAGAGAGTGCTTCCGAAACGCCTCCGTCTCCTGCGGCTCAAAACTGTAAACCACTTGTGTGAACAATTGTTTAACGTCGATTAGAATGGAGGTGTCCGGAAGGGACCCCACGTCGCCTAAAGAGAGTCCTCAACCCCTTCGGCCGATCACCTCACCTACCCGTGCGCGACCGCCCACTGTGACCGCACTACGCCCGTCTCGGGCCGACTGACACTACCTCCACCGCAGCCGGGTCCACGCCTTGACACCCCGAGGACCGAGCCCTGGACGGAGCCACTGGAGTCGGGGTAAAAGACCCTTCAGGGAACGTGAGGAGGAGGTGGGGCTGTGTCTTTTCGGACTCAGTCTTCGTCGAGGGTCCTGTGTCTTTGTTTCGTCTTTACCAGGGACGAGACGCTCGAAGGTCCCAGCCTTTCCCCTACTCTGTCCGTAGTGGGGGAATTAATGTAGTCACTTACTTTTCGCGACTCTTCCCCCGACCCCACCCCGTCCCCTAATCCTTTGCGTAGCAACTGTCTACCGTAAACTCACCCCGACCTTCCTACGCACTCCGAAGAGACCCCCGAGTCTACCGTTTCTTAGATGGACGTTACTTCCTCTGCCCCCCCAAGGTAGGGACCCAGCCCTTCTAGGGGACCTTTTCCCGTGCCGATGGGTGACGTCATAGGAACGGACCTCTTAGGGTACCTGTCTCCTCGGACCGTCCGACGTCAGGTACCCCAGTGTTTCTCAGCCTGTGCTGACTCGCTGAAGTGAAAGTGAACTGAAAACTTCCAACTCATCCTGAATCGTCGATCGCCGTCTCCACCGTCACACTCAGCCGTCCCCCCACCCTTAGGGTCCGGACAGACTCTTTCTTGAACCGACTTTTCGTCCGTTCCTACCCTCTTCGCTGGTCTCTCAATCGACCATTACCTTTGCAGGGGAGACTCCTCAGTCAGGTCTTCAGATGGTCGTCCTTTACGGACGTTCGAGGAGTCCCAGGGCTAAAACGTTGCTCTGCCTACTGGGTCGCTAACGAGACACTGCCAGGGATCAGGGCACCGGTCCTCTGGGCGTCTCTCCTTCGCGGGGGTCGGACCGCGGGTCCTACCCCAGACGGAACGCGGAAGGAAGGACTCCTACGTCCCTAGCCTTCGGGTGAAGTGTCTACGCTGGTAGCTCCGGGTCTCACAGGTCTACCTCTTGTCACGTGAGGTCAAGAGTGTCACAGTTTACGACCTTTGAACCACCTAATTTCTTCCGTCCGAAAATAAAAGGTCACTAAAGTTCCAAAAGAAATTATTCATTCCCGAAGGGAACATCGAGTCAACCATTTCTTAGACGGACGTCATGTCCTCTGGGCCCAAACTAGGGACCTAACCCTTCTAAGGGGACCTCTTCTTTTACCGTTGGGTGAGGTCATAGGAACGGACCTTTTAGAGTACCTGTGTCCTCGGACCACCCGACGTCAGGTACCCCAGTGTTTCTCAGCCCGTACTGACTCGCTGAGTGTGAATGAATGAATGAAATTATTAAGTTGTTTCCATCACTTCCCCTTTCGGCGAGTCAGCACAGGCTGAGACGCTGGGGCACCTGATACGTCAGGTACCCTAAGAGGTTCGTGCTTGTGACCTCACCCATCGGAAAGGGAAGAGGCCCCCTAGAAGGGTTGGGTCCAGAGGGCGTAACGTCCGCCTAAGAGGTGGTCGACTCGGTCGTCCCTTCCGGGACACCCGATTAAGTCACGTACGAAAGTTAACGCCACGACCCCTGTGTCGTCAGTGTAATATCCTTCTGAGTGAGCACGTTTTCCGATCAAGTCAGACTGCGTAGAAGGTAGGGGAGGTCGAGTCTGGGTCGAGCACCGAGTTGTGGGTGTCACCCCTCCCGTCCGCGGAACGAGACGCCGAGGCTGTGAGGGTCCCACCCACACACCCCTCCTCCCTGCGCGGTGTCTTCAGAACACGACACTGACGCACGGAGTCACCTCGCGCGAGTAAAGCAATGCAAAGTTCAACTCCTTATCAACGGCATATCATGTGCCGTAGTGCTGAGACACACACACGGGACGTCTCACCCGTGGTCTCCTTCCGACGAGTCGTAGGTAGTGGCGTGCGTCAATGTCCGAAGAAGAGCACTGCTCTTGAAAGTTCTAGATGGGAAAGTCGTCGAGAGCTCGGATGTCGTGCCCTCGTGACGGACATCGGAAGTACGACGAGTCGAGTGAGGGCCCTGCGTGAGACGTTGACCTCCGAACACAGAAGACCGGGGCCAGTGGGTAAAGTGTCTGTGAGTGCGGAGGGAGAACGTTGGCTAGACAGAAGACATACTTAAGCCTTGCCCTCCACGACAATTCTGACGTGTCTATTGACTGTAATATGTCATAAACGGAAAGGTTCAGACTAAATAAAGTAAATCGCATTACAGGAGTGCCGGGTAAGTCAAGTCGAGTCAGAGAGTCAGCACAGACTGAGAAACGCTGGGGTACTTGACGTCGTGCGGTCCGGAGGGACAGGTAGTGGTTGACGGTCTCAGGTGGGTTTGGGTACAGGAAACTCAGCCACTACGGTAGGTTGGTAGAGTAGGAGACAGTTGGGGAGGAGGACGGAAGTTAGAAAGGGTCATAGTCCCAGAAAAGGTTATTGAGTCGAGAAACGTCGTCCACCGGTTTCACGACCTCGAAGTCGAAGTCGTAGTCGGGAAGGTTACTTGTGGGTCCTGACCAGAGGAAATCCTACCTGATCAACCTAGAGGAACGTCAGGTTCCCTGAGAGTTCTTAGAAGAGGTTGTGGCGTCAAGTTTTCGTAGTTAAGAAACCGTGAGTCGAAAGAAATATCAGGCTGAGAGTACAGGTATGTACTGATAACCTTTGTGGTATCGAAACTGACCTACCTGGAAACAACCGTTTCATTACAGAAACGAAAGATTATACGACAGAGCCAACCAGCATCGAAAGGAAGGTTCCTCGTGCACAGAATTAAAGTACCAACGTTAGCGGTAGACACCACTAAAACCTTGGGTCTTTTTATTTCAGACAGTAACAAAGGTGACAAAGGGGTAGAGAAACGGTACTTCACTGCCCTGCCTACGGTACTAGACTCAACCGGGTAAGTACACTAGTGTTTACCGTTCCGAAGAGAAAAGTGCCGACCTTTGTAGGACAACCTATACCTACGGTGCAAAAGAAGTAGAGAAGCCGGGAGCTACCTGGATCTAGCGCAGGTAGAGAGATTGGTGGCCATCAGTGATCAAACAAGATTAACACTCAGTCGAAGAAAAAACAATATAAGTGATCGAATAAAAAAATATAAGGTGTATATTTTCCATAGTATACCATAAATAGAAAGAGACAGACTGAATAAACGAGTCGCATTATGGTGGATTCAGGAAGGTGCAGCGGTGTTTACCGTTAAAGAGTGGGAAGAAACACTGACGCGTATATGTGTGGTGTGGGAGAAAAAGGTACCTAAACGACTACCTACGAGTCCAACGAAGGTACAGACCCGAAAACATTTGTCACGACGATACTTGTGTCCCTTCGAAAATAGAAAAGCTCAGGCACAAGGACAAAAAAGGGCCTACATGTGAACCTTAACGACGCAGTACACCGTCGAGATAAAGAGCAAAGAACTCCTCGGAGGTATGACGAAAGTCACGACTGACGTGGCCTAATGTAGGAGTGGGTGTCCCTGCTCCAAGGGAAAGGAGGCACAAGCCCGGGAGGGTGGGGACAGGGGTCGCGTCCACGTTTTGGACATCAAAAGAAAAGGTCTGCACCGCAGAGTCGTCCAGCCGCTGTCTTGTCGACATTCGGATTGCGTCGCTCTCACTTCGCTCTCAGCACCCTTCCGACTGGGGTTTGAGGTCCGGGGACCGACTGACGGGTTCGCGTGCGCACTCACCCCCTGGGGTCTCGGACGTCTTTTGCGTTCGCGACTGCTCCGGCACCTCGGGACAGGAGTCTGCGTCGGCCAACGAAGGCACCGACGCGACCCAGTAACAACGTCGTCGTCCTCGAACTCGACGTCAACACTTGGGAATCAACGACGTACACCCCAGATCAAGGGGCGGGTCCCTACCTTGGGTCCGGGGGACGCCACCCTCGCACCTCAGAATCGGCGACCTGGGGGTCCCTTCAGGGCCTATGACGGGACAACTTACGTAAAGGGGTGGGGGACTTATAAGTCACCTTTCTCTCTCCGTTTTCGACTTCGAGGTTAGGAGACCGGGGACTACGCTTCTCGACTGAGTGACCTTTTCTGGGACTACGACCGTTTCTGACTTCCTCCCTCCTCCTCCCCTGCTGTCTCCTCTCTACCAACCTCCCGTAGTGGCTGAGCTGCCTGCACCCAAACTCGTTCGAGGTCCTCAACCACTTCCTGCCCCTTCGGACCACACGACGCCGAGTACCCCAGCGTTTCTCGACCTGTGCTGTCTCTCCGGCTTGTCGTCGTTGTTGAATGTCGGGTTAGGGCTGTGTCGAGCCTGCCGTCTTCCGTCAATGGATCTTTGTTCGTTACTTTGTTGTGTAGTTTTGGGAGTCTTCTTGTTGTCTCTTGGGTTTTGCAATGTCACTAAAGTGCAAAGTGGGTGTTACAAGTCAAAGTTATTTCTTTACGATCGTCTGGCGTTTCTCTGTCCCGCCACACTGGGTTCGAGCTCCTGTCTCCATCAAGACTCGCCGTTGCTCGTCGACTCGTCTTGTTCCGAGGTCCCGTCAGTGCTATTACACAGGTTTGTTAATTTCCCTCTACCTCGTTACTCAGTTGCTGTATCTTGTAACTGTCTATTTACGTTTAGCATTTTTCTTTTTTCTTGAAGGTCTAGAATTTGAGCCACCCAAGGTACCGTCTTCTTAGTCACGTAAGTTTCTGTCTCTTTATCTGTAATTGGTAGGTCTTCTGTCCCCACCCCACTTCCTTTCTTCCTCGGACACTCTAAATCCTGTTATAGTTCAAATTGTCACCGTGGGGTGAGGTCATGAGAACGGACCTTTTAGGGTACCTGCCTCCTCGGACCACCCGACGTCAGGTACCCCAGCGACTCTCAGCCTATACTGACTCGCTGAAGTGAAAGTGAAAAGTGAAAGTACGTAATCTCTTCCTTTGCCGTTGGGTGAGGTCGCAAGAACGGACCTCTTAGGGTCCCTGTCCCCTCGGACCACCCGACGACAGATGCCCCAGCGTGTCTCAGCCTGTGCTGACTCCGCTGAATCGTCGTCGTCGTCGTCGTTCAAATTGTTGTACTTTCATTAGTATCATGGTCTTTCTTTTTCTTTTTTTACTCCGTCTTTTAAAAAAACCTTTTATTTAACGACGATGGTGGAATTTCAACCGCTTTTCCTGGTTGAATGTCTAGGTTCTTCGAAGTACTTGCGGTCCACTTTACTTTTCGTATCCCCTTGGAAGGGCCACCAGGTCCCTAATTCTGAGGCACGAGGGTGACGTCTCCCGCGACCCAGTGAGGGATCAGCCCCCTGATTCCTAAGGTGTCCGGTACGTCGTGTCGGTTTTTGTTACAAATAAATTTTTTTCTATATCGCGTCCTCTCTTCCACCTCCCTCCGTCCCGCAGACGTGTCTCCGCGACCGACCTCGGGACCCGAGGGGACCCCTCCGGCGTCTTTCGTCGCCCCGGTCCCCCGGAGGCGCCGACAAGGTCCCCGACCTCGTCCCCGCCCGCCTCCCGCTCCGGGGGGGCTGGCCTCGCCCCTCCTCTACAAGAGTTCTCCCGTCATGGTAGCCACCGTGCCTCGGGGCGCCTTAATTTCTGTTCCCCGGGCCTTGGTGGCCCCGCCGACAGCGTAGAGGTCCCGTGAGGCGGTCGCGGGGGTGGAAGGACGGACCTACGGGTCCGTCCTCCCACCCCGCGTCGGAACGAGTTCCCGTTAGACCCTTTTACTGTTTGCAAATTTTTACGATTGCAACTGAGTGCGTAAGACGAAGATCCTTAAATAGGATGTCTCTAGTGACTCACACCGCGTGTCCGAAGACGGGTAAGTGCCGCTATGATTGCTGTCGACTGAACACAATTCACTGATGGTCCACGACTCCCGAGACGAAGACAATAGAATAAATGGAGTAACTCCGTTTACGACAAGAATACGGGTAAAATGTCTGCTCCTTTGACTCCACATTTCTTCAACCCATTGAATTGTTATTATACACCCCTTCGAGTCCCGAAAGACTGTCTCTCGAGGACGAGAGTTTACACTTTAGTCGTATTTATAACCCTTTGTGACCGAACCGTATTTACTGCCACAGAGGTTGTTAGTTTCATGGTGAGACAAATTTAGAGAAGGGGGTTCTTCCAGTCGAGGCACTCGCACCCCAGAAGTAGATTGAACAAGGAGTTTCGGGTTCTGTCACGGACTATGTGTCATCTACAAGTTATTTGCGTAAATAAAGTGTAAACAAGTATTCTGGGTCAGTATTTTACTGACTTCTTTCTCCGGACATATGACCTTATAACGCAACAAATCAGTGATTCAGTACAGGTCGAGAAAGACTGGGGTACCTGACATCGGGCGGTCCGAGGAGAAAAGTACCCTAAAGGGTCCGTTCTTATGACCTCACCCAATGGTAAAGGAAGAGGTTATTACCTTATAAGTCAAGTCAAGTCAAGTCAGCGAGTCAGCACAGGCTGAGAAACTCTGGGGTACTTGGCGTCGAGCGGTCCGGAGGGACAGGTAGTGGTAGAGGGCCTCAAGTGAGTTTGAGTACAGGTAACTCAGTCACTACGGTAGGTCGGTAGAGTAGGAGACAGCAGGGGAAGAGGAGGACGGGAGTCAGAAAGGGTCGTAGTCTCAGAAAAGGTTACTCAGTCGAGAAACGTACTCCACCGGTTTCATGACCTCAAAGTCGAAGTCGTAGTAAGGAAGGTTTCTTTAGGGTCCTGACTAGAGGAAATCCTACCTGATCAACCTAGAGGAACGTCAGGTTCCCTGAGAGTTCTCAGAAGAGGTTGTGGTGTCAAGTTTGCGTAGTCAAGAAGTCGCGAGTCGGAAGAAGTGTCAGGTTGAGAGTGTAGGCATGTACTGGTGTCCTTTTTGGTGTCGGAACTGATCTGCCTGGAAACAACCGTTTCATTACAGAGACGAAAATTTATACGATAGATCCAACCAGTATTGAAAAGAATTTCCAGTGATTTTTAATAAAAAAGTTTCTCATTAATTACTGTACTCCCTTTATAATGACTATTTACTGACACTATTGTAAAAAATTCATTTTTCCTCTTTATATATCATGTCAGGTTTAAAACGAATTAAAAAATAACATGCATCTCTTTTTTGTCGAATTCCTTTGTGTAGTTTTACAATTACCCCAACATATACGCACTACCTGATATATACGCACCGCCTCGTCACACTGACCGAACACAAAAGGGTCGATATGAAGGGAGAAATTATAGTACACGACTTATAGACGGTGAAGTCTCAATCCCTTCTGTCACACTCGGCCCGGTCTTCCCACACCAGAAGGACGGCTGAGTCCCCACTTCTCGGGCGACGGCCGCGTCCTCTGCACCCACGCCGAAGAAGTACGGGTCAGCGGCCCAGCGCTGCTAGGGGACCTCTTCCCTTACCGTCGGTCAAGCAACAGAACGGACCCTTGAGAGCGGCTGTCTCCTCGGTACTCCAAGGTTTTCTCGACCCGCACTGAATCGCTGATTTGTCGACATTGTCCTCTTACTCGAGTGCCCTCGGAGCGCCGTCTAGGTTCAAAGGCCTCGTTACTTAGGTCCCCGGGATGACGCTTTTACTCCCTGTGTTCTGGCCCCGTCTTTCCCGTCGTCCCTCGACTCTGAAGATCCACCGCTCTGAGTTTGGACAGACTTTCGTTCACCCTTTCTTCCGGTTCCTCGGTTCAAACTTGTGGGACCTCCTTTCGTCCTTGCCGGAGTCCTATTTCCACAGACACCCCGGTCACCCACGTCTTCTCGTTCGACGGGGGCGCCTCGCCGAGGGACAGGAGTTAGTCGCTCGGTCCCCGTCCCGGACCCCCTCTTCCCGGAGGCTCCCGGGCCGTCCCCGGTCCCACGACCCCACCCTTCCTCTTCTCCTCCTGGCGGAACCCGATCCCCGTCGTAGGTCCCACGGCCCCACTCTTCCCGGCGGCACCCGTCCCCCGTCCCGGGTCCCAGGGGCCCCTCCCCCCTTCTCCCGGCGGAGCCCGGTCCCCGTCCCGGGTCCCACGGGCCCCAGTCCCCTCCTCCCGGCGGAGCCCGGCCCCCGTCCCGGGTCCCACGGGCCCAACTCGCGTCTCCACCGTGGACCTTCTGTCTCAGACTCTTGACAGTTACACTGTAGTAACGAAGGTCGTTATTAGTGGGTTGAGACCACCCTAAGAGTCTCTTTTCTTCCCACTCCCCTGTGTCGACCCCATTTCCAGTCGAGACTCTCCGTCCGTCTTCTACGGGACCCCACCTACCACGATGTTCTCTCCCTTTCTAAAAGGAGACGGGCGAAGCCAAGTCAAATACCCGTGTTCGCTTAGTTTGACTTCTCTCTTCATAATTGTCCTCTTTTCCCGAATAAGTATGCGTATACCCTTGAACCTGGTATTTCTTTCGACTCTTCTTGACTACGAAAACTCGACTCCACAACCTCTTCTGAGAACTCTCACGGAACCTGACGTTCCTCTAGGTTGGTCAGGTAAGACTTCCTCTAGTCAGGACCCACAAGTAACTTTCCTAACTACGAGATCGACTTTGAGGTTATGAAACCGGTGAAGTGCGCTTCTTGACTGAGGAACCTTTTTTGACAACGACCCTTTCTAACTTCCGTCCTCCTCTTCCCCTGCTGTCTCCTACTCTACCGACCTACCGTAGTGGCTGACCTACCTGTACTCAGACTCAGTTGAGGCCCTCAACCACTTCCTGTCCCTCCGGACCGCACGACGCCAGGTACCCCAGCGTTTCTCAGTCTGTGCTGACTCGCTGACTTGACTTGACTGGACTATGCCCTCATCCATTGGGTTATCTACCAGTTTCAATCCCCGGACCCCCACCACGAGTCGGGAGGCAGGTGCCCTAAGAGGTCCGTTCTCGTGACCTCGCCCAACGGTTAAGGGGGAGGTCCCCTGGAAGGGCTGGCCCCCTAACTTGGGCGTAGAGAACACAGAGGACGAAGCCGTCCACCGAAGAAATGGTGGTACGATGGACCCTTCGGGGCTTCAATCTCCGAACATTCGGATTAAGTCGTCGTCCCCTTTCCCTCCCTCCTCTTTTCCGAAGGCACCTTCTTGTTTGTCCAAAGAAGTCCTTTCTGTTCGTATAAAATCCTCTTGTTTACCCTCTACTCTTTCAAACCCTACTCAAAACAGACACGCCTACACTCATCCGAAAGACAGAAGAAGTCCCGGAATTTTGAGGGAGTCTCCCTACTGAATGCCGTTCAAATGAGAACCAGAGAGAGGACTTTCACTTGAGGGGGTTCTCCTTTGAGTACCGTCGGAGTAAAAGGTCTTTCTCTTTCACAATCAGTGTACCCTCAGAGGTCCGTTCTCATGACCGCACCCAACGGTACGGGAGGAGGTCCCCTAGAAGGGTTGGGTCCCTAGCTTGGGTGCAGAGAACACAGAGGACGTGTCCGTCCGTCCAAGAAATGGCGACCGCGGCGGACCCTTCCGGGTGAAGGGTCTTCAACGACGAAAGTCAGCCTATTCCGTCGCGGTGTCAAAGAATGACAGAGACGGCTGAGAGCGCAAAGTCGAAGATTTGTGAGAAACATCGTCGGGACGTCACGACCGATCGAGGGGCGCCGCAGATTCGACTCTGGACTTTCAATTCATCCTCCTTCGGCCCGTCTCTACAGGGGTTCGTCTCCAGCACCCAGGGGGTCCCCGACCGTCTCTGTGATTCGTTGGCAGACCTTTCACATCTCACACTTGAACTGCGACGTAGAGTCAAGATTTCGGGAGACATAAAAGGAGACTTTTTTTCCACTTTTACTCCAACTCTCGGTCGCACAGGTCCAACCTGGACTGACGTGCAATCGCTACACCAGAGCTCGTGGAGTAAATTACAGAGACTCGGGGTCGAAGAGTAGACGTGCAACTCCCCGTTATCCTATTTGGGTTTCGTAGGACGCCCCAGTAGACGCGGGGATTCTTCCACCGGCCACCTGGGACCCCTCTCGTTCACCTTAGGTTCGAGAAATCTAGACAGAGTACATAGAACCCTAGTTCACGGGTTTCGTTCGTGTTCACTCGTTCCCCACTCGTTCCTCACAACCTCTCCCTCGCCCCCGTCGAACCCGCGACGCCTCCTCGTCGTGGAGGTTTCCGTTCCATTCATAATAATTATTAGATAAGTCAATTAGTATTAGTTTTAATGCTCCTTTTAGATAATTATTAGGCTGGCGACCCTTGATGAACCAACGCACCGCGGGGGACGACCACTCAAAGATTTGACGTCCGCGGCCAGGGGAGCGTCCGGAGGAACCGCGGGTCGAAGTCCTTTGTGTGGGGGTCCGTGTTCGTCGGACCCGCGATTTCGACCCCCAACGAAAATCATCGTCCAACAGCTTGAAACACCCTTTACACGCCACTACAACGTCGGAGATTGGAGAGGTCCCGAGACGGGTGTATATACAGAGAGGGTAGAGACGCCAGTTTCGGTAAAGCGTAGGTCGAGAGCCGTCCGGGTGGGCACACGAGTCCCTGTGGATGGCACAGGGGGGCAGAAAATCGGTTCGATCCTCAGTGAACTCCGGATGCCACGGTTGAAAGTGAGGAGGTACTGCCAGAACCTGTACCTGGACCGGTCACGGTCGGGTCTTTGATAGTCTTCAAGTCGACCGTCGAACGTCTCTTATCGTCGTCCCTACACACCTAGAGTACACTACGGTCATTATTCCAAAGGGTCGAAGGTTTACTACTTATTTATGAACGACGTCCAACGAAACCGAGTGTGTTACCAGCTCTGGAAGCTTAGAGAATTCAGGAGAAAGTAGAGTCTGCAAGGTATGTGGCACTTCCCTCAAGGTCTAAACACGACACATTCGTATTTCCCCTCTTGTCAAAAATCCCCAGAGTTGCAAAGACAGACTCCCCCCTGCCATACAACTGTTATCGAACGGTCAATACTGGTCCAGACGGAACGTCGACGTCGAAGGATCTTTTCTACCGTCCCTGAAGGCCAAAAGTGAACTTCGGACCTCCGAAACAAAGTCCTCAGAGGGTCCACTGTGACTCTTCGTCCGTCTACACTCTGAGAGTTCACGAAGACTCGTATTGTAATTAAAAAAAGGAATGATTTGCCTCTCTAGGGTCCCACAAAGTCGTGACACCTCCCTTTGGAAGGGGTCCAGACGTCTCTCGGTGCAATGGACTAATCACACTGACCAACATTACGGTGACCCAGGGATTGACCACGTCTTTGTGACGAAACGTCCCTCTCCTCCTGACGTCGGTCGATCACGCTACGCGACGACGGTGTGCGCACGGGTGTTTACAGGTGCGTTGTCGCCGTCAGGGACCCGTAACGGGTAGAGTTCCGGTAGTGGCGTACCTGACTTCCTTTTGCCTTTCCCCCGGATCAGGGACCGATAGCCTCTTCCGTTACCGTGGGGTGAGGTCATGGGAACGGACCTTTTAGGGTACCTACCTCCTCGGACCACCCGACGTCAGGTACCCCAGCGCTTCTCATCCTGTGCTGACTCACTGAAGCGAAAGCGAAATAGCTTGAAGATGAGTAAAATGGATGTGGTAAATAAAAATTTTTTGTCAAAGTGTATTTATATCTGTCACGAATGATGTCCGGTCCATGACAAAATCATGGTTCATCTAGACACTCACTTTTTCAACCAAATTTCGAGTTGTAAGTCTTTTACTTCTAGTACCGTAAACCAGAGTAGTGCAGTACCGTTTATCTACCCCTTTGTCACCTTTGTCACTCTCTGAAATAAAACCCCCGAGGTTTTAGTGACGTCTACCACTGACGTCGGTACTTTAATTTTCTGCGAACGAGGAACCTTCTTTTCATTACTGATTGGATCTGTCGTATAACTTTTCGTTTATTTAATGAAACGGTTGTTTCCAGACAGATCAATTCCGATACCAAAAAGGTCATCAGTGCATACCTACATTCTCAACCTGGTATTTCTTTCGACTTACGGATTCTTCACTATGGAAACTTGACACCACAATCTCTTCTGAGAACTCTCAGGGAACCTGACGTTCCTCTAGGTTGGTTAGGTAGGATCTCCTCCAGTCAGGACTTACGAGTAACCTTCCTGACTACGACTTCGACTTTGAGGTTATGAAAACGGTGGACTACGCTTCTCGACTGAGTAACCCTTTCTGGGACTACGACCCTTTCTGACTTCCGCCCTTTTCTTCCCCTGCTGTCTCCTACTCTACCAACCTACCGTAGTGACTGTTCTACCTGTACTCAAACTCACTCGAGGTCCTCTACCACTTCCTGTCCGACGTCAAGTACCCCAGTGTTTTTCCACCTGTGTTGACTCGCTGAGTTGTTGTTCTTCTTCTTGTAAGACACGACCTCACGTCGACCGATTGTCACAACGCTGTCAAAGTCCACATCTCGCGTCACTAAGCCAAAGTGTGTGTGTGTAATACTTGCGAAACAAATTGACCTCATGTCAACGGAGCGTCGCAACACGGTCAAAGACGACATCTCACTTCACTCAATCGGTGTACATGTGTGTATAGGGAGGACGAATTCGGAGAGAGAGTAAGGGTGATAGGGCGGGGAGATCCAGACCCCTCTTCGAAGGAAGGATTGATATTATGTACCTGAGACAGCTCAGATACAAGGTCCAGGACCCTAGAAAGGAACGGGGACACTTCGATCAAAGACTAGGACCGAATCCTTCGTCTTCGAGTAAAAAGAGACGAAACGTGGTTGTCTAATATTTAAAACACTCGGTGTACACTGGTAGACTATATCTTGTCTTGCTCCTTTGGTCCTCTTTGAACATGTAATTTTTATGACGATGATCATTAACATCGACTACGAATTTTAAAATCCGTGAAATCAGGACTTTGTTCCTGAGACACTTCCTCATTACCAAAAATTTTTAGAATAACCTCACATCAACTCAATGTTACAACACAATTAAGGTCCACGTGGAGTACCAGTAAGTCGACACACACACATATATATTGTTGTATATATATGTGTGTATAAGTAAGAAAAAAATTCTAAGAAAGGGGTATATATGTCATCCAGGAACAACCAATAGATAATTCGAGGATTAAATAGCTTACGTTTCTAGACTCAAAGTGTTTACGTTTTGACTCAGTGTTTCCCTGAATTTTATCGAGTGGTTCCGGTGTGTCGAGGAGCTCCTCTTCCGGTCCTTCCTCTGACCTTAACCGTCGGGTGTGAGAATTGGGGACTCGACTGCCGGAGAAGGTGACAAGAAAAAATTTATTTTCTACCTCACATAACACCTCTCTATAAGAGTTGACAACCAAAGAAGGATATGCAACTACCGACAGTCGACTCACTTGTGCCCTCAGGCACTACCCCTCTTTTCTCTCCTGGTCCAAACGAGACACAATTCTTCCTGAAGGATCACTTATAGGAGGTCTTATTGAATTCAACTCTGAAAATCGGGTGCAAGAAGTTTGTACTACGGTAGAGTCCTTGTGTTGCGAAGAAGTCTAATGTGTGTCTAACGGATCTGTAAGACGTGTTGAGACCTTAGCAAAAGTCGTCAGTACTTCTCTCTCGGCAGAACGGGGATGGATAGTGTAGTAAAGTATGCGCTTCTCCTACGGTCTAAACAAGCACCTCGGCCTGTCATAGTTGTGAAAGGTAATGTCGCAAAGTCACCACTACTTTACCTTTCTGAGTAAAGGACAACACACAATCTATTTATAAAAATCACAAAGTTTTAACCCGTCCCTCCCCAAACGCCCTGTCTAGTCTGTTTAGGTAGAGAGGTCGAGTCGCAAAACTTGTGGACGATACCTTCAAAGACCTCTGATTTTCCGACGAACGGTAGAAATAAAAGAAAAAATTTCCGACAAAACTTACAATGTTGTGACGAAGACAAAATACAAAAGTTATAAAAACCGTCCCACCGTACACCCTAGACTACGACTTCGACTTCGAGGTTATGACACCGGTGGACTACGCTTCTCGACTGAGTGACCTTTTCTGGGACTACGACCCTTTCTGACTTCCACCCTCCTCTTCCCCTGTGTCTCCTACTCTACCGACCTACCGTAGTGGTTACTCTACCTGTACTCAAACTCATTTGAGGCCCTCGACTACTACCTGTCCCTCCGGACCACACGACGTCAGGTACCCCAGTGTTTCTCAACCTGTACTGACTCACTCACTTGACTTACTCCCTAGAATAAAGGAGTCGTAACCTTCCCTCAGAACCGGGGACCTGTCGGTCCCTTCGGGGTCTAAACAAAGAAAGACTACAGGACTACCTACATTATTAATTCCTATGTTTGGACCCCGTTCTACTCCTGAAAATTCTGTAAACCGTAAAACTGGTCTACAGTGTTCCGTAGTCCTTTTTTTGTTTGGTGGTCTAAGTCTCCGAAGTACTCTGTTGAAGAGTCTACTCGTCTAATTAAGGTCTCTGGTTTAGTCTGCGCTTTGCGACCACGTTTTCACATACGGTTGGAGCGCCAAGGTTTCTGGTGAGACCAAGGACCTCTTCAATTCCGTTCCAGACAAATTAAGACCGGAGAAATTTTAACAAATATAGAAGTGTTAACGGAAACTGTCAGCTCCAGTAACAGAATTGAACAACTGTTATTGGATTATTGACGCTAAATTTGTAAAAAAAGTTCACTTTCAAGTTATTCCGGGCGCAGAGCGAACCCTCAGGCTCGTAGTGGCGGGCAGGCGAGCGCGTCTGGGTCTCCCGCGTCGGCTAGGAGCGCTCTAAACCGGGGACCGCCGAAGGCACCGCAGCGCCGTTGAAGGCGGGGACTGCGAGGCGGGACCGCCGCGTGAAGGCCGCCGCCGCCGCCGCCGCCCTCGCCGCCCCGCTCTACCACTCACTGATTCCCGAAGCCGGCCGGCACCGCCACCCACGTCCGCCGGGCGCCGTTCCCTTCGGCCGGCGGCGGCCTCCGTGGCCCGGACGGGCGGGGCCAGAGGCCCCTCCGTGCTTCCGCGGACCCCTCGCGCAGCTCCTGGAGCCGCCCGGCCGGCCGGAAAGGGGCCCGGGCCCCGAGCCGCGGCCCGCCCGCCGCCCCGCCGAGCCGGCCCGACCGAAACAGGGAAAGGCCCGCCCGCGACGGGGAGCCGCGCCCCGCAAAGCCGGCGTCGGAAGAGCTCGGTGCCCCGGCTCGCGAGCCCCGGCGCGCCGCCTCCCCTGCCACCCTCGCCCAGCATCCCCGGCGCGCCGCGCCCCCGCCACCAGCCCGCGCAGCCCCGCGAGCCTCGCCGGCCGGGAGCCGCGGAGCGAACCGAGCGCTACCAAAGAAACGAGGGCCAACTACGGCGAGAAACCACCCCCCCGCCCCCCCACCAGGTCCGAGGCGAGGTCCGCGACGTGTGTGTCCCGCCCGTGCTGACTGGGTCAGAACCAGAGAACTTCGAACGTAAGAGATCTTCCGTCCAATCTCTCTCTCTCCTCATACACGATGACACTGCCCCGCCCTGCCCCCGCCGCTCACCGGAGACGACACCGACGAGACACGTTCCCGCCCTCTCCACCGACAAAGTCGGTCCCGCAGTCGCTTGGAGCCACTCCGCCCCTCCGGACTTAGGCCACTCTCCCCTCGGCCACGTCTATGGGACCAGGACCCTCCTGACCTACGTTCCCGACTCCCCCCTCTCCGAACCTGACACACCACTCGTCGTCGCCCGAGGTGGCGTCTGAGTCCGTCCGGAACCTTCGTGAAACCCATCATCATCAGACCCGGACTGCTCGTGTACCGTTCATGAAAAGGTCGTAAACGACCATTAAGAAGAGTCGTCAGGGACCTCCATTAATAACAATAGGAGTCAAATGGTTCCTCCTTGGACTCCGCCCCGGGCGCCCACGCGACGGGACCCGATCGCCGGGCACGTCATCTCCTCGTGCCTGCGACCCCAGGTCTCCGGCCCTCGCACGACAGAGAGGCTGGTCGAGACACTGTCGACCGTTCAGTGAATTGGAGAGACTCGGAGCGAAGGAAGAGACATTTGATCCCACTACTATCGCCGCTGAATCAGCCTAGACAAACAACTCGTGTCGCGAACGACAAGTCATACTATACATATCAATGAACTCCGACTCTTTGTAGCACACTCACGGGGTCTGTACCTCTTCACCCCCTGACTGAGCCCCTTTGCAGGAGGCCACCCCGGTCTGGACCTCCCAGTACCCTGCCCATCTGTTTGGACCCTTCCCAATTGACTTCGGTCAAACCGTTCCCGGTCCACACGGTTCGAATCTCTCAAACCTGTAATCCGGTATTTACGATCCCCAGTCAACTTCCAAAGACTCCACTAAGTCTCCCAGTCGAGAAACAACATCTTCCACTATAGGCTTACCCGCTCCCTCCTCTGATCTGGACCTTTGGAGGCGACCCTCTGTTCGCCAGGTCATTCTATTCCACCGGACCTGTCTCGGTCTCTACCCCCCTGTCCTCCCCCCTGGCCTTGGTCCTACCTGAAATTTGTCTCTACCCTGTCCTCTCCCCCCTGGACTTGGTCCTACCTGACATCCGACGGCCTCAGGAGACAGGTTACCTAAAAGGTCCGTAAGAGGTACCTCACCCAACGATACGGGAGGAGGTCCCCGAGAAGGGTTGGGTCCCTAGCTTGGACAGAGGACGTAACCGTCCGTCCGGGAAATGATAATCGAGGTAGACCCTTCGGGAATATTGTATAACGTAGGAAAAGAATTATCTCAACAGGAGCTAAATTCTACGTCAGACCGTTCCACGTCGTGACTAGATGGTTGTCGAAAAGCCCTTTTTTTTTAGACGGAGCAATTTAAATGTGTAGCTCACGTTCCACGGGGAACTCCAGTCTTTACAACTTTACCCCCCCCCCCAACCACAGAGTCTCAGTGTCCTCCTACTCCCAAAAACCTCACTACGACAAGATTTAAACACAAAAATAACGAATCAGTGATTTAGCACAGACTGGGAAACTCTAGGACACCTGGCATCGGGTGATCCTAGAAGATAGGAACCCTAAGGGGTCAGTACTTGTGACATCATCCGACAATAAAGGAAGAGGTCCCGTAGAAGGACTGAATCCTTAGTTTGTGCGCAGAGGACGTAATGTCCACCTAAGAAATGGCGACTCGGTGGTCCCTTTGGGGGGGTCTTAAAAAAAATTACGAGACGAATTTAAAAAAAAAGTCCCAGTTTCAGTCTCACCACCAGTGCCAGGACCTCCGCCGTTCTTCCTACTGTTCCATTGATTCACACTTCGGTCTACAGACACTACACTCATTTAACACCCCTTACAGTCGAGAGTCGGCTCTTCAAGAAGCCCTTAAGTTTATGGGAAAAGGACAAAATATTTTCTAATAACTGGTAGTTCACCCATAATTACTTAATTATTAAAAATCTCCACATTTTCATTATTGTAAGGTCTTCACAATTTAACAGACACTAAAATCGCAAATTACAGGAATGCACACTTTTCAACACAGTCTAATAAATTGAGGTCGAAGACCGTACATAGAAACTTGAGACTGGAGACAAGGAATAACTTACTAGATAAGTCAAATCAGTGAGTCAGCACAGGCTGAGAGACGTTGGGGTACCTGACGTCGTGCGGTCCGAAGGGACAGGTGGTGGTTGAGGGTCTCGAACAAGTCTGAGTACAGGTAGCTCAGTCACTACGGTAGGTTGGTAGAGTAGGAGACAGCAGGCAAAGAGGAGGACGGAAGTTAGAAAGGGTCGTAGTCCCAGAAAAGGTTACTCAGTCAACAAGCGTAGTCCACCGGTTTCACAGCCTCAAAGTCGGAGTGGTAGTCAGGAAGGTTACTTATAAGTCCTGACTAAAGGAAATCCTACCAGACCAACCGAGAGGAACGTCAGGTTCCCTGAGAGTTCTCAGAAGAGGTTGTGGTGTCAAGTTTTCGTAGTCAGAAGCCACGAGTCGAAAGAAATATCAGGTCGAGAGTGTAGGTATGTACTGGTGACCTTTTTGGTATCGGAACTGATCTACCTCTCATCAGTCGTCTCATTATAGAGACGACTTACCAGAGTAATCACACATAATATATAAAAATTTTTTTCTATTAGTACAAGTGTGTATTTTTAACTTTCTGACTTTTTGTCTATAAGAACAAATAATAAAAAAATTCCTGGCAAAAATTATTGTAGGATTTTCTGCCCCTTTTAATATAGTGGACCTTTATCTACTGTCAGGACGTCTTTATTACAAACACAAAATTATACCAGAGACACTAAAAAAAAAAAAGGATACCACAAGACTTTTGGGTTCCTGTTCTTTTTCTTTATACTCGGGGGACACGGTTGAGCTCAACCCTTCTTCTTCTTCTTCTGTTTCCCCGGTCTACGACGGTCGTTCGACGGGGACCCATTACTACACCAAGGTCAAGGGCCCCCGCGGCAGAGACACAAGTCGAATCCCCGACTCACACCTGTCTGTCCTTCATTGCACACCAACTTCGAGGGCCGGACACTGACACACACCGTAAGAGATCCAACCTTATTTTCGATATAAAATCAAAATTGTCATATGTCTCCTATGTTGACACAGAGTGAAGTTCTTTCAGGTAATTAAAGGAAATTTATTCGTCGAAGTGATCCCATAATCTCATGTTCCAATCCCATCTTTTGAGTCCAACTCGAACCAATGGAATCTCTATGTGAATGAAGTACTCTTTTACCTTACGGTGACATAGCCTTGAGTGTCGTACTCAAATATGGACTTGTATTTTAAAAGGTTCAGAAGGACGATTTATTCCTCATTCTGAGTCTCGTCCGCCGTGAGTCGGGCGGAGAGCGGGAGTCGGAGAGAGGGGAACGCACACCAAGGACGAGACGGAGGGCGGAGCCCCGAGACGAAGGGAGGCGAATTGGCAGGACGTCAGGAAGGTGCCGGCGGACGCGGAGCAGGGACGTCTGAAGTCGAGTCTGTGGAGGTGGTGGGAGTAGACGGTGGATCTGCTCCGAGAAGGCCGGATTCACGTCATTTGACTAAAAATTTTATCACGAGTCAATTATTAACTCAGTCCGTCAAATCTTACACGACAATTGGATAACATCACTTAGTCATACCACAACTATTTCTTTTCCGGTAGTCTGGTCGTCTTCTCGTATATTTCAAGTTTTGGTCTCAGTTCGATACCTATTAACCATACACCACTTCCACCGTAAAGACAGACAAGTAACGAGAGGGGAGACGGAAATCCGAGGACGAATGAATTCCAGTGATTTGACGCACAGAGTCTCAGACAGGTTGATTCTTACGCGAACGAAATTCACAACTGGAGGTTCCCACTTGACTTAATTAACGTTTGCAGTCCGAGGTTCATATTATTCTGACAAAAAATTAATGTCACTGTGGAGTGTGAGTCACGGCCAATTTTGACGACTTCGACCTCTCTTAATTTCTGATGGAAGAGTACCTCCTTCTCAAGTAGGCCTTAGTCCTCGTTTACTTCGGAAATCTTCTTTTCGTCCTCCACTTAACTGTAATAGTACTGAACAAAGAAAATGTTTAACTTAAGACAAATCTTGAATCTCGATTTATCGACTTGGGAAGTCCGAGACTACTTAACGAATCGACGGAAGCGAGAAGGAACCGGACGAGAGCGCATCCTCCTCTCCAGTTTCCACCTGCTGGACGCCCCCTGCGGCTACAGCCACCCCTGGGACCTCCTTTAGTAGCTACTGTTGGTGCGGTAGCACAGGTGCAGCCACCCGAGCCTCGTGATGCAGTCGTAGGAGAGCAAGCACCTGTTCCTGGACGACCTCGGGCCGACGAGGCACGACGAGTTGGTGTTCCAGTCCGGCGCGCGCCCGACGAGGGGGAGTCAGACGGGGACAGGGCACCTCGACGGCGGCCTCGTGGGGGCACCCGTCCCGCCCAGGGCACCGGTGGAGGCCCGTTCTCCGCCACTTGGAGGTCTAGGCCGGCGTCTGAGGGACGAAGGAGAGTCCACGTGCGCCACTAGCCCCACGACTACCTGCTGTGCCTGGGGAACCAGTGTCACTACTTCCACCTTTTCCGCGGGGTCCTCTGGATGCGGCTGTAACCCCCCGACCTGTTGGTCTAGGTCCTCTAGTTCCACGCAGAGGCCGGCGAGACCCGAGCCGGACGCGACGAGAGACGGCGGGGGACCTCCCGCGAGCGTCGACGGCGCGGACAGAAGAGGAAATGCAGACAAGACCCGACGCAACCCGGACACGACGACACGGTCCCGAAAGAGATCAACACCGTTTGTGCCGACGAGCACCGCCACGCACCCGGAGAGTGACACCACCGAGGGCCACTCCCGGGACCTCGCCCGCCCGAAGTCGTCGACACCGCTACCCGAACCCACGGAGAATCGTGCACCCCAGAGTGACCTCGTCCCTGGCTCGAACACGGGGACGTTACCGTCCGTCGGAGAATGGGGACCCGGCGGTCCCTTCCGGACGAAAAGGAAATAACTAGTCTGGTCATTGACTGGGCCTCGGCCGGTCACCACCACAAAACACAACGAGTATGGCTCCACTGTCTTCATTCTCACTCGACATGCTGTCCAGAAGGTCGTCAACGTCGAATTACGTACCGCATACACTGTAAGTTACATGGACACTTACGCAAAGGTCGACCAACTAAGGTCGACACCGCTGTGTCTTTCGGGGTCCACTGCAGGCCCCGTCCCGCCGCCGCGCGTGCGTCGTGACCCCGGTCTGGACCAGGGCCGAGGACGCGCCGGGACCCCCACCCGTTACCCCCGCCGGGAGACGCCCGACAGACAGGTACCCTCCCGGAGGTCTCGGCCCTGTCGCGGGGTGCCCCGAGTCCGTCGCCCCTCCCTCGGCCGGACCGAACTCCGCCCTGTCGTCGTCCTCCGGAGTGGGCGATGTCGGAGTGACCTTCCCGTCTAGGGCCAGGACGAGCCCTTCCCGCTCACAGCGACGACGGACAGCGAGCCCGGCTGAGAACCCTTTAGCGCACGACAATCCCTCTGCCCTCCCGCGGCCCTCGGGGGTCTCCTGACTCCAGGAGACACAGGAACGACGGCGACCCCAGTCGCAACAGAGACTGTTCTTGTCACCTTTCAAATCGAACAAAAACAACGCTCACTCTGTGTGGGCACTACGGTCAATTACTTATCCCATGTAAAGTCATCCTTTCGGACAGTAAAAATGGTTCACAGACAAGACAAATCCTCAGACACCTCGAAGGAGAGTGAGTAGGACTTATAATACTTCTCTACCCCTAGTTCGGGGGGTTCCCCCAGTAAGAGATGCCGGGCGGGCCGTGTCCACGCACGCGAGACACGACCGGCGAAAGGTCCGTGACTCGACCAAGGAACTCGCCGTCGTAATCGACCAATATGGTGAATCGACAACTCACTCCCCCGGAGTTTAGGAGGCAAATTTTTACACGAGATTCACTGTATGACCTGTGACTCATTCGTCGGGGAGACCTTTGTGCGGCCAGTGTACTTTCACGTGGTCCGACAGATCGTCCGCACGACTCTTGGGCGCGACAGAGCCCGAGCACTAACCTCCGGAGCGCCTCAGGTACACGACCACAGTGCCATCCTGCCCCTGTGGCCCTCTGCGGGGGTTTTCACGGACGAGTCACGTTCGCGTACGGGTCTGGGGGTCGTGAGGACGCCACACGCGTCTGTACGCTCTGCGGACACAACATCTTGCCATGAAGAGTCATAATTCTCAGTGCACTCAGGTAACTTTTATCAAACATTCTTTTTTACCTTTGTCCCACGAGGTGGAACCGGCGTATAACCGTGGGGGCACCCTCAAAGACTTTCGCGGCTACGGACGAGGGAAGGGACTCGTGGGACTGGGCGGAGGCCCCGCGCCGTCCGGAGCCGTCTCCACGCCCGGGTGCCGACACTGGCGCGAAGACACGGCGAGCCTGGTCTCGCGAGAGGGCCGGCAACCGCTGACTTGCTCACAGTGCCACCTACCTACCTACCTATTTCTATTTTTGGGTACCTGTATCAACCAAGTAATCCGTGACCCAACTGGAGTCATTCAACACATCAAGTCCCGACTCATTTAAGTGACGAGACATTTAAGGTCTCCTTCCCTCCAGCAAACTCACTCACTTGACTCGGGACAAGGGTCCTCCTAGACATAGTTCCTTTCGGGTGCCCCTCCCTGTCCCTCTACGACACGACTCCGCCCTCGACGACACCGGAGAACAGAATGTCGGGTCCTTTCCTCCGAAGTCCTCTCCGGTCGCTGTGAATCCCCAGGGGGACGAGCACTTGTAGGGCCGTCGGCGCGACCCGACGCAGACCTGGCCTTCCAGAGCAGACGACGGGAGCCCTTCGTCAGGTCGGGAAAGTATTCGCAAACTTGGACGACGGGCTGACTCCTCGAGTCGGAGCGGAACAGCGTCTCGAGTCTAGAGACAGGGGGAGTGGTGACCGGGTCCTAGGACACACAGGGACCGGTCGGGGGAGGCGGGGTGTCCGGGCTCCCACCGGGAGAGGGTCGAGAGCGGTAGGGTCCCGGCACCAGAGTGCGAGAGTGCAGGAGTCCCGCCCGTGGGAACGACTGAGACCAAGAGCTGAGCTCGCTCTTCACAGTCCCGTCGGCCCTCTCGTCACTCCTCGTAGGGGCTCCCGTGTCGTGTCTGTCCCTTCAGGGAACTCGAGGGTCGCCGCGAGTCGGCACCCGAAGCAGTCCTCGGCCAGGACCGAGTCGCGGGCCTCGGACCCCTGCGGAAGTCCACCGGGGCCCCGCGACGTCCGGACGAGTCCTCGCGAGAGACAGGAAGTCAGTTCGGATCACGAGGGTCCGGAAAAAAGTCGTGACTATCAAAACATCCTCAACTCAGACCAAGAGATTGGGACCAATTACCCCAGTCCACTTATAAGATACGTTGAAACTCTTTGGACGTTACTTTTATAAGACACTGTAATACTACTTAAATCCTTGTCAATTTTTATTAGTTTTACACATAAAATCAAAAAAAATTTTAAAGGAACAGACGAAACTCTTGTACGAAAAGTATCTCCCTAGGCGGTTAAGAAGTACAGACAATTCCACCATTACTCTCAGGATTCAATTTTGTCGTGAATTCCAAAAAAGGGAAAAGGTTAGATTTTGTCCATTTTGGAATAATCGGTTTCGTCATCGTTTGGTCTGGAGCCGGTGAAAGGACGCTCACCAACCGAGACTTGAATAAGTCTTCATGGACCCACTGCCCGGGTTTGAGCAAGCCCTTGACAAAGCTCAGCGACTTCTTGTGCGTGGTAGGTAGCAGAAATAACTACTTTAGCTACGATAACCCTGCTTTTCCATCTGAGGGGAAGGGAGAAGCCACAGTGATTCCCCATCCGTGGCTCGGCGAGACGAGACTCGTGGCACCCCTCCGGGGCCGCCCCGACGCACGACCAAACGGCGCAGGGCACGGCGAGGGGTGCCTACGGCACCCGAGGCGACAGGGTGCATGGTCCACCGCTGAGGGGCAGTGACCTAAGCCGGACAGGCGTCGACACGGCACTCGTCGCCGAGCCTCGAGTGGTGGGAGACCTGAGACCCCTGTCGTCATTTCTGTCCAGAGACGGGAGCTCCTCGGGTGTTCACCTCTGACTTATTTTTACTATGTTAAAGTCCGTACTTTTACCGGTGTTCCTTCTACGGCACCCTCCGCCGAACCCGAGACCCGCCCACCCCGTCGGTGCAGGGCTCACGGAGGTGGTCGGCCCGGAGCCCCAGGAGTGCAGGGGGACCGACGAAGAGGTCCATGCTGAGGTTGAGCCCGCCCCTCTCTCTCTAAGTCGCTTGTTACGACCTCGACGACTTGGTCGACCTGCCCAAACTGAGCGCCCCTCTGCACTTTCAGTAGTACCGGTGTTTGGCCTATCTCTGGGACCTGGGCCGGGAGTAGTCTGGTCCAGTGCGGCGCGGCCGGGAGCGCCTCTCGCGCGCGGCTGCGCCTGAGGTCACGGTTTCCCGCGACACCCTTCCTATCCAGTGGTCCGCTACCCGTGCTTCCGTTTAGGACGGCACTTTGGATCTCATTGAATGGTTATGATACAGGGGAACTCTCTTATAATTCACCCGAACACTATATGAGACACATCGGACTGGAAGAAATCGGAGTTTTGCGAAAAAAAAAAATTCTAAACCATGTCCTGTGACATACTGACTCTATTGAGTGTACTCCTCTGCCTCCGAAGAGAGTCGGCCCCGACCCCGCGACCCCGGTCCCTCTGCCTCCGGAGAGTTGGTCCCGACCCCTTTGTCCGGAGAGTAGGTTCCGGCCCCTCTGCCTCCGGAGAGTTGACCCCGGCCCCTCTGCCTCCGGAGAGTCGGCCCCGGTCCCGTGACCCCCCGGCCTCGGCACCTCTGCCTCCGAAGAGAGTCGGCCCCGGCCCCTCTGCCTCCGGAGAGTCGGCCCCGGTCCCGTGACCCCCCGGCCCCGGCCCCTCTGCCTCCGGAGAGTCGGCCCCGGCCCCGTGACCCCCCGTGACCCCGGCCCCGCGGTCCCGGTCCCGACCTGTGGAGCACACGGGTGTCCGGCGTAACTGTCCTTCTAACTCAAGGGGGACGGGCTGCTCTTCTGGTTCTTCGCGTAGAAAGTCTAGGTGTGCTCGTCCTACTGCGACCGGCTACTACACTGGGACCTACTGGACTAGTACCGATTTCTGCTGGAGAGACCACGGCTGTAGTTCCACTCCCCGACCCGACCTGACATGGACACATAGTGCACAAGGGTCTGCGGCTCCCCGACCCGCACCGTCGGCACTGACCCACGACGGACGAGGGACGTCCCCGTGCCTGTCACCGGGGCGACGGACACGACTTGACGCAGAGTGACCGTAGACACCTTGATCCGACCAGAGTGGTCCCCTCCTTCCACTCTAATAAATTTTAGAATTGAAAAATAAATCTTTTTAAAAAGTTCGGAAGTCTTTTCGACGTTGAACCACCTGTGGGTATATGAGTGGTGGAGGTGGATGGCGCTCAAGGGGAAGACGCGCAGAGAACGTCTTTGTGAAAAGGTCTAGTGAGCCGCATCTGCACGACTTCCGTCGCGGTCCCGACACGACGGTAGGGGAGCACACCGAACGCAAGAACAAAATGAAAACCGGTTCATTAATAACTTTTTCACCTATATAGGTTTATATATGACAGACTTTGAACATTTATAAATTGGTCTTATGGACAAGAGAATTCTGACATCCATTTACTTTACCTACAGTGGCATACACCGGCGATTCGAAGACCTATAGTAAAATAGATAAAGAATCCTCCTAATAAGGGAAATTGCTTTCGCCTCGAAACTCCTAAATGACTGGACGGCCCGATGCGTCGATCAATCTTGGATTCTGTCCGGAGAAGGAATTACTTTATGAGGGTCCAATTCGGTGGAGTCCAGGAAACTCTTTTGTTAATCTTACGAACTTTGTAAATTCAAATTATTTTAAACAAACCGGACCTACGGTTGTGGTCTAAAGTTTTATCACGACAGACTTGACAATCCTACCCCTCATAAAGGGTGAGACTCATATGACAGGAAGGCATGTCCGTTAGACGTGTCTTCGACCAGACTACCGGGACTCTCTCGCGTCCTACTTTCACTGGTTGCTTCTGAAGTTCTTCAGGTTCCTTTTGCAAGAAATATTTTTTGTCCTTCCGTGGGGGCTCCCCGAGATAGAGATCTCCCGGTCTCACCGGAAGGCCCTCTCCGCCCCTCCCAGGGCCCGGGACCTCCCCACTCCAACCCTCCCTCCGACGGACCCGCGGGCACACGGGCGACCGACCGGGACACGGACGACCGGTGCCAACCGTCTCGCAGAACACAAGGAGGGTTCGCGTCACACATCCCGGGACCGTCCGACGGACGCAGGGTTATTTCGCACGAAAGACATTGTGCCTCAGGACAGGTGTGCTACCCACGAACCGGTCTCCTCACCCACCCGGGTCCACACCCCTTCGGAGACCCCTGGTCCCGTGACGGCTGACCCAGAGACGACGGGGACGCCGTGTCGCGGCTCCGCCGCGGTCGAGATTTTGTCGTCGACGACCGAACACTCGGGTGCCGGTCGGTGGGGACGAGACCTCCGCTGTTTCCGACGCTGGGGGGTGGTCGGCCCCGACGGGAACCTCCCCGACCCCGTTCTTCCTCCCCGACCACGACGACTCTACCCCAAGGGTTACCTTAAAGGTTCCCCGCGCCGACTTCTGGGGGTCCCGTCGGGACGCCTCCAGTCGCGGGGAGGGAGTGGGCTCAAGCCTTCGTGTCCGCGGCGGGGAGCGGACCGAGGGAGACGGGGCGCGAGAGGAGCGGAGACGAGTCAAGTCGGAGTCTCGGGGCTCTGGGTCGCTGGGTGACCTCTTGCCCGGGGAAGAGGGGCCTGCCTGCCGGTAAAGATCGGGTCCAAGGCGTTGTGGGCGAAAAGACCTACTCCTCGGTTCCTTTAAGCGAAAGTCGTCAAGACCCCCCGTACTAAATTCTTCTTTGCGTTGCGCCTCTTCAGGTGACACAAAATTTTTCGTCCTGGAGCCTCTTCTGTTTTCGTAAAGGTGAGGTAGCCGACACCTAGTGGCGAGAACCTTTAGCCTTACTCGCGCGCCGACTTTCGCTTTGAAGCCGCAGAAGACTCCGTCTCTGAACGACCCCTCCTCGTCCGGCGCGAGAGGCGTCAACCTGGGCCCGGGGGAGGGGACGTCGCCCCAGGACTAAACAAGTCAGGGGACTGTGACCCGGGAGGATGTCGGGGTAGCCTGAGTCGTCCCGGCCCGCCCGGGCCCCAGAGGCGCGTGCGCTCGAAGGCCGCTGCGACCGACGGCCCAGACGTCCACTTTGCAGGCGCTCACCTCGAGGCCTTTGTCCTTCCTGTGCACATTACGTCGACTTCTGAGGTTCGAAGTGTGCTGAGGTTCGACGAGACCAGACTTCCTTGCCGTCTGAGCCGAGTGGTCGGTGTCCGTCCTCCCGGACCACTCATTGGTCTGGAAAGAAGACTGACGTTCTCGGTCCTCCGAACCGTCCCAGGGGTTCCTGCGGGTGTCCTCTTGGAAGTGGGCCCGACGCGTCCCCTCCCACCCGGTCTTCCTGGGCGTGGTCGGTGCCGTCGGAGGCGCACTAAGAACAGACGTGCATATCTGTGTGCAAGTGTACATAGCACACGTTTCGTCGACACGCGGCAAAGTGTACGCGTGTGACAGGTCCCCCCTCGGACTCGGGTCTGTGTGGCAGTCCCTCCTCGGAAGTCCCGTCTCCAGACCCGCGCGCGCGCGGGACAGAGCCCGGGGCCGCAGATGAGGTCGTCGTCGAGGTCGAGGAGCTCGCCGTCCGCGTGGGCGTCGAGGAAGAGGCAGTAGTCCAGGTGCTGGAGGACGTGGAGCAGCCCCTTCATGACGTGCCGCAGGTCCATGTCGCGGACCCGCCCCGCTGCGGCCAGTCGCTGCCGGGGGCCGGGGCGGGGGGAGCGCGGGCTGGAGCCCCGTGGCGTCACGCGGGGTCCCCCGTGTCCCCTCGCGCCGGAGAGAGGTTCCGCCCCGCCCTTCGACGCCACCAGGGGTGGGCAGGCGAGAGACTCGTAAGGGCCTGGGCCCGCGACGTCAGTCTTAACCTGCACCCAGGGCTGCGCGAACGGAAGACCCGACCCGAAACCGTTGGTCGACGGGGGTCGGCGTGGAGGTCCTGTCCTTTGTCGGAGATCCCGACGTCCCCCGGTGTCCTTCGGGACCTCCCGGTCCGGGTCCGTGCCTGGCCCACTCCGGGCCGTCCTTCCAGGGACTCTTAGGTCTGACTCCGGACATCTTGAGTGGAAACGGGTTCCTGTTAAGACGTCACGAAGCATCTTGTGTGGAAACGAAGAAAGAAATAAAGGATTCCTTTGGATTTCGTTCCCCCCCTTTTCTATGTTTTGACTCCCCGGCTTTGTTAAATTCCGATGACTGGGCGTGCCCGGGGCCATGTGCCGGACGCCCCCAGGTGCACGGCACCCTGCGGGAGCCCCGAAGACGACACAGACCGCCCGGACCTGACCCGGAACTTGGGACTACTGGACAGAAGTAGAGGAGGAAGGGGCGTCCGGTAGTGTGGACCACAAGGGTTCACACGGCTCTTCCTCCCACTACTGTCTCTTTTCCGAGTGAAATTGTGATCGGTAAAAGACGTTTGATAGAATGTCTTTACTCTATTGGTCCTAATTGTTAGTTATTGGAACAGTTCTCGTTTAAAGACTAGTCCTTAAAGTCAGACTCACGCGCGTTTATAAGTGTAAAGATGAGATTCGTGCAAGAATATGTTACGCACACACGATTCAACGAAGTCAGCACAGACTGACGCTGGGGTACCTGACATCGGAAGGCCGAGGAGACAGGTACCCTAAGAGGTCCGTTCTTGTGACCTCGCCCGAAGGTACGAGAGGAGGCCCCCCAGAAGGGTTGGGTCCCTACCCCGGCACAGAGTGCGGAGGACGGGACCGTCCGCCCAAGCGGCGACCACGGCGGACCCTTCGTAAGTATGTTGTGATTCCATACTTTAGAACCAGAGTTGAGTGTCCGCGAGAAGGGTGTGGACGACGCCTACGGCCGCGCCGTTCGTCAGAGGGGAGGCGGGGGAGCGGGCGGTCGGAGAGGGTTCAGGGCCCTTCCCTGGTCGGGGAGGGGTCCTCAGTATCGGGGGAGTCCGTCGAGGCGCCACCCGCGGGTGTCGGCTCTCACCCGAGTTCGACTCGAGTGCCTCGACTTCAGACGCGGGTCTCGATGGGCGGACGGAGGGGGTTCGCAGGACAAGGATATCCTCACACACGCTCGCCTGCGGGTGGCCCGTCCCTCGTCCGTCCCGACACTGGCTGGAGGGCCTTCGTGACTACCGAAGTCCTCGGGGGGGCGGTACCGAGTCCCGGAGGCAGGTCGTTCCGACCGGAGCGGAGGGTACGTCTAGGAGGTCCACCTGCGGGACAGTCCCTCGGACAGGGGAACCCGACATGGTCGCAAGGACCAGTCGAGGTCCGTCCCGAGTGGGGAGTGGGGTCCTGAGGGTCGAGGGAGGGTCCGGCAAGACTCCGACCTGAGGCTTCCCTGGGGACTCTCGACGACATTCGACGGGCGGGCGTGTGCGGTCCCGGGACACCACAGGAGACGGTCTTGTCATTGGTGTGACTTCCAAACCAAACAAGAACTTTCTTCTTTATAGAGTAATCACCTGAAAGAGGTGGTGACGGAAACACTCTGTGAGTCTATTGGGACGAGGACGATTCAGTGAAGTCAACACAGACTGAGACACGCTGGGGTATCTGCCGTCGGGTGGTCCGAGGGGGCAGGGACCCTAAGAGGTCCGTTCTTGTGACCTCACCCAACGGTAAAGGAAGAGGTCACGTACTTTCACTTTTCACTTTCCCTTCAGCGAGTCAGCACAGACTGAGAATCGCTGGGGTACCTGACGTCGGGTGGTCCGAGGAGGTAGGTACCCTAAAAGGTCCGGACTGGTTCGGAGTGTGTTCTTGACGGGAGACGACCAAGGAGGTAGACGACCGGGGACCTTTTCCGGAACCGACATAGTCCACAGTGTACCATTTGCGGTCCACTTTGCCTCTACCACTGACAAGGAGGTCCCTCGGTCTCGGTATCGGAGGGGTCCCGGGGTGCCGCGGACGGTCGGTCCGGGTGGGTCGGTTGTGGAGGGTAAAACCGAGATTAGACTAAAAAAAGGTGACGAAACAGTTTCACAATCCTCGGGTGGGTCTGCGGAGTCCTTGACCACCCCTTTAGTGACGAGTCGACTAAGAATGGGACTACGAGTAGAAAGGTTTTTTCATTCTGTGGGGGGTTGCCGGAGTTAGAAAAAAAGGTTCAGTTCTTAAAAAGACAGATGCCAGGTTGGTCTGGTGCCGTCGAGGAGTCGTCTTTGTGATGTTCGGACGGGCAGTGGCAGAGAGATGGACCTTTTCGGACCTTCCCCAATTCGACCGCTTAAGCGTTCGAGAGGGAACAGCATTCACCTTTCCAGAAAGTCGCCGTGTCTAAGTGTCCCGCAACCGCGACCTTGACTCTCTCGCAGGCTCGGCGAGGAAGCCGGCTCCCCGGACCGCTGCTCGTCTGGGGCTGTCGGCGGGTCGTCCCTGTGGGGTTACCGGCAGGTCGTCCCTGTCGGTGGACCCCGTCCCTGTGGTGTGTCCGCAGACCTGAAGACCTCCGAGGGTAGGGTGTGGTTCCTCCGTTGTGCACTTTAGATGCGAAAACTCGCACTTCTTATTTGCAACTTTGGTGTCTTTGAAGCCACTATCGAGTAGGACCCCGGCGGACCCCGGGCAAGCACGACCCTCGCACGGACGCTCGACGACAGAACTCTGTTCGACAGGTCCGGCAAGTCTCGAGTCCCCTCCGCGAGGGTCTATTCGAGGCCTGAGATTCTCCGACCCCCTCCGGGCCTGAAGATCGGGGCTTGAATAGAATCGGGGATGGAAGGATAGGCACAGAAAAATGTAGGGAGAGACAGTTTGTAGTTACCCCTTACAAGTTTATGAAACTATTTGAAGACTCTTTAATAGGATACCTTTATTAGTCTCTATGTGTATAAATACATTATCCTTCCGGGGAGTCCCGAAGACTTTCCGTGTCATCAGTCACCTCCCGTGACACTATACTGAATCGTCGGTACTCGTGACAGATCCGTGAGGTCACCGACCTTCTGACAAAGATTTTTGGGTACTTTGAGCCGTCATCTGCACAATACTGTGTCCTTCACGTCGGGCCACAGTCCGGAAATTGGTTTCTGTCTCGGTTGAGTCTGGGGCACCCCGGGCCCTTGGTGGAAAGTCGGACGTGTTGGGTAGCTGTTTTAATTTACCGACACCACGGAGATTCATTTTTGTTTCGACGAAACCTTTACGGAGAAAATTTTTGGTGTCAGGTGTGACTTAGAATGGAAAATCATTGTTTTGTCTTAGCCCTGGACCTTTAAGAGTCTTCGTCTTCTCGTTGTCTGAATCCAGAGAAAACTTACTTTCGAGAATCTGGTCAAAGGTTCAACAACGGAGTTGCTTCAATTAAATCTCTTTGTGTGTCTATAGGACCCCGGCGGTTGTCGGGTCCACCGGGAGGAGTCAGTGAGATGGTCCGGGGAGGAGTCAGATGGTCCGGGGAGGGCCCAGGACTCGGGGGAGGAGACAGATGGTCCGGGGAGGGCCCAGGACTCGGGGGAGGAGTCAGATGGTCCGGGGAGGGCCCAGGACTCGGGGGAGGAGTCAGATGGTCCGGGGAGGACCCAGGACTCGGGGTAGGAGATGGTCCGGGGAGGGTCCAAGGCTCGGGGGAGGAGACAGATGGTCCGGGGAGGGCCCAAGGCTCGGGGGAGGAGACAGATGGTCCGGGGAGGGCCCAGGACTCGGGGGAGGAGACAGATGGTCCGGGGAGGGCCCAGGACTTGGGGGAGGAGTTAGATGGTCCGGGGAGGGCCCAGGACTCGGGGGAGGAGACAGATGGTCGGGGGAGGGGCCAGGACTCGCCGGGGAGGAGTCAGTCAGATAGAGGGCCCAGGACTCGGGGGACGGGACGAGAAGACAATCTCCTTGTCGCGAGACGTGTCGTTGTCTGGGGGTCGCAGACAGGATGGTCCTTCGAGTCCATGTAGGAGGTGTCGTTCCCCGTGACCGAGGGCACCAGTGAGGCGTGCCGCGAGAGTTTGTCCCGAGACTAGGCCACGCAGTCCGGCCAGAGTCCTTCCCACCGTACCTGGAGAGATGGCAGGTGGGACGTTCTGTCTCCGAGTCTACTCAGGTCCTGTTGGCGAGTCCGACTGCGGCGTCGTCCCAGTCGCTGCCCCCCAACCGCACACACCGTCCGTCACGACGGGGCCCAGACCCCCGCGCCCCACGTCCACTCTGCACCGAGGAGGTTCCGGCCGTCTCGTATCGTAAGTCCCGAGACGCCACAGACGTGGGGCGTCTCAGGTGGGACTCGGTGTGTCTGAGGAAAAGAGTCCTCTTGGACGGGGAGTGGTCGTCTCACGTGTAAATGGTGCTCTGGAAAGTCGACTTTCCTCTCACTTATTTTAGGCTTACCTTCCACGTTTTGTTCCTTTGACAATAAGTCTCCGTTAGGACTTGTGCCGGAAAGAGTCCCGGGTCGTTTTGTTGTTGCTTCCAAGATCTTCCTTGTTACTACGGAGTCGATTGTGCACGGGACGAATTGGAAGTCTGTATTTTGTCACAATAGACTTTTCTCTGTCAATTTCGTGCTGGGACAAGAGTGGGTGCTATCATTGTGTCCGATCATTAATGAGACCCGAGAGAGACACGAGTCGTGAGTGAGAAGGGTCGTTGGGAGAAATTAATACGGGTAAAATGTCTTTCCCTTGGCTGGTCTCGGCACTTGACGGGACGGGTCCCAGTGTGTCGACGGATCGGATCGCCTTCGCGACCCTGAACTGAGGTCCGGGTTCACGGGCGGGGTGTTAAAGAGATGTTCCAGAGTCTGGGGGCTTTCGCCCCTCAGTCGTGAGTCCGTGGCATTCGTTTCGGGACCTCCGCGGCCTCGCTCCGGACCCCTCCGTGACGCCGGAGGGCTGTTTCCCCGGCGAGAGACGGGAGTGAGGAGAAAGTTGTGTGAAAGGACTTAGGGACGTCTAGACAGAGGAAAAAGTTACGTAAAAGGACATTGTATCTGTCCCGTGGCGAGGGGTGGTGGGGTGTCCGCAAGGTCCGGGACCCGGCGCACGTAAAGGTCGAAGGTCTCCGACCACCCGACACCCTTGTTCCGACCTGGCACTCTCTCCGGACACCTGGGCGCTGGCTCCGCGAGGCACTAGTGGAGACGTGCCGCAGGTGGTCGGAGAAGGCGTAGGAGAGGCGAAGTTAGCGTTTGTCGGTGCCGAGGTCCTCAAGCCACCTGGACCACTACCGCACCTTCTTAGAAGACCAGGACGACCGCGACACGCTGAACGGAACTTAGACGTGCATGCGGGAGGTCTCTTCGACCAACGGGCCCATGTTGGCATTTCGGAGACTCTCGCGGAGAGCGTCGCCTCGGTCACCCACCCGTCGTTGGGACGACACCTTGGACTCGTCCGACCACACGTAGTCCCACTGCCGGAGGTCCCGCGGGAGGTCCGGCCGCGGGAGGCGCCTCTGTCTCGGGGCCTCGAGGCGTCTGTGGACGAGTATCTGCGCGGGTCGCCGGACCTGGGGGTGCCAGTCCATGACCTTCTCGTACTTCGTGAAGCGGTCCGACTGGTCCGCCGACGGCGCCGGCCCCCCCGGGCCCAGTCCGGGCGCGAGGGGATCTGCCGGGACGTCGCGCACGAGCATACGGAAGGCTCGGAAGTCTTGCGCGTGCCGGCTCTGGACAGGGCACGTCCCGCGCATCCCCGGCGCGAGTCAGTCGGGCTAGTCGTGCACGTGCCGGGCCCGACCCCGCCGGGGCGGGTGCCCGCCGCTGTCGAGGCGGAGGTCGCGTGGCATCTCGTCCGGCTCGAGCGTCTCGAGGCCCAGGAGGTCCGGGGCCGAGGGACGTCACGGGTCCCGACGCAGCTTCTGGAAGGCCCGCAGGAGACACAACGGGTCGTTGGTGAGGTCTTCGCGTATGACGACGGTCTCCGTCTTCGACAACGCCAACAGGCCGAGGAACTCCTCTAAGAACCGATCAAAAGACGTCAAGAAAGGAACACTGAAATTAGAGAAGAACAAAAATCACACGTCCGTGGTTTACTGGACTTCCGTTTTTCCCTTTCTTAATGAAGTCTACGAGGTACTGCAATATTTGCAGAGAAACATGGCAGCTCGGGGGACCTCTGAGTCTGCCATTTCTGAGCCGGACGTTACACTCTGGACCCTAGGTGGGGACCCACCCTTCTAGGGGACCTCTTCCCTCACCGTTGGGTGAGTACAAGAACGGACCTCTTTAGGGTACCTGCCTCCTCGGATCGCCCGACGTCAGACACCCCAGTGTCTCAGTCTGTGCTGACTCGTCGATGTGAGGAGGAGACATGACAGTCGACGTCCTTCGGTGCGCCCCGCAGGTGTGACGGACGGAGGCAGTGTATAGACCATTTGGGCATCCGAGGGACTCTTTGTCCCGAGATGGCTCCGGTGCCCTTGGGCCTTTGCTTGTGCAGGTCCGAAGGGAGACTGTGAGGACATTTGCTCCGACTGTGAGGTTTGCGGGAAGAAGTTTCTGTCCGCTGGTCGTTTACAGCGAGTCAGCACAGGCTGAGAGACGTTGGGGTGCCCGACATCGGGCGGTCCGAGGAGGCAGGTACCCTAAAGGGTCCGTTCCCGTGACCTCACCCAACGGTAATGAAGGAGGTCACCTGAGAAGGACTCGGTTTCTAGTTTGGGCGCACAGGACGTACCCGTCCATCTAAGAGATGGCGACTCGGTCGTCCCTTCGGGGTAGTCTGAAATGGTCTGCGACAAAATTATTGTGTCGGACCACGGACGGTAAACGTTAATTTCCTAGTCTTGAAACCTGCACCTGTAAATGAAGATCGACCACCGGTCGTCTCCCGTCTTCTCAGTTAGGATCTGTTTAAAGATCGTCCATTATCTATGATTTTTCGTCCCATTCATCGAATAAAATAGATAAAATTATTCAGGAATTTAGGAGATCGGGTCGAATTCGAATTCTCACCAGGAATTGTGATTGACGAGTGTGTCTGTGGACTCTTGTCTCAGTCGTGTTCTCGTCGAGGTCAGTGAATGCTCGACCCGAGTCAGAGGGCGGGGGGAAGGGACGCCGGGGAGTCTTCCCCGTCGGTGGGCGCGCCACGGGAACCCAGGGACTTCCCCCTGCACGACCCCGGCCGCGGGACGTCTTGTGTCGGACGGGCGGGGTGGCTGAGGGCGCTGTCCTCGGCTCCAGGGGTGGGTCCCCGCCCCCCGCGCCGCAATGGAACCACTAGAGCATGACATCGGTCCTCTGCGTCTCGACTCAGACGAGGGACGGACGTTTGTCTCCGTCGTGGTCCACCTTCTGCAACGCCTATTTGAGGAGCGGGAGAGCTGACCCTGGGGCCCCGGTCGCGGCCGGCGGGTCTCCGAGGTACGTCGGGTGTGTCGGCTGCGGCCTCGTCCTCTCCAGCCCCTCTCAGTTCCCGAAAAGCAGTATTTCAAGCAACAGCTTCTACGACAAGAGCAGGTACCGGTCTATCTCCGTCCTCCGCCCCCGCGCCTTCGGCCTTCCGTGGGGGTCCTTGACGTCCTTCCGGCGTTAGTCGACTTTGACCTCTAGGCCCGACCTGTCAGCCTAGTCTCTGACCGGCTCTAGCAGTTTGTTGTGGACGTTCCTCTGTCTTTGGCTCACTGGCTTGCGTCGCTTGTTTGTCGTCGCGGGGGCGCGCAGAGGGCGCCCGGACACGCTTGACGCGCCCCGCCGCGCCCCGGGGCCGCCGACCCCCGGGGAGAGGGCCGCGGCGCCCGCCCCGAGAAGAGGTCGGCGCCACGGCCCGAAGAGTGACGTCTCCGCAGACCAACGCCTCGGGCGCGGGGTCCCGAGTGCCCGAAGCGACGAGGTGCGCACACCCGAAAAGGGTTGGTCCCTGGCTCGGGCACAGAGGACGAGCCGTCCTTCTAAGAGATGGTGACTCGGTGGTCCCATCGGGGAGTGGTGGGGGTCGTTAAGGAAAATATACCTATACGCGGTTGTAATGAGTCGAAATTTGTGTGTCCTCGATCCAAAAGACAATTCACTCCGTTCGACTCCCGTCCGCCCACCCGCGACCCCCGTCGCAGAGTGTGGGGGACCCTTGGCAGGTGCCCTCCCCTGTGGTATCGTCCCTGAAAGTCTCAGAGGATTACCTAAGTGTCCTTTAGGTCTTAGCGTAGGCGAAGACTCTTGTGTGCCGCAACGAAAACATCAATGAAAGCATTCAATGTCAGCCCTTTTAAAAAATAAAGTTCTATCTTCTTACAATGCTAAAACACAAAAGAAACGTGGTTTGACGAAGTCCTTTACTTTTTATACGAGGTTCTATATATTTGTCGTCGTTTCCTTTTCCCTACGACTCCTCGTAGCCCGGTACGCCCCTCGTAGTACTCCCGGAGTACGATCGACACGAGTGTCGACCGACGTGCATGTCAAAATTCGACGCTCCGGTGCCCCTGGTGCGAGGCGGACGGCGGGACGGGCGGACGGACCGGAGACACCGGTAGTCGTTTCTCCTTTAGTTTTGTGCTCGTGTCATTCTGACCTGAGGGACCCTGAGCTGGGTAGTCTTGCTGGTTAATTAGTCTTTCGAAAAGAGGAGGTCCAAAAGTGATTTCGTCTCTTTAGATTCTTTAACGAGTATCGTCATAGACCGAGGTCCTTGCTCGAAGGCCCTTTGACAGTTTAACGACTCGGAGCTCTTGATTGAAGACCTCGAGTCGGTACTTCAGACATTTTGGGAGTGTGTGGTTTCTGTTTGGGGTGGACGGAAGACTTTTGCACCCGAGTCGGTCCCGCCCCTCGAGGGAGGCCGGGTCTCTCGTGGAGAGAGGAAGAGGGGCTAGGACCAAAGAATTCAGGTGGGACCGGTGGGGGAAGTGGAGAGGACCCTGTGGGGTCCGGGAGGTCCCGGACGTCAGTACGTCTAAGGAGACCACCTCGCGCTCGAGGGTCTAGTTTGTCTACGAGCGAGTTATAGGTCCTGACCGCCTCCGGAACAGTCCCCCGTTGGAGACGGGTCTGCGACCCCTGTGTCTACGTTTGTCCTCTTCGGAGCTCCGAGCTCGAAACAGTCTCGGACCCTCGGAGTGACGACATTCCGGAGAGCCAGACATGGGCACTGACAGGGTCCGGTCCGTGCGGCGCCTGGGTCTGGGATTGAACGTGCACCCAAAAACTGACTTGTACAGGGGGTCCTGGTGTACTGCGTACCGACCAACTTAGACTCTGATACCTTGGAACCTACGTTTCCCGACTGACGTTTCGATGTGAGGCTAGAAGCGGACGACCCCCGACTACCGGGACGGGGAGTAACAGACCCACTCTGACATCAACGTAAGACAGTTTCACCGAGTTAAGGTCCATAACTCTACCCTAAAGAAGGAAATAAAATTACACTCTGCAGAACCGAGGTTTTAGTGACGCCTGCCACTGACGTCGGTACTTTAATTTCAGCGAACGAAGAACCTTCTTTTCGATACTGGTAGCATCTGTCACATAACTTTTCGTCTCTGAAGTGAGACAACTGTTTAGGTATGTTAGCTTCGACACCAAAAAGGTCGTCAGTACATACCTACACTCTCAACTTGGTATCTCTTCTGACTCGGGGTGTCTTGACTACGAAAGTTCGACACAACCTCCTCTGAGAACTCTCAGGGGACCTGACGTACCTCTAGGTTGGTCAGTCAGGATTTCCATTGGTTGGGACTCATAAGTAATCTTCCTGACTACAACTTCGAGGTTATGAGATCGGTGGACTACACTTCTCTGCCGAGTGACCTTTTCTGGGACTACACCCTTTCTGACTTCCGTCCTCTTCTTCCCCTTCTGTCTCCTACTCTTCCAACCTGCCGTGGTGGTCGAGTTACCTGTACTCAAACGCGTTTGAGGTCCTCTATCACGTCCTGTCTCTTCGGACCGTACGATGTCAAGTGCCCCAGTGTTTCTTGACCTGTGCTGAATCCCTGACTTGTTACGGCTGCGATTTTCGACGTCTCGACGGTCGCGTGTCATCCCGTTGGTCCGGCGCTCCCTGCGTCGGACTCGTGGACCGTCCGTGGTCCCGAGTGACTCGCGACGGAGGAGGGGTCCTCCTGCCCGGGCCTGGGGGGCAGGGGTGCCGGACGTGGAGGACGGGGGGCAGAGGGCTCAGTGTGCGTGAGTGCGTAGAAGTTCCTACCTTTCGCCCCTTTCACCTGTGTCTCCTTCTTAAATCCTGTCACTGAGGTGCCAAAGGTTGGAACTCGGCAGTTCCGAAGTACCCCTTTTGACTGACTTATAGGACCTTCTGTCAGAGGCCTCCCGACTGGTGGTCTGGGTTGGCGGAGGAGCCCGTGTCCCTGTCAGTCCCGCTCTCGGGGCTCGGAGGAGGTAGTGGTCGTCGGTCGTGTTGGGACGGCTAAAGGGCCCTCTCCTGCAAAGACTTCTGGCCTCGCCCCGCCCAGTCGGAGAGGGCTCGGTCCGGGCCCGAGGAAGACCCTTGCCTTTGGGGTGCCCTTGCCCTCTCTCGTTGCGGGCGGCGACCCCGACCCGCACCACCGAGTGGACAGAGAGCCCCAGGAGCGTCAGAAGGAGGCAGACGAAGGACCGGAACAGGCCCGCGGTGCCGGCGGTCACAGACGCCAGAGCCCTCGCGAGCCGCCGGTCGGTCTAGACGGTGGCCCCGTCGCAGAACAGAGATTAGAGGACCAGGAGCAGGCGGCCGAGGAGCAGCAGTAGTAGATCCACTCTTAATTTGAAGGTCGTTGGCTTGGTCGTCTGTCGTGGCGGGAGTTGGGAGTTTGGGTCGACGAGCCCGGTCCCTACCCCGCCTGCGGACTTCCGGTTCTACTTGCACTGGGTTCGGGTCGGAAGACCCGGGGAGTCGCCGTAAATGCCTGAGAGGGCATTAGTCAGTCCGAGGGTCTTTTCCTTCCACTCGGCTACTTTAGTCTACTAAAAAATACGAGAGTGTCGTTAATTTTTACCCTTACTGTATAAAATCTGCTTTTGACAGGTCTTGAAAGACACTGCTACTCTTACAAGATTAAGACACACTATACCATCGGTGTACACTGGACGACCCGTAAACTTAGTATCGACCATCTTATTGACTTAAAGTCTAAAATAAAGTTGATTAAAATTAATTTTGTCGGTACACAACGATCGTCGATGACATAATGTGTTGTGTCAAGGTCTTACGATTTCCTGCAAATTACTATCGTGACGAAATCTAAAAGAATTCGGTGGTCTTAAAAAATCGGTCACCGGGACTAATAGTAGGTACAAGTGAAAAAAAATTTCTTTCTCCGTCAAGTTCTATAGGACATAAAATAAAATGAAACAAAGGATTGAGACTTGTACGTCTTATTTTTTCCTTTTTTAAGACTCAGAAGGTGACTTTAAGTTATTTCAATTTTTATTTGTCATACATTTTACCAAACCGGCGGGTCTTTTGTCAGACCGTCAAAGAATACTTTGATTTTACGTGGCTGACATTCCGAATCTTTAACATAGGAACCCGCGGCTGGGGTCTTTCTGCTTTTGGGTATAAGGGTGTCTTTGGAAATGTGACTACGGGTGTCGTCAAAATAAGTATTTCCGATTTTTGACCGTTTCTGCGGTCTCAGGATGTGCTCCACGGATGTGATCCACGACTCCACGGATCTCTTTGATGCCGTGTCGATACGGCGCCCGTGGCGACTCGTCTTTTGCGCTTGTGTCGACGACCGTGTGGGGCGCACCTGTCTCGAGTCCCCGAGACGGTTTGCTCCTTTCGGCGTTTGCGATGTGTCTTGTGCGGACGGTCGCTCGTACGCTCCGCGAGCCTGGGACGACGCGACCACGACTCGTACGCTCTACCACGCCGACGACACCGTGTGGGCACGCTCCCGAGACGTCTCTCAGTCTCGGTGGCGGGTCCGACCGTCAAGGTGGAGACCCACGTGAAGGGTTTCTTGGCTTTCGACCCCGAGTTCCTGAGTAGGTGTCCGGATCGCCATATAAGTGTTGACGGCTTTCCCCTTCACTACGCGGCACACGCACGCACGCACGCACTCTCGCACGCACTCTCTCTACGTGTGCCACCTTTTAGTAAGTCGGAATTATTGCCTTCTTTATGACCGCGCACGAGACACGGCACATTTGGAACTCCTGTGGTGCGACGCACTCGGTTCGTCGTGACTGACACGAGACGTCCCCGAGCCTAGACCCGTCACCGGTGCTCCTCCCTACCCCTCACTCGACCTGACCCCAGTCCCGCGACCCCCTCTGCTCCTCGACTCCCTCTACCTCCACTACTACTCGCTGTTCGCAGGTTTACATTGACTACGGTGGCTTGACGCGTGAATCTTTACCGGTCTGACCGTTTGACAGAAAGTGCTGATCTTTACAAATTCTCAATGTCTACTAAGGTGAAGATATTTGCCCCCGCGCCGCCCCGCCCCGCCCGTCTTCCCCCGCGTGTCCCCGGAGCTCCCTCCCTCCGTCCCGAGACGTCACTCTGGCGCCGCCCCGACGGACTTCGGCGTGTGCCCTATTTACGTGTCCGCCTTTACTCGTCGACGTCGTACCCGCTTTAGACTCGCCTGAGCCGCGCCGCCCCGTCGCCCCCTTCCCGCGTGTCCGAGGGACGCATGAGAAGGGACTGAAGAACCGTCCCGACCACCCCCGCCGAAATTCCACGGAGCCCTTCTTGTCGGACTCGAGGGTCCAGTAAGGCCCTAGACATATTGCAAGGACTCAAAGACTCCTTGGCGGCCGTGTGTAGTTGTGCGGTCCTTTTGCCTTTTGGGGCGCTCCTCCGCGGAGTGGACCCGGCTGCCGGTGGGTCGGCGGGGCGAGGACGACCACGTAGGTCCGAGAGGTCGGGGCCCGCGGGAAGAGGGGCCGGGCCCCGAGCGGCGACAGGGTCTTCCCGAGTTTCTTGAGGTGGACAGCTCCACACTTTGTACCTCCAATCGGCGGTGCAAGTCGAGACACGGTTGTTCGTGGCTTAGGGATGACACACAACCCTTCTACATGACTCCAAACCAGTACGCGACGTCTCATAAGTTTCGGAGTTCGCGCACCTGACCAGGACCCGATCCGAAATCGGGCCCCGTCCCGGGGCTGGGAGTAGTCGTTGCGGAGCGTAGTGTCTCCGACAGTCAGTTTCCCACCCCTACTCGCGTCGAGACTGGGACTGGGGACTGGTGTGGGGTCCGAGACGTCTCTCTGGCTCAGGGAAGAGATCAAGTGGTGCAAACATTTTGTCGTTGTGTAGAGAATTTTATTGACAATGGACCGAATGATATGATTGTTAGTCAAGATAGTTATGATCGGTTATAAGGAACGGGGTTAAAACAGGTCTTTTCTTTCCAATTTTTATTACTACTAATTTTTATCAAGAATGTCCGTCAAGTTCTTTCGAGGTGTTCCACCTCTGCATCGGACAGTGCTTTCTGGAACCTTTCGAGTGGTAGTTGACTCGATGGGACAGGTAGAGGATGGTCTGGGAGAACAGTCCCTCTTTTGACTGAAAAGGATTTACCTTTTTCCAAAAGAATTTAGGGAGGGCGGGGGGGTGGGGGCGTGGGGGAGAGGGGCGGGTTTAATCCTAGTCACAACTGTTCGTGGTTGTACATTAAAGTGACGTTGAAGTCGGTTCCAAAATCCACCTCCTTTCCAATTGGTTCCCTCTCTGCCCTCTGTGTCCAACCTTATGTCTCCGTCCTTTCTCCCGGACACCAAATTTTCGATGTAAAACCTGAAGAGACCCCGAGTGACCATTTCTTAAGCGGACGGTTACGGCCCCTGCGTCCGACCTAGGGTCCAGGTTCTTCTATGGTTACTCCCCGTTTATTCGCCCACGTGTTGTCGAGGACTCAGACGCGGGATCTCGGGTCCCCAGTGCTGAGGACTCAGACGCGGGATCTCGGGGCCTCCCCCCTTCCAGTGCTGAGGACTCAGACAAGAGATCTCGGGCCCCTACTGGTGAGGACTCAGACACTAGATCTCGGGCCCCCAGTGCCGAGGTCTCAGACGCGGGGTCTCGGGCCCCCAAGATTCATGACTCCGACGTTGTGAGATCTCGGGGACGAGGTGTTGTTCTCTTTGGTGACGTTACTCTTCGGCTTCGTGGTGTGGGTGTCTGCGGATCAGTTTATTTATTTATTTTAACACTTTTTAATTTTCTTTATTTTCCGTACCATTGACGAAGGGACCTCCACCCGCCATTGATCGGAAATTTGTCCCCACTGCATTTCCCCTTTTTTTCTTGTAGTCACTCAGAAATATCGACCCTCCACCTCCCTAGCAGAAAAACGAGAGTTGCGAAAAGGAGCCTAACGGGCCTATAAAGACTCTGTTGAGAGTTGACTACATTCCTCCTACATTTATAAAACTTTTATGATGGTGGTTGAGGATAATGGGTGTGGGGAGGGGTCTTCTCCCTACCCGGCTCTGCCCTCGTCCCCTGAGCCCGTCCTGTGCGTGGACCGGAAACCACCCGTCCGGGAAGTGTGACAGTCCGAACTTCTTGCACTTCAGTTGGTACCGGACCTTCTCTCTGTGCCGGAAGAGCCACACCGGTCGGACGGCGTCCTTCACCGTGACGACCTCCTTCTCCCGACGGTCGCCCTCTCGTTTCCCCTGCTCGGGACCACTCGCGGACCCGTCCTCGCTCGTCGGGGTCTACGTGTCGAGCCGTGGGTCTAGCGGAAGAGGGGCTTTGGTCACTGACAGCGTCGAAGCTTAGCCGCTCGCTCGTCCAGGGCTCAAATTTCCTGGGTGCACTGTCTTCACGTTAGTGTCACGTGATAAGAGTGAAAATGTCCTTTGCCGGTGCCTCGTGTTTGTCACTGTTGCTTCGTCCTGGTCACCCACCAGACTTACGGCCAATGGTCCATGAGTCGAGCAAGAATGCTCTTTTTGAGCCCTTTCCCCAGACTTACGGCCAATGGTCCATGAGTCGAGCAAGAATGCTCTTTTTGAGCCCTTTCCCCAGACTTATGGCCAATGGTTCATGAGTCTCGAGCAAGAATGCTCTTTTTGAGCCCTTTCCTACCGCGTCAGCTAAAAAAAAATTTAGTCTCGGTTCGAGACACGGGCCAACTAGTGATCTACCGTAATAAGCGGCCGTTAGAGGTAGTGTCTGACCCAGGACGACATTTGTTTAGACCCAAGGTACAAACTTTAAAAGTCAAGTAAATTTGACACCATGTTAAGAGAGATACTCTATGGTAATTCGACAAACTCGTATAGTTGTGTAATTATAGTTTATACTCGGGGAAATTCCGTCACTACGTTTACGAATAATAAAGATCTCGTTATATAAAGAAGATCGAAATCTTTAATCATCGTTATAAGTTATCGTCCCTAAACTAGTTTCTTTAAACTAGGGAAACTAGTTTAGTTTCCCTAAACTCAGTCTGGGACTCGATCCGAGGGGTATATGGTAGAGTCGACTGTCCGTGTCGGGAGGACACTTCGTCCATAACCTGACGACAACGACCCTCTCTTTGATGTCCAGTTTACCCAATTCCTTGGATGGGTTCCAGTGTGTCCTCGGACACTTCCCGTTTGGGTCGTAAGTCCAGTGCTCACTATGTGAGGTCACATTGAGCGGTAGAGACCTAGAGTAACGACCTGTTTTACACATTATGTCAGATCAGAGGAACCCCTGGATGACCTTTGTAATGGTCGTACTACTGTTGTCATCGGACATAGATAGTCACTAACTGTCGGTCGGTCGCGTGGGATGGTCGCACTGACGGATTCGGGGGTGTTGCCCCACTCTACACCCGTAGAGTTGTCTATTCCGGTGTTTGCCGGTTTCCTCAATCCTCTGACGCAAATGGACTTATTGTTGACCCTTTCAACCTTGAAGGTCAGACCGCTATGAAAGACTTGACATGACCGAATTACGGAGGGCGACGGGTCTTCCACCACGCCCGTCCCCCACCCAATGGGTAGCACTTTTCCTGAGTATTATGGGAAAAAATTCGTATTCGAAATAGTTGAATCTAAAAGGATTTTATTTAGTTTCTATTCGATAAAAGTTACTTCGGTTTACTTTCTTGTCGGGGAGGGCGTAGTGACCTGACCCACCGGTAGACGAATGGTTTGTACCGGAGGAGCCACGGCCCGTCGAGTCCCACCCTCTGCTACGACGGCAGGGAGTGCCGCCTGTCCCACGAGTTCGTGAAGGGCATGTCTGAGACTTAAAAACTATGTCTCTTCCACGACTTGACCGAGACCGTTTTGTTGTCCATAAAGACGGTCTCCCGACACAACAACCCTACATTCTTCTAGTCAAAGACGGTGAGAAACTCGTCTCACCACCGGAGGGTCTTGAGCCACGTCTCGAAGTCGAACCGCTCGAAGTCCAGGTGCGACGAGCCCAACGAGAGCTACCGGGCGAGGTCCTACCGGTCGAAGAAGAGGTCCTGGTCGGCGTCCCTGGCGAAGGCACAGAGGCCGAGAGGAAGGAGGTGCCGTATCTCCGGGCCAGAAGAGTACTGGAGCAGGAGTTGTTGTTTTTGTGGGTGAGTGTGCCCGTGTGCCTGGGTCCCCCGGGCCCCACAGTCGCGACGAACACCTCACTGAATATTCCGGGTGTTCCGACGAGTGAGGTGTGTCACTTCACGAGAAGTCCAACCATCGAGACCAGAGCACAAACCCCAACCCTCAAATCAGCCATTCTGTACAGGCCGAGGGACTCTGGGGTACCTGACACCGGGTGGTCTACGGAGACAGGTACCCTGAGAGGTCCGTTCTTATGACTTCACCCGACGGTAAAAGAGGAGGTCCCCTAGAAGGACTGGGTCCCTAGCTTGGGGGTAGAGAATCCGGAGGACGTGACCGTCCGCCCAAGAAATGGGGACCGTGTTGGACCCTTCGGGATAGGTGAGAGATAGAGAGCTCTCAGGGAACCTGACGTTCCTCTAGGTTGGTCAGGTAGGATTTCCTTTAGTCAGGACTTATAAGTGACCTTCCTGACTACGACTTCGACTTTGAGGTTATGAAACCGGGGACTACACTTCTTGACTGAGTAACCTTTTCTGGGACTACGGTCCTTTCTAACTCCCGTCCCCCTCTTCCCCTACTGTCTCCTACTCTACCGACCTACCATAGTGGCTGAGTTACCTGTATTCAAACCCATTTGAGACCCTCAACCACTACCTGTCCCTCCGGACCGCACGACGTCAGGTACCCCAGTGTCTCAGTCTGTGCTGGCACGTTGTCTTGACCTGACTAAGAAATAAGTGGACCGACGTGGTCCAGAGTCGCCGTCGAACGTCCCAGATCAGGGGACCGGTCCCCGACTCGGGCTCGAGAGACAGACACCTCGTACGTCTGAATCGGTAACTTGGCGGATCTCTCAGGGGCAGTGAAATTTGAATCCAAAGACATAGCCATTGATCGTACGTCACAGAACTTTTCGAAAAGACTTTTCGACTAAAATGGTCATTGTGTCGGCTTACACCCTGTTTACATTAATGCACTCGCCGAGGTTTTTGTTCGCCCTGTTTCTGTCTACCCGGATAACGACTTTCCCTCGGGCACCGAGGTGGGACAGGGACGTGTCTGGCGGGACACATGGGGCGTGTAAGAGAGCCGTGACGTCCTTGCGGAGGGGCGACACCGCGCGTGGGTGGAGCTAAGGCGAGTGCCGAGCGGTAGAGAACCTCCGGTGAGGAGTGAGGACCTACCGTTCAGTGGGGGAGTAAGGTAGGGGACGGGGATACAGTGTCGAACAGGGTGGGGTCTGACGTCACTGGGGAGTGTGTAGTCGGAGGTAGTGACCCGAAACTCGTTTGCGTCTCGCTCCCGAGGTAAGATCGGAAATCTCCGGGCCGTGGTCCCGAGGAGTGTCCTCGAGTTGTCAGTGACGTCCTATTTGGTCACGGGTCGCAATCCCGGCGGTAAGGGTCTACCCTCTGGACCCTGGCACTGCGAATGGACCTTTCGTTGTTTCCGGTAGGTGTCGAGACACAGGGCTCCCAAGAGCGCTTGGAAGGACAATTTGAGGAGGTGGGACCGGAACTCCTCGCGCGGGAGAGACAGCCCGACACTCAGACCACCGGACCTGAGGACGAGACTTCCTGGGACAGGGACATTGGTGACGCATCACCGAACTAGCATTTAGGGGTCTCCCAAGTCGGTCGACCATCGTCCCCCTCGGCGCAGCAGGTGCGGGAAGTGGCCCTATTTCCTCTCGCCGAGGCTGCTGCCTCGAGGCCCGACGGACGACTGCCGCTCCGGGAGGTGCAAGTAATTGGGGTGCGAGAAGAAGCATTTCATCGCGAGGTGCACGAACGCCCTTTCGGAGAAAAGACACCTTCAGGGGAGGGTTCTATGTGTGACGAAGAAGCCCAACTCCGGCTCCGTCCTCAGAGGAAAGGAGAACATAGATTACAAACTCTTTCTTTTGTCCAATGGCTCTCTTGCGCGCGAGCCCGAGGTGCCTGGCCTCCGGGTCGTCCGTGAGACCAAGACGGTCAATTCGAGTACATAAGTTTGAGTGGAAGGGAAGTTTGACAAAGATGAGTCTCTTCATCCTCCTGAAAAGGAGATAGGACGACAAGGCAGACGCAGAGCGCGTAAAGTCTAGTGCGGACAGAAGGTCCGGAATCGGGGATGGGCGGGGATTCGAGACGTGGCGCGACAGTAGTGCGGTGGCGTCCGCCGTGGCGCACGATGTCCGTGCCCCTTCGGTAGCGGAGGGGGAGCTGCCGAGAAGTCATTCCTGCGACTCCGGAGTCCACTGTGGCCCGGGAGGTGGAGGACCTGGTCAGGGAGAAGGAGGCACGATAGATGAAGTCTTCTATTATCTCTCCGGATTCCGAGAAAAAAATTAGGACTCTGTTTCACACAGTTTATCTTAATGTAGACCGATAAGAGACGAGATGTCCTTTCTCCGACCCGAGATTCTACGAAAATACCTGGCACATCCGCAGGGGCCTCGATGTCTGTGTACTGATGACTTATAGACATGTTTTCGATTCCTTTGGACACGGGAAAAGGCACACATACGATGTGTTTGTTGGGTTAAGTTTGTCGTTTTCTGCAATCGTCTTTGCCGTGCTTTCTGTGTGCTCTGGCCATTCGTGTACTTGTGTACCAGTCGCAGGACTCAGTGGTTCCTTTCCGGCGACTCTTGGTGCCACGGGGCTCGCGTCCGGGTGGTCCTGTCGGGTCTACTTCCGTTCCGGACCGCTACAGCTTGGGGCCGGTGACTGGACCTGCCCTCGGCCCCGAGTGCCCGGGGACCACCCTGGCATTTGGCCGTGGTAGTGAAACCCTTGTCCAGACCGCCAAATTTTTGTTTTGTTTTGTTTTGTTTTGGATTTGTGTCTGGAATGGGATACTGGGTCGTTACGATAAGGATCCATAAATGGTCTTTTTCCTTTGGTCTTAGGATGTGTTTCTCGACACGTGTTCGCAAGACTCGTCGAAATAAGTATTCTCGTTTGAGACCTCTTTCCGGTCGAGGGTGGTTGTTTCTTACCTATTTGTCTGCCACCCCACCGGCGGCTACCTGTGAGGGCGACCCTTTTTCCTTGCTCCGTGACTATCCGCGGGGCCGCCCTGCTTCGAGCCCTTGCGCTGTGGCCCCCCTGCCTCAGCCTGTGTCTCCCCATGTGCGATGTGCTCAGGCAAATGTACTCTGGGATTGTCTGTTCGTGCGAGTGCCCACCTTCTCGAGTCCTACCGCTGGAAGAGCCCCTCCTCCCGACGCCTGTGTCACCTTTCCTCGGACTCCCTTGAAACGTCCTCCGACTCGCCGCCCGCCTGCTCACTGCGCACGGGACAAAGGTCGGCGACGGGTGGCGAGCGTAGGGACGACTCGAGGCGGACGCCAGTCGGTCGTCGTGGTCCTGTACCCTAGGAGTGTCCTGGCTCCTGCGCACCAGTCGGGGTTTGGTGAGGGAAGTGTGGAGACAGAAGCCTTTGACCTGGGGCCACGGTTTTTCTGACCCCTGGCGACGGGATTCTTTATTTGCAATTCAATTTTTACTCAAGACAAGAGGGGTCACTGATACTGTGCCTTGTCGTCTGACCAAGGTTTACCCTTTTCCTCAGGCAGTTCCGACATATGACAGTGGGACGAATAAATTGAAGATACGTCTCATGTAGTACTCTTTGCGACCCGACCTTTTTCGCGTTCGACCTTAGTTCTAACGGCCCTCTTTATAGTTATTGGAATCTATACGTTCACTGTGGTGGGAATACCGTCTTTTACTTCTCCTTGATTTTTCGGAGAACTACTTTCACTTCCTCTCACTTTTTCGACCGAATTTCGAGTTGTAAGTCTTTTACTTCTAGTACCGTAGACCAGGATAGTGAAGTTCCCTTTATCTACCCCTTTGTCACAGTCTGAAAAAAAACCGGCCCCACCCCGAGGTTTTAGTGACGTCTACCACTACCGTCGGTACTTTAATTTTCTGGGAATGAGGAACATTCCTTTCAATACTGGTTGGATCTATCGTATAATTTTTCCTCCCTGTACTGAAACGGTTGTTTTCAGGTAGATCAGTTCCGATACCAAAAAGGTCACCAGTACACACCTACACTCTCAACCTGACACTTCTTTCGACTCCCGGTTTCTTAACTACGAAAACTTGACTCCACAACCTCTTCTGAGAACTCTCAGGAAACTTGACGTTCCTCTAAGTTGGTCCGGTAGGATTTCCTCTAGTCAGGACCCACAAGTAACCTTCCTGACTACGAGATCGACTTTGAGGTTATGAGACCGGTGGAGTACGCTTCTCGACTGAGTAACTTTTCTGGGACTACGACCCTCCCTAACCCCCGTCCTTCTCTTCCCCTACTGTCTCCTACTCTACCAACCTACCGTAGTGGCTGAGTTACCTGTACTCAAACCCACTACCTGTCCCTCCGGACCGGACGACGCTAAGTATCCCAGCGTTCTCAGTCTGTGTTGACTCGCTGACTTGACTTGATGATAAAAGTGATTTTCAGTTGTCACAAAATCTATAAGTTCGTTAGAGAATTTTTTACAAACGACTCAAAAGACTGAAATTTTGACATAAAAGACTTCCACTGAAATCTCGAAGGAAAACATCGTTTGAGCTACTTCTTCTATGTCCTCCTTTCTCTTACGTTGACAATTCGCGGCTGTGAGTCTGTTACGCGCATACACGAGGCATGTGAGTAAAGGTATGGGACAAAGATTTGTCGATTATATATCGAAGTCCGTAAAGAGGGATGAAAATTCGTAAAGAAGTTTGGTAATCAAAATCTTTGTTGCTAAAAATAACTGAAGTTTGACCGAGTGACCTTCACAGGGTATTAAATAAATTGGTAAAGGGATAACAACCTGTAAATCCAAGATGGGTTAAATAGTGAATAGTATTTTAGAATTTAGTGACCTGGTCTGGAGCCTGCATTAAATTATGTTATCAAGGGGGTTTATTACCGTGAAAAGGATATTTTAGGAATAGTTTATTAGTCGATCAGAAGTGAACTTATTAAGGTTTCCATCGCTGTGGGTAAAACAAACCTCCAAGTCACTTACTATAGTTTGCATAGATAATATTTTAGTCTATATCCGTGGATGCCCGAAGGGTCTACCACGATCACCATTTCTCAGGTGGACGGTTACGTTCTCTCCGTTCTGCACACACAAGGTGGGGACCCAGCCCTTCCAAGGGACCTCCTCCCGTACCGCTGGGTGAGGTCATGAGAACGGACCTTTTAAGGTGCCAGTCTCCTCGGACCATTCAATGTCAGGTGTCCCGACGTTTCCTCAGCCTGTCCCGATCGTTGATTCATGTGTGTGACCCGTAAATCAGTGGTCTTCTTTTTTCTCTCTCTTTTCTTTGCTCTTTTGTTTTCTCCCGTTCGAACCCTTCTCTTATGCAAATTTAGTTCGTGGGTTAAGACGGGACTCGGGTGAGTCGCCCAGACCCAGGACCTCCCTCGACCCGACCCGTTGTATTGGACGGAAAGGAAACCTCTTAAGTCAAGTGTGTCCGGAAGAGTCTCAGAACTGACGGAACCAGGTTTAGGGTCGGAGTAAATGATTCGACCCGCTGGCATTAGTTCAGAATTTTTGTTCGTTTGACACGGAGTCAAAGGAGCAGACGCTTTGTCCCTGACATCGTCGTTGAGTACGGCGTCTTGACGATCCTACTAGTTTTTTCACATATACACATTTCCCGATTCGGTGTGTCATTCCTGATCTACTCAAATTTAACAGTAAAGTATGTTGAACCGAGGATTTGTTCTCGGTTGATAAAGTCGACCACCTATCGGTTTCTTTGTTGTTCGAGAAGGTTTTTACCGTTTTTTTTTTTTTTTTCTTTCTTTCTTTTCCTTTATCGGCTTGAAGGGGCTGTCTGTCACATAATCGGGATCCCTTGAAGGGCTTCCATGGGACCTGGACAAGGTGTGATTGAAATCTCGGACGGGGCAAATGGTGTTGCGGAGTTGTACGACGTACGGTAGCGACCCTACGAGTGTGAGACTCTAGACGAAAATACGGCTCGGTTTGAAGGTGAGTGGCCAGGACCACGGCGAACGGTTCAATGTGTCCTGTGACGGTTGGGTGGAAGGGTTCCCGTCGTTTCGGATGCCCTGTCACTGGAATGGGGACTGTGTCCGACGCTGGGTGTCGGGAGTGGATCTGTCCCAATCGGTGCACAGACGAGTGGCAGAACAGGTACGAGCATCAAGCAGTCCTAGAGAGGATTGTTCACACTTTTAAGTCCTGGACTGTGGCATGAGGGTGGCAGGACTGGTCGAGTCGCACACCGCCCTGGTGGTGGAAGGGTCTAGACCTATGACTGTCGACATACCGCTAAGTAGACTCGTTCTGAAACGGACTGAACTCGCAATCGTGTAAAGGTCCTTGAGAGTGGTTACGGGATGTGGGAGACCTCAGCAGAGAAACGTCGACTCTACTTACTTCGACAGAGGTCAGTGAGAGAAGGAGTCGAGACCCGGTAAGTGATCGTCTCCAAGTTCTCGGTGAGAGACAATTATAACGAAGGAAAAAAATTAGATCATGACACTATCATTCGGAAATAGAAACGTGTGGTTAAAGATTAAGGTATAGTTTATAAAGACTATAAACTCACACTCCGTGTCATCCTCAATGTTAAAGGTCAAATGTTTACTTCTGTGTCCCCGAGTCTTTCCAATTCAGTTGCCAGGGCAAAAACCGTGGTCCTTGGGCAGAGAACCTTCTGAAAAAGAGGCAGCTGCCCTCCCTACCCAGTCGTGACTCCTCGTCGTCTACTTTGACACGAGTGAGTGGTGAGTGGAGGCCGACACACCGCCCCAAGGGTTGTCCCATGGTCAGTGGCTGGGCCCTCGCCCCCTGGGGCGCCAATTCACTAAACGGACCCTAATACCATGATCAGTTACCGTTTCAGTCTTCCTCTTGGTCGTGGTAGACAAAGGGTTGGATCTTTTACAGGATGGTGTCTTGGGCAGAGGAGAAACCCCTACCACCTTCTCGTGGTCTCTTCTTGCCCACATTTAGGGTTGAGAGAGAGAAGGACCACATACTGGAAGGTTACTAGGTAGGGACTCTGAGGAGAGGGGCCGACCCATTCTAGTCTCTCGGGAGGAGGACCTCGTCGACACTCAGCCGTCCTGCTGAGGTCCCCCTTTCTCCACGTTCGACCACGACGGGCGAGGTACGGACGGTCGTGAACGACCCTGAGGGGTGCGACTCCGTAGTCCTGGTCTCCCCTGAAGTCCCTCGCAGTCGTAGGGAGGTTTTATGTGTCCGCGTGATACTCGCGGTGACTGGGGACTGGGGACGGCACTCCTACGTCATCCGGTGTACGTCGACGCTTGTGCGTGGTTTTCGGTGGCTGCGGCCGAGTAGGACTTCCCTCAGTGTCGACCTCGACGGACGCATCCCCCGGTGTTACAGTGCGACTCACTGTGGAGTCATTTTCCACCGCCCGCCGTTTCCCCGCCCTCGCTTTTAGATGCAATTTTCCGTTAGTCGGGTACCTCTTGCCGGTGGTGGAAGTTCCGGAGGAGACCCGGCATATAAGGTACTAAGAGGCGGAAGTCAAAGGTAAAGGTTGATTCGACAAACCCTCGCTCTCCGACGCATAGTAACGAATGATGCAGGATGTTTCATGGTTCACAGACTTCTCGAATGACCCCTAAGTTGACAAAAACTAACGGTCTAATCTCTTTTCGAGGAGAAAAAACTTTCGCGGGGGAAAGTGTCTCGTGCCGACGACGCGACGCGCCTCGACCAAAGGCGACGTCTCCCTCGGCGGATGGACGTGTGGACGGGGCAGGAAGAGACTAGGGGTGGAAGTCCAGTCGCCTCGCGCGACTCGCCCGGAGAGACGACCTGTCGCCCGAGTGGCGTCGACGGACGAGTCTGAGTCGTAACTGTCCTGTCCCGCGCGCGGCCGGGTCAGAGGGCCAAGGAGGGGTGGTGGGGGAGGGGCACCACAGGAGGGACGAGACAGACACAGAGACAAAACGTTTATGCTAGTAGATATGATAAAAAAAGAGGTAAGGTGTATATACGCAATTATGTGCTATCTCTTTTTTCGAATTCGAGTAATGACTTCGTTTATGGTAGTGGACAAAAATACTAATAGACCACTGTATACGACCCTTGTAAAACTTTTTCAGTAAAAGTAAATTACAGTAAAAATTTTTACCGTACACACCCCGCCCCCCGCCAAACCTATTTATTTTCCGAAAACATTGAAAATTCTTTCCGTATATCTAATTTGGTTTACCAAATACCTATCAGTGTTAGTCAAGTTCCATAAAAATCTGAGTAAGTCAGATGTCTGTAAGTGACTTGTGGATGGCCCGGTGTGCGATGTGGTTCGTGGTACCGACTTATTCTGATTAGGTTGGACCTAGGACTAGAGGTCCAAAGTCGAAAATAAAATGTCGCACTCTAATGAGTGGACGATGACACATTCGGACTTGTTGACTGTTACCTATTTCGAGGCGTCTCCGCTTCCACCCCGCCGACCCCCCTGCGTCTCTGTCTCAGTCTCGACTCTCTCGAGTCTCGTCTCTCTTCGGGGGAGGGGTCGTCCCCGCTGGCCTCTTTGGGTAGCGGTGGGTGTGTGGACCGTTGCAGAGGAGCCATTTCTCTGAACATGAGGGTCAACCGTCCTAGGCCAAAGAATAGGTAAGCCTTCCAAAGAGGGCAGTCTCGGACCTACAGGAGTTCGGTTTGTGTCACTGCAGGCCATAGGCGTCGTCGTAATAAAGGAACTGACACCCTGTCCCCTCCCACTTCTTCTTTTGCCCTCTCCGTGAATCTTTATGGGGTCAATGTATGCAGTGCCGAGTCTTTATACTCTCTCTCTGTACAGTCTGGGTGTCCCGGAGCGCGTGTCGAGGCACGTCTGTCACACGGGGGCGGTATTTCTGCCGGGCCGAGGACGAGACCTCTTGTGCAATTTCATTTTCGCTTCTGACGGGATTCACCGTGAAATGGTTCTTCTCTTCAGTCGAATAGGGACCTTGTTTGCACTCTCTATATCTACAGAAATTTTTTGTTGTCATTATTAAGTAAACTTACAAATATTGAACTGAAAGCCTGTATAAATGTGTGTTCCAAAAAAGGACTTCCTTCCTTCTTTCCTCCCTCCCTTTTGCTCCGACGGGGCTGAAACGGATTGAGTAGACTTTCGAGTCCATTAATTAAGGTCGACTTTCGTTGCTTCGTGTCGGTGCCAAGACTCACGAGGGCGGAGACCACAGCGAGTCTGAGCCGGAGTCGGAGGAGAAATGTCGGACCCGAGACACGGCCGACGAGCCGGACGCGCGTGCCCGGAGCTGGTACGTGACGAGTGTCCCTCGGTGACGCTCGTTTCTGGGCGTAGACGGCGAAGCTTGGTCGGACACTGTACCGTCTGGAGGTCGAGTTTTGCTCGGTCAGGGGCCTCGGTCGACTCTCCTCCCCTCTCCGAAAGGACCGTAGATTGCCGAAAGAGGGAGGTTTCTTTCAGCCAGTCTTGCGACGACCGGGTTCTCTGGCGGGGTCCTCAGTGTCGCCGGCGACTCACAACGAGGTAGAAACGACAGACCGAGACGGGTCTCTCTTCAGTCCTGAGAGGTCCGGAGGTTTGGCAAAGACCGACCCTTGCGTTCCCGCACCATAGGGTCCCTGTGTTTCATCGATGAGCTATTTATGAACGTCCCACTACGTAGAGGCCAATTTTGTGTACCACTCAAAATTGAGTGCGGGGAGGGCTCGTTGACACCTCCCAAAACTACTGTTTTTGGTTTCGTCGTCGATTTCCCTATCTTTCTCCAGCTACGTAAGGCCTTTCTCTACCTTGCGGTCGAGCCCCACCCTTCCCGACCGACGTCTGGCGCGGACCCCTCGTCGCTCGGGAAGTGTGGAGGGGATGACCCAGGGTGTCAGTCCTTCGTCCTACACCAGACCCGACACGTGCGCCTTCCTTCACAGTGGTGGACCTCCACTTCTCCTGGAGTGGGATCCTTTGTCTCCAGTAGTCTTCGACACCCCTCCGACAGGGACTACTGGGACCTTAGTCTCAGGGTGTGCCCTGTGTGCGGGGAGTTGGCGGGGATTCGGTGAAAGGACTGTAGTGTCCCTCTGTGAGTGCTGAGTGATTATAGAATCGCGGAACAGATTTACCTTTGTTCTGGAGAAGGGCCAGCGGAAGGGTCCTTCTCTGACGTGCTCACTCGTCATTCTTGCTTTTTCTGTTCCTGTCGGGCGAGACGGGAAGTACCCTTGTAACACGTTTATGGTTGTCTGAACCTTGACGACAGACCTAGTGTGTCGACGGCTCTCCGACACTTCTAGGGAAGACTACACCACTCCGTGTCCGACCTTTATTGATAGAAAGTTTAAAGAATACCAACGAAGACATGTCAAAGTCCTTTAGGAAATTTTGAGTAAAAGGAGTCAGTATATCTCTCTTTTTTTCTGTTTATCAAATTCTACTCAGAAGCCTTGTGTGTCGTTGATTACATAAAACGAAACTTCTACATGATTTTTCGTTCTTGCAATCACTATATAAGTAAGTGTGATTGTTTGTACACGAGCCCACAAATGACGCGTAGCCGGGACACGGTTGACGTCCCCCCCGAGCTACCGCCCGGTCCCCCCCGAGCTACCGCCCGCCCCGCCCGAGCTACCGTCGCCCGTCCCCCTTCACCAAAGACAGGAGCACGACAAGGACGACAAATCGGCGAGGCAGCACAGGTTGAGAAACACTGGGGGACCCGACATCGGGTGGTCCGAGGAGACAGGTACCCTAAGAGGTCCGTTCTTGTGACCTCACCCAACGGTAAGGGAAGAGGTCCCCTAGAAGGACTGGTCCCTAGTTTGGACGGAAAGGACGTAACGCCCGTCTAAGAACTCGTGACTCGGGGGTCTTTTCGGGAGGACGGGGGTCTTTAGGTCGGGCTAAACCTCGGAACAACGACCTGAGGAAATAGAGAAGGGGAGATCCCAATGCCCCCGTCGTGGATCTGTGTCTCACCCGATTTATTTGTGCCGGGGAGACTCGGGCTCCGGACGTCGCAAGAAGTTGCGTTTAGACTGCTGTCTCGCGGGACCTTCCATGCCACAAACACAGAGACTACCTTTGGTGTCTGGTCTAAGGTCTGAGCGAGGTTGGTCTCGAGAGTGACTGTAGTACCCCTACAGATTCGTGTGTCGCTCTTATCTATTAGGGGTTTCTCGACGTTTTTGGAATCGTCGTGATTTATAAAAGTTCATACGGAACGCATCCGGAATAGTAAAAGAGAGTAGATCTGGTGTGCTTGTTTCTTTTCTTCTCGTTCCATCTACTCCTTCTTAAGTTCATCGAAGTGGTGTCCGGTGGACAGAATACACACCCGTTTCACGGGGAGCACGTCCCCCTGCGATCGGATTCGTCTCTCCTTTTCGACACTGCCCCCGACAGACGTCGTGCGGAGCGTGTGGCACGAGTCCCCTCTGCCGTCCCTCTGTCCGTCCCTCCTTTTTCCGGGGTGCCCCTCCTTCGTGACGCCAGCCCTCGGTGCGACGTGGAAGTTGTGGCGCCAAGATTTGTTTGGACTCTCTTCCTGTTTTCGCTACTACTAAAGGTCGTTCCCTCTCTCACAGACCATTTGTGTGTCCCAAAACGAAAATGTGAGGAAAGGTGCTTCCAGATAGAGCCCTATGACCTGTCAAGGGACTCGCCACGTCGTCCCGGGACGACGGGCAGGGGTTGTTCTGTCGCGGACAGACGACTGGAGGGAGGGGCAGACGGGGCGGAAGTGGCGGGCACGCCGGCGGGACTCAGACAGGAGACACAGACGTCTACCGCAAAACTGCACTCACTGACTTTCTTTCCACATAGGTCTTTCTCTTTCGATTCTGTTCAAAGAATGAGAAATATTTTCGTATTTTGATTCATCAGTTGACCGGGTATGCGGGCGACACTCCGAATAGACAGTAGAAAGTTTTTAGGACATCCGAAAAACAGACTTAGTCTAAAACTGTGTTAGTAACGACGCGGGTCTATTGTAAAGAGTTTATTTTAGTGTCGGGATAAAAAAAATACTTTCAAAAGAAAAAGAAGGAAAAGAAAGCGACTGGAGTACGGCGTCGCGGAAGACCCAAAAAGGGTGGAAATGACTCTTTACGCGAGTGAGGTAAGACTGACGTGTCGACTCAGTGACAAGTTTGCAGAGTGAACACCGTTGTCACTTCCCTCTCTTTAAGTTCGAAACTTTTTGGTATCTGTAAACTCTTGTCTTTTGGATGAAGACAAAGAGACTAAGGGAAAATGACAGAGACTGCGAAGACCTTCCAGACAGGAAAAGTCTTAGTCACAGACTGAGTCTGGGTGACGATGGACTGCTGGGTGCAAAAGAGAACCAAAAGAACACCGCGTCTTCGAAGGAAAAGAAGAAAAAGAGAAAGAAGAAAAAAGACGAACAAAGAGACCCGAAAGACAATCACAGTGAAAGTAGACTTCCGAGACTAAAGTCTCCTGAGGACAAACCCTTCCAGTTGTAATCTTAATAAAAGTTTTCTCTTAATCCCTTTATTATACGTTTATTCATACGTTCAGTTGTTTGTGCGTCTTCCGCTAAGAGATTAGTGGGTGTGTCCGAAGGATAGACGAGTCTGTAGTATGTCATGGAAGGACCGAATATGGAGCCTCTAAATTTTCGACCGAATGTTTAAATGTAAGTTCTAAATTCTCAACCTGGATTTTACTGTAACCGACTTCTCTAAGATTAGAAATATCGAAGATTTGGATATAAAAGTATCGACATATAAGAATTAGATCGTCAATAGTTTATGTCATAAAATTTTTAGAGATTTTCCAAATAAAAGTCAGGATATATAATATGGTCCTACAGGAATTACGGTTTTTTTCCTTTTCCTTTTTGTTCACCCGAATTACGACCAGGAACAAAAACATTCAATCTTACTCGAGAGAGAGTAATGAGGAGAGACGTACTTGATCAGAGTTAGAGTTTCCGAAGGGTGTGAAAGTACCATGTAGTATAATTACTCTGGCAAACCCCACATGACCACTCTCGAGTAAAGAGCTAGGTCACTAGATATTGTTTGAGGAAAGTTTCGACCATCTCTACACACGGTGGAACGAAAGGGGCTTCAAGGGTACTCTAAAAATAGGATACAATAATGTTTTGGAGGAGGATAAAAAAGTCCGTTGAAGATAGAAATACGTTGGTTCCTTTATGGACTTAATGTTATAAGATTTCCGGTGATTGCTCCAATTATTTCAGTGAATTCGTGGTGTCACTGCGGTAGAGGGAGCACCGGACTAATGGCCGTCACTGACACAGTACCCGAACGGTGACGTTGCGTTTCCCCTCTTTTCCTGCTAGACCTTTCTCACTCCCTTCCCTTTTGTCATCTCTAGTGGAGGCATGTAGACTATTTTCTTTCTCGAAAATGATTGGGAAAGTAGTGTCCCAAAAGATTCCTAGTGATGAGTTCGTTCGACACCTGCCGTGTGACTGTTTCCGGTTGTCAGGCGGATAGCTGTGGCGGTACCCGCAGGGACCACCGAGTCTCCACTGCTCAGACGGGTGGTTGCGTCCTCCGCGTCCGAGCTAGCGACCAGGCAGTCGCTTCTAGGGTGACAGTGCCTAGTTGATTCGGGCACCCGGTGTTGGGGGCTCGGGTGCGAGGTCTCGGCCCTCTGCGGTGTTGGGGGCTCGGGTGCGAGGTCTCGGTCCTCTGTGCTGGGGGCTGGGTGCGAGGTCTCGGCCCTCCGCGCTGGGGGCTCGGGTGCCCGGGTGTCGGCGACGACGTGTTGGTCTCGCCGGTGGCGTCACTCGACGTCCGTGGCAGGGCCCTCTCGCCGAGGGCGGGAGGGGTTGATCTCTTCGGACGTCTCATTACCTCTGGGTCGCGTCGGTTTTCGTCTTGTCCTTATTTACTTTAGCAATTTGTTTTTGATGGAACAGTCGCCACTGGGAAGTCTTTGTCCCCGACGCCACCGGAGAACTCTAACAGCCGAGTCTCTACAATACCGAGGTTGTGTCTTCGAACCCAACGAGTCGGTCAGATTAAGACGTGTGCCCGGTTTCCCTCTTTTCTACTCACTTTAGTCAAGTTACCCGAAAGAGTGCGACCCTTAGATAGAATGGTCGGCTGTAGGATTAAGTGTTGGGTGTATTCGGTCTGTAAGACTTGTCAGGTGTCTCTGAATTTCCTTGGGTACCTTAAGAATGAAGTGTCCCGTACCTCGAAATTACGTGAGACTTTATAAATTCTGACCTTAGGAGAACTAGTCCGACGCCGAATTCGTTTTCGGTGCATTGTTCACACCGAATTTTACGCTGCTCTGACGTGCATAAGGTAGGTGTGTGATTACTCGTATTTGGAGGGTTTCGTAATCCAAAAGGACTGGGGTTTAAACTAAATCTGTTAAGACTTTTCAAATTTTTTTTTTTCCGGTACGTATTTTTGAATAGTATGAATTGTCATAATGTCTTCTGAGTCCATACAAATAAATTTTTTTTTAATGTTACAAGATAGGATCATATCCAATGAAACTGGGCAATATGTGATTGAAACCTGAAGGGTCCATCGAGTCACCATTTCTTAGGTGGACGGTTCCGTCCTCCGCACCCAGGTTGGGGACCCAGCCCTTATAAGGGACCTTGTCCTTTACCGTCGGGTGAGGTCATAAGAACGGACACTTTAGGGAACTCGTCTCCTCGGAACGTCCAGTGTCAGGTGCCCCTGTGTTTTCTCGACCTGTATTGAGTCGTTGATCTGTTGTCGTTAGAAATCTCCTTGCGTTGTCGTCGAAAGGGAGTATTGTCATGAGCCGCTTTTGTCTTTACCTTCCACAGTTGAAAGATTTGCTTACGATTTTGATGTGTTCTATACTTCGTACTAACGGAGGCCCGCCACTCCAACCTGCGGTCTCTTGTCAAGAGGAAGGACGAGTAGGTGAGCGAAGACGGAGAAGGTGTTAAATGTTAAAGATTTAATGGGTAGAAGATTGGAAATCGTCAGAACCGACCTTCCCCTTCGCGCCCCACCGTCGCTCCGTCGGGCACCTCCCGTCCCTGGAGCAGGGCGAGACAAACCCTCGGTCCCGTATTGGGGTGCGAGTCCACCTTCTTGCGCGTTTCGCCGCCGTCACCCCGTGCTCGCCCCCTCAGTCGGACACACTGTCGACGTCACTTGACGAAGCAAGTGAACTGCACTACAAAGGTTCCAGGTAGACACGACATACGTCGCACATAGTCTTAGAGTGAGGTAAGACAACGTCTTAGTAGAGTAACCTTTCCTGGAACTACGAATCCTTCTGACCTCCGTGCTCCTCTTCCCGCGTCGTCTCCTGCTCTACCGTCCGACCGTAGTGGTCAAGTCACCCGCACTCAAACGCGTTCGAGGCCCTCTACCACTTCCTGTCCCTGCGGACCGCACGACGTCGAGTACCCAACGTCTCTCGACTTGTGCTGAGTCCTGACTTGTTGTTCCCATTAAGATCAACTGCCCATAGGTAGAAGTCAACCCCCTGTAGAGTAGGTCAGCCAACTCCCTGTGCCCGACGAGGGTGAAAAACGGACGACAATGTTTGGGACGACACTCGTAAGTCCGTGGCCAAAAGTACACCTGTGTGTAAAAGGCAGTAGAACCCGTCGGTAGATCCTCGTCTCGACGATCCAGGATAGCCTTGGGTACAAGTCGTGCAACTCCTGACGGTCTGACGAAAGGAGTACCCGGCGTGCGACATACGAGGCCACTCGTTCCGTACATACTCCGAGGTGGAAGAGGTTCAGCGACCGTCGAGTGAGGACAGGAGGTCTAGGGTCGGCAGGACGACACGCGCCACACAGGAGTGACACTAACACCAAAGGTAGAGGGACGACTGAGTCATAGCTCTTAGAAAAGTACGTAAAGAACCGGGAGGCATTAAGTCCTCTTTGTCAATAGGTTTAGAAACCGGGTAAGAAATTAACCCTACACAAAAATGATAACTCAACATTCTGAAGAAATATGTAAGACATAGGATCAGGGACTACGATTCACGTAGCATCACTCCTCCCCTATGACCTTACGCGCAGGGCTGCAAAGTGAGTGACGACATAGGGGTCGTGACTCTGGCTACGGACCGTGTGTAGTCATCCTCAAATTGTTTATAGACACCTTTTCTCACCCACCTTCTTCCTTCTTTTCGAGGACTTCTCTTTTCTCTTTGTCGTGTCCTTTTTTCCCTTTCTTCTCTCCCTTAGATCGATGCCTCCCGGACTGACGTCCGGTTCGTTGTCTAATTCGTAGAATGTATAAAATTGGGAGTGTTGTGGGGGGACGTCCTCCTTGGTGCCAGAGGTGACGCGTCCTCTCCTCTGAGTTCCGTGCCTCGTTCGCCACACCGGACTGGCTCCCCGTGACTCTGGCGACGAGTGCGTCCGAAAGGAGACGACAGAGGAAAGAGGAAGAGACGACCAAGGGAAGGGAGCCCGGACTAAAGACCGTTCTCCATACACTTTTATCAAGGACAGCGAAGTGTTATTGACCCACGACGGTGTCACTTCCCGTCCCCTCGGACCGCACGACGTCAAGTGTCTCAGCGTCTCCCGGTCTGTGCTAAATCGTTTTCGCTGTCAGTCCTCGTTTCCCTTTCACCCCCTCTACCTCGTTTGTCACACGCTCCTCTGCGCGAGTCTCAGGCAATCTGGGAGGTCTTTGTGAGCCTGCCACCCGCGCCGGACTCTTTTCGGTTCCGCGTTCTCGTCGTTCCGCGCCGGGACATCTCGGGAAGTCGTCCGTGCTCGTTTCGAGAAGTCCTCTTGCCGGTGGGTGAGGTCCTCAGAGCGGACCCTTTGGGGTGCCCGTCTCCTCGGTCCGCCCGGGGGTCTGAGGTACCCCGGTGTCTCAGCCTGCGCTGACTCGCTGACTCGTTGTCCTACGTAGATTCCAAAACGGCATACCCCGGTGGCACCTCTCCTTTTTCCATCAGATATTTCCTGATTTTGAGAACCCAAAGCCTGAGTTTAGTAGCAACCGGGAGACTCACTGGAAGTAGAGTTAGTTTACTGGAAAACATCCTTTTTTCGCATAAAACTGGACTATTCTTCAGTGACAAAGGAGCCCACCCGCCGGCCCGTCGATCGCATAATCGTCACTTGTGTGCACCTTATAAATTATAAGTAACTTACAGTCCGGACCTTTTGACCCCGCTAGTGGATCAGGTCTTTAAAAGTGTAACAAGTGGTTCCTTGAGTGACACCTGTGCATCAGAAAGGTTCGGGTTCTACGTCCTCTCTTCTGCGTCCTACGACGGCGGCTCCCGAGGGGCCCTCGTCTCGGAACTACGGGGAGGGAGAAGATGTCTAGTCGTCAGTCTCCGGGTCCCCTCCCTTCAGTGTGTGTGGGGTTGGGACCCGGAGTTGGGAGGTGGGTCGGGGAGGACTGGCGCGGTGTCGATTGAGAAGTGGAGGAGTTGTTTCCGCGACAAAGAGGATTCAGAGGAACGTCCACCGTGTCGTCCGATAGTGTTGTTCGGGGGAGAACATTGGAGTGATAGACGTACAGTTCGGAAGGTTAGTCTAGGATTCGGTGTCCGGTTGTCGAGTCTAGAAGTGTCCCCGGTACACTCAGCCAGTGACGTTATGGTAGTTCTCGCCGTCGCCTCTTTCTCTTTTGCTGGGTGCCTTTGTGGGGCGGTCGGTTCGTCGACGTGGCTGGTGGGATGTCGCGAACGACGGTTCCGAGGTCGCCCGGAGCGAGGAGGGCGAGGGAAGAAGGGTTTGGTTCTCGTTCTCCTCCTGCCCTCGGCGCCGCCGAGTGCGGGCGCAAGAGGTGAGGTCCGTGTCCCGGAGCCCTGTTTCGTCGCCCTCAGTCACTCGTAAACGACTTATTTATTTTGCTTCCTCCTAGGCTTAGTAGAGAGACGTAGGAAACGTGGGATCGTGGACTAAATGTCTTGACTTTCGTAAACTCTAACAGTTTTCCTACGGTAATAGATCCGTGTTTCGAGTTGAAATATTAAAGAGACCAGAAGTGACATGTACGTCTAAATTAGTAATTTCTTGCCTTATGGATGACGCACATGTCCGTGTCGAGGTCCTAAACCCCCGTGTCATCACTTGCTCAGGGACGAGAGGACCACGAAGGCAAATTAGGATTGTGAAGTGTCCTGTGTAGACGTAACAATTTAAAATTAATGTGTCTTAGGGCCTTTCGATAGACTCTAGTTTTCTATTAATTTTTAGTCTAACGTTTCAGGAAAAGATATAAATGAATGTAGGAGTTTATTAAATGTTTACGGATAATACATAAATCTATTAACACGATTATGGTTCGTCCTACATTGCAAAGTCTCTTCTGACCGTCCTATGGTGATGCCAAATTCTGTCTTTTCGACTGACCGACTTTTGGAAAACAGGGACGTCCATTCATTTAGTGTCCAACTCTGAGTGGACCTTCAATCGCGGGACGATATGGGTATGTGTACAGATTCTTTCCTTCTTCCCCTTTCACGGTCCGTCTTTTTGTCGAAATCTGGACGGCGGATTGTTTCGGTCCGTCCTTAGCCTTCTCGGTGTAATAGTCTCTGAAACGTGTTTTATTATGCTTAGCAGTACTTATGAAGTTCACGTTTCGAAGAACACTAGACTTATTCAACGAAACTTGAAATATATTCAAAGAATATATTAAAGTAAAGAGGTAGTGATCCCCTTTACGAAACTAAGTTAAGGTAATATCTATCTCCTCCGAAGGGACCACCGAGTCTGTCATTTCTTAGACGGAGGTTATGTCCTCTGTGCCCAAACTAGGGACCGAACCCTTTTAGGGGACCTCTTCCTTTACCGTTGGGTGAGGTCACAAGAACGACCCTTTAGGGTGACTGCCTCTTCGGACCGCCCGATGTCGGGTGTCCCAGCGTTTCTCAACCTGCACTGATTTCGTTGATTGTGTATATCTATTTCGTTTCTTCCTTGACAGTGTCTGTCTGCATTTGAAATCTGTGTCTACAGCTTAGTGCTGACCTACTTTGTGGGAACAAGACGTCGGTAAAGAGTAGCACACTGCCCATCGGAGGCGAAAAGATGTCGAGTGAAATGCGGTGCAAAAAAAGGGTTTTCCAGATGTACTCATGGATAAAAGTGATTGGATTTCTTTGGGTCTCTCCTAAAATCACGAATGTCCCTTTTTTTTTTTTTNCTGTGTCTACAGCTTAGTGCTGACCTACTTTGTGGGAACAAGACGTCGGTAAAGAGTAGCACACTGCCCATCGGAGGCGAAAAGATGTCGAGTGAAATGTGGTGCAAAAAAAGGGTTTTCCAGATGTACTCATGGATAAAAGTGATTGGATTTCTTTGGGTCTCTCCTAAAATCACGAATGTCCTTTTTTTTTTTTTTCCGTTTTTCGTTCTCCTCATAAGCCGTAAGCACAACGTCGCTCGTGGGGTCCACCTGTCCCCGGGGCGGTGTGCGCGAGGGGCCCTTGGTCCGAGGCGTCGAGTCGTGGCTCGGCGGTCTCACACCTTGGCAGAGACGAAATAGGCCTAAACGGGACACGTAGGGAGTCGTTCCCCGCAGGATTCCATTGACAAAGAGGTGTGTCCCCTCCACAGTGTCCTTTCGAGATGGAAGGTCCTCTCCTCTGGCCACATTGTGTCCTCGTGGTTGACGAGGGTACTTGTCTCCGCTCGTGGTGGGAGGTCCCGGCGAGTAAAGTTTCCCGAGGTCCCGAGATGTTGTGCACGTAGTCCCCTCCCGCGACGAGGAAGTTCCTTGTCGCGCGGTTCGAGAGGCAGGTCGAGGACTGTCTCAGGTTCTCGCGTTCAAAAGTACGTCTTTCGTGGACCTTTGTACCGATTCTTGACGTGCCTTCTGTCCCTCATGTCTCCTGGAGGCGTTCCGGTCGGAAGGGTGTCTCAATTGTGTGAAGCTTCTCTGGGGCCCTGGGTTTCCCTTTGACACTTGTTCGTTTGGGGTCGTGGCGTGATAGTGCCGCGCCAGGTGTTATGTGGAAGACCATAGCCTTCCTGGGCACAAGTCTGTGGCCGAAGGAGCAGATGGGCGACACGTTGAGACTTGCTTTGTGCTCCGGGAGCAGAGAGGGTCGGAGGGGAAAGTGGTCGTGCAGAAGTGGCTCTCGGCCGGTGGCGAGACTCAAGGCCTCTGCAAGCCCTCGTCCTGTACGGGTCCTGCCGGGAGTCCCCGGACTGTGTGCCGTGAGCCAGTGCCCGTCGCTCTGTGTCCGGCCCTTCCTCCTTCGGGGGTCCCTGTCGCCGTCGTGTCCACCCGAGGGAGCACGTCTGCTCCGTCCCACTCTCTCGCGACGGACGCCCCTGGCGAGCATTCCGGCCTGCCGCTCTCCTGCCCTCCGTGCGCACGTGGGTCCTCCGTAGTTCCGTCCCGCTGCCGCACATGTCTCCGGACTTTCCCTCTCCCGCACTGACGGTGCGTCCTCCGCGACGATGTCGACTTGGAGACCGTCACTCTCCTTCGTCCTCGCTCTACCGGTCTCTCCGAGTCCCGGAATTTTCCGGCACTACCACAAACAAAATGGGTTTCTCGTTGTCTTAGTCCGGATACCAAGTCTTCGAGTCGCCGTTTCTCAGAACAAATGCTCTTGTGTGCGAAGTAGAGACAGTTGCGAGTCCGGACGAAACTAGGACCGTATCCACACCACGTGATCCGGACCCCGAGGAGTTCTCTCTTCGGTCTCTGTCGTCCCTCGAAATTTACAACACACAACGCCAAAAAATCGAGACTTTAATTTTATACGTTTTATTTTTTTTTATTTATTTTCTCAGGTACTAAAACTTCGATCTGACGAACTCGGGTTCAGTTTCGGATTTCGGACCGACACAAAGACGAAGGAAGAGGACTTCTTACGACTACTATCATGACTGAGGTATCTCAACAATACTCCTAAGTCACTGAATTATGCATAAACATTTGTAAATCTGATCACTGAACGTATGTCAAATAAATAGTTTCACATGAACTAAATTTCGCACGACTAGACACAACGTGTCGTTTCGTCGAGGTAATATGTGTGCACACACTTCGGCGGAGTCGGCGAGAAGCACTGGCGTACCTGACGTCGGACGGTCCGAGGAGTCACGGACCCTAAGAGGTCCGTTCGGCTGGCCTGACTTGACGGCGCCGGAAGAGGTCCCTCGGGAGGCCCGGGTCCCCGCCTCGGGTGTAGAGGAGTCAGAGGGCGGGGGCGGCCGTCCAAGAAGTGGTGGCCGCGGTAGACCCTTCGGGTGCAGCTCCCGGAAGATGAAACGCGGGAAAAGGTAATCAAAGGGGTCCCAAGACTCGGGTCAGGGACGCGGCGGGGCCCCTGGAACGACAAGTGGGCGAGGCGTGTGTCGTCAGACATAGCTGGTCGGCGTGTGAGGGTCGGGGCGGGGGCGGGGCGGGGAAGGGGACGCCGTGGTGCGCAGACAAGAGATGGGGGCTCAGACAGACACAGAGTGTCCGTCCGCGCAGGCACGGTAGCAAGTCTGAGGTGTGCACTCACTGCGGTGCACCACAGACAGGTAGCGCCCGTGGCGCCGGAAGAGAGCGGGACCGACTCGTCGCGGGGCGAACGCAGACACGGAGGGAGGGAGCCGGGAAGAGGACGACTACTCGTCGGTCCGAGAGAGACGTAGAGCCGATGACGTTCGTCGCGACTTTGCCTGTGACCCCGTGTCGATAGAAAAGTTTCATGACAGAAGAGGTCTATGTACGGGCGCTCACCCCAGCGACGCAGTATACCATCGAGACAAAAATCAAAAATTCCTTGGAAGTGTCACAAGGGGTGTCACCGATGTGTTTGCATGTAAGGGTGGACGTCTCATCCTCCCAAGGGAAAAGAGGTGCGGGAGAGGTCGTAAACAATAGACATCCGAAAAACTACTACCGATAAGACTGGGTAAACTCAACCACGGATTGACATTAAAACCAAACGAAAAGAGAGTATTAATCGTTACGACTCTAGAGAAGTGCCTCGGATGACGGGTAGTCATACAGAAGAAATCTCTTTGTAGATGAATCCGGAGACTGGTGAAAAGTCGCCCCAGGAAATCGAAGACACCACTTAATATATACTCGATAAACATATAAAACCTTTAATTCGGTGACACTCGACACAGTAAACGTTAATAAACGAAAATAAGACACCCGAAAAAGGAAAACAGATACCAAAGGAAACGACACGTTTTCGGACATTCAAATTAATCCAGGGTAAACAAAAGAGAAATAAAGATAACGGAACCCTCTGATGGATTCTTTTATGACCATCGTAAATACAGTCTCTGCCGAAGGGACTACTGAGTCAACCATTTCTTAGACGGACGTTTCGACCTTTGGAGCCAAGTCAAGGACCCAGCCCTTCTAGACGTCCTCTTCCCTGTCCGATGGGTGAGGTCATAAGAACCCGCAGGGACCACCGAGTCGGCCATTTCTTAGGCGGACGTTACGCCCTCTGGGTCCAAGTTAGGGACCAAACCCTTCTAGGGGACCTCTTCCCTTTTCTGATTAGTGAGGTCATAAGACCGACCTCTTAAGGTGCCTGACATATCAGGGATCCCAACGTTTCTCAGCCTGTACTGACTCTCTGAAAGTGAAAGTGCAGTCTTTGTGTACTTGAAGGGTCCACCGAGTCACCCATTTCTTAGACGGACGTTACGTCCTCTCCTCTCGGTCCAAGTTGGGAACCCAACCCTTCTAGGAGACCTCTTCCTTTACCGTCGGGTGACGTCATAAGAACGGATCTCTTGGGGTACCTGTCTCCTCGGACGGTCTGAGTTCAGGCAGTCTAACGTCTGAGCCTGTGGTGACTCGTTGGCTCACGTTCTCGCGCCAGAGTAAGTAAGTAAGTATTCGGAGTGGAGAGAGCAGGGTTGAGACAGGTCTGCAGACTGAGGGGTCGTTGTCACAAAATAATCTCCTCTGTCGGGGGTAGTTGGACTGCTACGCCTTTCCTTTCGAGCTCTCGACCTTCCCAGTGTGGGACCCGCGAGAGACGACGGGGATTGTGTTCCCTGCTCGACCTGTGGACAAACAACTGTCTTACTTAAGACGACTTGAGTCGGAGGGGTTTTGCGCATGACTGATACTACGGATGAAATTAGGACCGAATTGAGGATTGTCTTGACTCTCTCCTCTCCTGTGTCGGAGAGAGTGATCGAAACCACGACGACGGGTCCAACACCACGGAAAAAAAAAAAAAATTAATTTTGACGTGTGTAGTCATGATTGTGGTAGAATGTAAAAGTATTGTGAAATGTCGTATTCCGGTTTTTATGTCATGAAGACAAAAATTGTCGCTTTGTGGTCTTTGTCAAGATTACAGGAGTTCTCCCTGACTGTCTTATTTGTAAGACAGTAGTTCACTGTAAGTGAGCTACCTCGCGATCCATGGTCGGTCTTCCTGACTCTTTCTAAATATATGAGGTCACATCTCACTAGAGACTCTAAATTCCAGTTTACGTCTTATGAGACGTCAAATCTTTGTCTTCACCCCCCACCCCTATGTGAACCCTGAACCGTAATTGTCTATGTATGATATATATTTTATCTCTTTGTAGTTCTTGGATGACATGTCGTGTCTCTTGGTATAAGACATTTTTGGACATTACCCTTTTTAGATCTTTTAATATATATATATATATATATCGACTTAGTGGGACGACATGTGGAGGTTGTACCATTTAGATGATATGAAACTCTTCTTTTCCTTCCCTTTACGTCAACGAGTATAATTCCTATTTTTTTTTACCTTCCTGTGGTGACTGATTATTTTCAAGATGGGTCATCCTCCTCCCACCTCTTGTCTCTACCTTCCAAAAATCCCCTTTCTGCGTACCCGTCGAAGGATTGCCTACATTGTCCGACAGGTCCTCGGGTGACCGGGTAGAATTGGTGATTCCCTCGCCCTTGATCCGTCGAGTCGGAGGGCTAAACCTAGTTGCCGTTCACGTCTCGTCTGGGTCACTCCATAAAAGTTTGACTTGGATTGAGAGATCTAGATTGGTGGTCGAATGTTCTTTAAGATGACAAGTGTCCCAAGAGTTCCGTTCTCATGATTTCACCAAACGGTAAGAGAAGAGGTCACCTGGTGTAAAACAGTCTTGAGAGGTGGTACTGGGCAGACAGAACCCACCGGGATGTGTCGTACCGAGTATCAAAGTAACTGAATCTGTTCCGACACCAGGTACATTAGTCTAACCAATCAAAAGACACTAACACCAAAAGTCAGACAGACGGGAGACTACCTCTTCCTATTCTCCCATTACCTTCGAAGGACTACCCTCTCTGACTGACTCCGGAACAAGACTACCCGCCCCGGTACGAGTCATTTAGAAATTAGGTTAAAAGACAACTACCCACCCCGACACAGGGGAGGGATAATAAAGTCCACCCTGTGGTTTTCTACTTGAGGGGTCCGACCATCCACGGGTTATACGATGACCTCTAGTCACCTCTTTATTGAGGTCTTTCTTACTTCTCGGTTTCGTTATTGTGAGTCAACACCTACACTGACCACTACCTTCATTTCAGACTACGACATTTCTCCTTATAACGTATCCTTGGGACTTACAATCCAGGTACTTAGTTTCGTTTAACCTTCACCAGTTTGTCCTCTGCCGTTCTCACTTACAGTTGTAAAATCTTTAGTCACTTGATTTTACCTGACGTTGCCCAGTTTATCATCTATCATCACATAGATGATGACGCCCGTCCTTAGGGAGTCTTCTTTACCTCGTCGGTAGTACCAGTTGTTCTCTCAGGTTTTACGTCATGAACCTACGTTAGAGTTTTTGCTGTCTTACTAGAGACAACAAAGGTTCTGTTTGGTAAGTTATCGTGTCATTAGGTTCAGATACCGGGCTGTTCCTTACGACTTCTTCGACTTCAACTTGCCAAGATACTTCTGGATGTTCTGGAAGATCTTGATTGTGGGTTTTTTCTACAAGAAAAGTAATATCCCCTGACCTTACGTTTTCATCCTTCAGTTCTTTGTGGACCTCCTTGTCCGTTTAAACCGGAACCTCATATCTTAGTTCGTCCCGTTTCCGATTATCTCAAGACGGTTCTCTTGCGTGACCAGTATCGTTTGTGGGAGAAGGTTGTTGTGTTCTCTTCTGAGATGTGTACCTGTAGTGGTCTACCAGTTGTGTTTTTAGTCTGACTAATATAAGAGACGTCGGTTTCTACCTCTTCGAGATATGTCAGTCGTTTTTGTTCTGACCCTCGACTGACACCGAGCCTAGTACTTGAGGAATAACGGTTTAAGTCTGAATTTAACGTCTTTCATCCCTTTTGATGATCTGGTAAGTCCATACTGGATTTGGTCTGGGGAATGCTAATATGTCACCTGCCCTCTTTATCTGAGTTCCCGAATCTAGACTGTCTGTCTCCGGACTTCCCCCTGCCTCCCAACACTGTAAGATGTCCTCTGTCCCTAGTTCTGGCAGAGGTTCTTTTTCTTTACGTTTTTCCGTTTTAGGAACAGACTCCTCCGGAATTTTTATTGACACTTTCCTTCGCTTCCCTTTCCGTTTCCTCTTTTCCTTTCTATATTCGTAGACTTACGTCTCTAGGTTTCTTATCGTTCCTCTCTATTCTTTCGGAAGGAGTCACTAGTTACGTTTCTTTATCTCCTTTTCTTGTCTTAGCCTTTCTGATCTCTAGGGAAGTTCTTTTATTCTCTATGGTTCCTTTGTAAAGTACGTTTCTACCCGTTTCATTTCCTGTCTTTACCGTACTTGGATTGTCTTCGTCTTCTATAATTCTTCTTCCCCGTTCTTATGTACCTTCTTGACATGTTTTCTTCTAAAAGTACTGGGTTTATTATTGCTACCACACTAGTGAGTGGATCTCGGTCTGGACCTTAAGTTTCAGGTCACCCGGAATCCTTCGTAGTGTTACTTGTTTCGATCACCTCCACTACCTTAAGGTCAACTCGATAAAGTTTAGGACTTTCTACTACGACACTTTCACGACGTGAGTTATACGGTCGTTTAAACCTTTTGAGTCGTCACCGGTGTCCTGACCTTTTCCAGTCTAAAGTACGGTTAGGGTTTCTTTCTGTTACGTTTTTCTTACGAGTTTGATGGTGTGTTAACATGAGTAGAGTGTGTGATCGTTTCATTACGAGTTTTAAGAGGTTCGGTCCGAAGTTGTCATGTACTTGGTACTTGAAGGTCTACAAGTTCGATCTAAATCTTTTCCGTCTCCTTGGTCTCTAGTTTAACGGTTGTAGGCGACCTAGTAGCTTTTTCGTTCTCTCAAAGTCTTTTTGTAGATAAAGACGAAATAGCTGATCTGGTTTCGGAAACTGACACACCTACTGTTGTTTGACACCTTTTAAGAAGTTCTCTACCCCTATAGTCTGGTGGACTGGACGGAGGACTCTTTAGACGTATGCGTCCAGTCCTTCGTTGTCAATCTTGACCTGTACCTTGTTGTCTGACCAAGGTTTATCCTTTTCCTCATGCAGTTCCGACATATAACAGTAAGACGAATAAATTGAATATACGTCTCATGTAGTACGGTTTACAGTCCGACTTATTTCGTGTTCGACCTTAGTTCTAACGACTCTCTTTATAGTTAGTGGAGTCTATACGTCTAATGTGGTGGGAATACCGTCTTTCACTTCTCCTTGATTTCTCGGAGAACTACTTTCACTTTCTCCTCTCACTTTTTCAACCGAATTTCGAGTTGTAAGTTTTTTGATTCTAGTACCGTAGTCGGGGTAGTGAAGTACCGTTTCTTTACCCCTTTGTTACCTTTGTCACTGTCTGAAATAAAAGAACCCAAGATTTTAGTGACGTCTACCACTGACGTCGGTACTTTAATTTTCTGCGAACGAGGAACCTTCTTTTCCATACTGGTTGGATCTGTCGTATAATTTTTCGTCTCTGTCATGAAATGATTGTTTCCAGGCAGAACAGTTTCGATACCAAAAAGGTCATTAGTACACACCTATACTCTCAACCAGGTATTTCTTTCGACTCGTGAATTCTTAACTACGAAAACTTGACGCCACGACTCCTTCTGAACTCTCAGGGAACCTGACGTTCCTCTAGGTTGGTTAGGTAGGATTTCCTTTAGTCAGGACTTACAAGTAACCTTCCTGACTACGACTTCGACTTGAAGGTTATGAGACCGGTGGACTAAACTTCTTGACTGAGTGACCTTTTCTGGGACTACGACCCTTTCTAACCGCCGTCCTCCTCTGCCCCTGTTGTCTCCTACTCTACCAACCTACCGTAGTGGTTGAGTTACCTGTACTCAAACTCGTTCGAGACCTTCAACCACTACCTGTCCCTCCGGACCACACGACGTCAGGTACCCGGGCGTCTCAGCCAGTCTGACTCACTGACTTAACTTGACTTCACTGTCCTTTAAGATCCCATCTCTCTCCGAACGAAGGGACAACCGAGTCCCTATTTTTCTTAGGCGGGCGGTTACGATCTCCGGCCCTCTACACCCAGACTAGGGACCGACCCTTCTAGGGGACCTCCTCCAGAACCGTTGGGTGAGGTCATAAGAACGGACCTCTTAGGACACCTATCTCCTCGGACCACCCGATGTCAGGCACCCCAGTGTGTCTCGGCCTGTGCTGACTCCGTGATCCCATCTCTTCGTACAATCCTGTGGTATTCCTAAACCACCTTTTGCAGACAGCCTGTCTCCTGGGCCAAAGGAGTGACACACGGTGTTACAAATTGTTGCGTCTCGAGGACCCTTACAAGTTCCGAACTTATTTCATACAGTGTGGCAATGGACTGGATGTCAGTCGGACGTCACTTATCTGCGGTCACGAATAGGGGTCGTCGACGCGGGTGACGCAAACTGACCCGAAGCCTGGGATTAAAAGATCGAGGCCAAGCCTGTTTTCCGTGGGTCATTCGCTAAGTCTTCATTCATTTTGCCCCTTCTTTCGTTCGACGTTACTTCCTGTGGGTCGTGAACGTAGGCCTCAGGGGGGGCACTTTCGTGGTGGCACGGAGCCCTTCCCGACATGCCTCCGGGGGCCGGGCGCAGGGGAGGGCGGAGAGGGGCGGAGGCCTGCGGTGTTGAGGCCGGGTCTCCGGGCGGCTCTCCGGCCGGAGGGTCTTCCGGGACGTCGCGGCGCCTCTTGAGACCCTATGTTCGCCTATTTGTTTGGGACCGTTCGCGGCTCTCGGTCGGGTTCCCTGAGGGGAGGTTCGGGCGGCTCGCGGAAGAAGTAGGGAGGGCCCCCGAGTGGAAAGGAGGGCGGCAGGCCTCGGAGCCGCTGTGGGCGTTTCCGCCCCTTCTCGCGGTACCAGGGTCCGGCGCGGCGGAGGAGTGGGGTGTTTCTACCGAGGCCCTCGGGCTCCGGCTGGGATTCCGGCAACGCCCCCGCCACGTGAGACCCTTCACACCAAAAGAGACAGCGAGGGACTCGGATCAGGAGTCGGTACCCCCGCCCCGCCTTATTTTTCCCCGCCCTGCTTTCCCCGCCCCGCCCCGCCCTGCTTTCCCCGCCCCGCCCCGCCTTCCCTGGAAGAGGGTCAGCAGTCATGGACGAACGAAGGAACTCTTGGTCCTTTGTGACTCTCACCTCCACGGTCAAGAAGTCTCGTCTTTCAAGATCCTTAAACCTTAAGACTAAGGCGAGGACTTAAATGTGGGACTGGACGACTCACTCAGTTTAATTAGTCTAAGGGGTTCGAAACAAAACTACTTTATTTTTCAGTATAAAATTCCGTTCTATCTTTAACTTTTGAAAGAGATGGGCAACAGGGAGGAGGGAGGGGTGATCTCACGTAACACATAGACGTAAAACGTAATTCCTCGGGAAGGGTCATTCTCTTCCCGAAGGGTTCTCCGAGTCACCCATTTCTTAGACGGACGTTACGTCCTCTGGTCCCAAACTAGGGACCCACCGCTTCTAGGGGACCTCTTCCTTTACCGTTGGGTGAGGTCATGACAAAGGACCTCTTAGGGTCCCTGTCGTCTCGGACCGCCCGATTTCAGACAACCGAACGTTCCTCAGCCTGTGCTGACTCGATGAGCTGACGTTCGTGTGTCAGAGCGAGAGCGAAGGTTACTGTCTTTACGGACGAGTCAGTACTGGTAGTTGAATAAAACAAACCCAAAAAAAAAAAAAAAAGACTACGGTTGATCCATTAAGGAATCTTCTATTGTAAGGGAAAGTGTTAGGACATTCCCTCAGTGACTACTGGGTGGTGTGTCGAACATTCACGTCTGAAGAAACCACTTGAGATATATGTTACGGTTATACAGTAAAGGGAATTTCTACCACTGACCACGTCTTGTCTGACCAGTCTCCTTGAACCCTCTTGTGACCCAGTGTATAATACCTTTAAGAACCGAATTTACGTACGAATACTGAAATAACCACAATGATCGATATAATGAATATAAGACGGATTAGACATTCTAGTAAAGAACGTAATGTGTTACACACTGACTTGGAGTCTATTTTCATTACACTAATCTACTGGACTTCACCAATTAGTTTATGTATCAAGATATTCTAGTTTGTAACATTATCACATTAAGATCTATCCCCTTCTTCGTTACTCTCTCCTGACAAAGGACTTGACATCGTCTGATCATTCTGTCCGGCAGGTCCCGAAGGGACGACCAGATCACCAATTCTTAGAAGGACACTACGTCCCTGTCTCCAAGATAGGGACCAGGTCTTCCTAGGGTGTGTAGAGTCTCGTTGATTCGGACGCGCGGTTTTGATGAACTGAATTTCGTGATCTCGGGTGCTCGGTCCCGACGACTCGGGTACACGGCGTTGATACTTCAGGGGCACGGGTCTCGGACACGTCGTCTCTCCGGGACGTTCCTCTCGGGCCTCGTGGCGTTACTTCTCACTCGGCGCGAGCGGTGTCGACCTCCCTCGGGCGCACGTCGCGCCTCTTGGGTCGTGTCGACTTTCACTTTTAGAATGTCTGTCCGTTAGATCTCCGAGAACCAATGCCAATTTCCTTGGATCAGGTTATTGTCCTGTAACTCACCGGATAGTCCTTTTAGAAAAGGATTGGACCCTTTCTCGTAAGGATCGAGTACTATTTGACCAGCACTTTACGGAGGGTTTGGAACCAGTGTTAAGTTTGGTTTTCCCACCCCTAACATTTTCTTTCTTACAGCGGGTGGTAGGTCAAGATGTTCCTAGTTCAGTGTTCAGTGACTTCGGTGACTTTCCTTAAACACTTTCCTTAAGTCCCGTTCATAGTCCTACTCTGACACGAGACCCTCTTGCCCTGTCTTGACTGGGAGTCCATCAATCTCGAAAAGTCTTAATACTTGGGTTAAAGAACGTAGAAGGATATGAATCTTTTCGTGATTTTAGTAATTGATTCTATAAACAAGAAGGGTTTATCGTCATTGAAGATGGTTCTACTCTCAATTAACGTACATTCTTTCACTTGCACAATCAGCGAATCAACACAGGTTCGGAAACACTGGGGTACCTGACATCGGGTCGTTCGAGGAGACAGGTATTCCTAAGAGGTCCGTTCTTCTGACCTCACCCAACGGTAAGGGAAGAGGTTCCCAACAAGGGTTGGGTCCTCAACTTGGACCTAGAGGACGCAACGTCCGTCTAAGAAATGGGAGACTCGGTGGCCCCTTCCGGTCTAACGTGCATTGGTAAGTGGTTTTAGTGTGTGTACGACGGAGGAGGATATGGAGAAGTCTTGTCAAGAGTCTCAATAGACCCTCTAGTGGAGGACTAGTGGAGTCCAACTGAGTTTGTTTTAAAAGGTAAAGGAAGGATCTAACTGATAACTAATAAATAAAAACACACACACCTGTCAAAGGAAACGTTTTACAAATCCTCCAATTTACTCGTGTCTCCATATCACGAATCTGAACATGTGCCGAGTAGTTTGCGTGAATTATGTTCAATACACTCAACACTGACGTTCAGACTGAGTTTCGACACACTTTATCGGTTTGAAGTCTGTTACATAGTAAAACTTATACAATCCTTACATTTTCTTAAGTTTCAGGAGAATTCGAGTCTCTAAAAACGACCAATTTCTTATATAAGTGGGTGAATACTTGATAAGAACTGAATCCTTTTTTAACTTAGATTACCTCTGACAGTGGTCTTTGTATACCACTGCCTTGTTAAATTTCTCAAGTACGATAGATCGTGGGAGTGGGACCTCGAAGGGACCTCCGAGTCCACCATTTCGCAGACGGACGTTACGTCCTCTGGGTCCAAACTCGAGACCCAGTCCTGCTACCGGACCTCTTCCTTTACCGTTGGGTGAGGTCACAACGACGGACCTCTCAGGGCACCTGTCTCCTCGGACCGCCCGATGTCAGGTACCCCAGCTTTTTTCAGCCTGTACTGACTTGTAAAGTAAAGTAAAATGAGAGATCTTCGTTAGTCGGTTTAAATCTCTCACCCTTTAATATCTTTTGTTTGTCGGGTCAAAGAAGTTACTTAGTCGTAGAAATTCCCATACTCTCTGACATTATCCAATTTTCTCAAATCCCAACATAGTTGGTCGACTCTATATACCGGGGTAATACTAAGACCAACCGTTTTAACATTTTCCTGGAAAAAACTCTATGTACCAATTTAATTTTTACCTATCCCATAATCTACTGTAGCTCATTAAGAACAATTTAAACAATCTATATGATTGCATGATACCGTGACTCCAATGAAAAAATTTCAAGAATATACAATCTCTATGTATGACTTCATAAACGACCATATTTATTCATTTACGTACATACCTACACTCTCAACCTGGTATTCCTTTCGACTCGCGGTTTCTTAACTAAGAAGACTTGACACCACAACCTCTTCTGAGAACTCTCAGGGAACCTGACGTTCCTCTAGGTTGGTCAGGTAGGATGTCCTCTGGTCAGGACTTATAAGTAACCTTCCTAACCACGACTTCGACTTCGAGGTTATGAAACCGGTGGACTACACTTCTTGAGTGAGTAACCTTTTCTGGGACTACGACCCTCCCTAACCCCCGTCCTCCTCTTCCCCTGCTGTCTCCTACTCTACCAACCTACCGTAGTGGTTGAGCTACCTGTACTCAAACTCATTCGAGGTCCTCAACCACTACCTGTCCCTCCGGACCGCACGACGTCAGGTACCCCAGCGTTTCTCAACCTGTACTGACTCACTGGCTTGATTTGACTTTATATAACCCCCACTCCTCTTAAGGTCCCTCGAGTTTCTAGAAGTCAATCCTTTACGCAATTCTTGATCTCTTCGTTTAGACGGTGAAAGTCCAAGATAGCTTTAGAGGTCGAGATTCAGTGGAGTTAATTGACCCCGTCGCGGAGAGAGGGAATCGTCCAGGGGAGGCCAGCGGTAGAAGGGGTGACAAGCCATGGGAAGGTGAGGTCTTTTTGTCGCACACCTTCCAAACCTTCTTAGTCCGGGTGTGGTCATTCTGTAGACAGTAGTCCGCCCTAGACCCGTCCCCGAAGGGACGACCAGACCACAGGGTCTGAGGCACGAGGGTCGCGTCCCTGGGTCCACACTAGGGGCGAGTCCCTTGGTCTGGGGTGCACGGAGTCGGTTCCCACGGTGTGCGGTGTCACTCCTGACTTCGAGGGTGCACGGGCGTCAAGTCCGGACTACGTCGGTTTATTTATTTCCACTCTCTCTTATTCTTCTACAAGTCTGTATAAACTAAAAAAAAAGACGACACCTACACACTCTTTTAAACTCTGGATTCTCTGGGGAATATTCTTGTTAAATTTTCACACATTTACTCATTAACGAAATCGGAAGACGAAGATTCAGCTTTAGAACATATCAAATCCGTTTCAAAGTCTTCTACATTATTAAATTTCAAACGGTATGAAAATCCATATTAAGTAATCGAAACATTTTTAGTCATGGATTCTTCTAACTCATAAAACCCAATTGACTTTATGGGTTTCTCTTTAATTTTACATAATTTAAATATTTAAATACACTTTACATATTTACGACTCGTCTCCAGTCGGTTGAAAAAGAATTTCCCGGCCTCTCATTTACAAAGTCCAAAACACCCGGTCTCCCAGACACGGTGTCGAGGACCAAAGACGGTGACTTAACCCTTTCGGCGGTCTCTGTTATTTATTTACTTACCCGTACCGACACAAGATTATTTTGAAATAAATGTTTTTACTTGCCGCGCGGGTGTCTGACAGTAGACGGATGGCGTTCTCCGGGACGTAAAACAACTCTTCACAGGTAATTGTCGGAAATACCTGACTCTCGTTTGTAATGAGTTCAAAGGATTTTTAATAACGACTTTCGTATTTAATACATTAGACTTGCACTTATAAAATTTCGTAACAAGACGTTAGTTTGTAAATAAGGAAATATGGGTTGTTGGTCAAAAGTCCTTTACCTCCCTGTTTCCTTGTAGAATTTGTGGTCATCCCCTGTCTCAGCCGCGTCGAGACTGCCACCCCTCGGTACCGCGCCTGGCGGACCGAAGTAGTTGTTTATTTCATGCTCTTTCTGTGTCATCGTCATTTCGTTCCTCGGGTTTCCTCCACACCTCCCCGTCTCCGCGCTTCCTGAAGTGTTCGCCAGGTCGCCAATTCTCAGGCGGACGGTTCCTCTCCTGTGACTAAACCAGGGCGCAGACCCTTCTAGGGTGTGCGGACCCCAGTCGATTTGGGGACGTGGGGACTCGGACGCGAGATCCAGGACCCTCGGTGCCGCCGACCCGGGTGAACGGGAGTCCGGGCCCGAGGGGTGCCTTCGGCGGCGGCGCTACTCTTCGGACACGGGATGTTGCTCACTTTCGGGGTGTGTCGGTGCTTCCGGGACGTGTCGGTCTTCATTTCTCCATCTACTTATTCTTACAATCTGTCTTCCCTAAACTCCCCGTGTGACTGGTCTTCATTACGAGCCTAGAATAAACCTAAGACTAAGTTTGTTTGACACATTCTTTCTACTCTTGTAAATACTTTGTCGGCTCTTAAACTTGTGACCTGTAATCTGTTTTAATTCCCTAATAACAAGTCTGAAATACCTGTACTATTTCCACAACGTCAATATATAAAAATTTCCGAGGTATAGAGAATCTTTATGTACGACTTTACAAACGTCCATTTCATCACACTCCGGACTTTCTTTTCACTTTCACTTCAGCGAATCAGTACAGACTGAGAAAAACTGGGGTACCTGACATCGGATGGTCCCAGGAGACAGGTACCCTAAAAGGTCTGTTCTCATGACCTCACCCAACGGTAAAGGAAGAGGTTCCGGATCACACTCCGGATCCTAACCGTTTATACTCTCCTTCAATTACCCACTCTCATACCAACTCTCTCGTAACCGGGACTCAACTATCAACAATTTCGACCCATTATAAAGTACCCTTTATCTACCCTTTGTCACCTTTGTCACAGTCTGAAATAAAACCCCCCGAGGTTTTAGTGACGTCTACCACTGACGTCGGTACTTTAATTTTCTATGGATGAGGAACCTTCCTTTCAATACTGGTTGGATCTATCGTATAAGTTTTCGTCTCTGTAATGAAACGGCTGATTCCAGACAGATCAGTTCCGATACCACAAAGGTCACCAGTACATACCTACACTCTCAACTTGTCACTTCTTTCGACTCGCGGTTTCTTAACTACGAAAACTTGACACCACAACCGCCTCTGAGACTCTCAGGGAACCTGATGTTCCTCTAGGTTGGTCAGGTAGGATTTCCTCTGGTCAGAACCCATAAGTAACCTTTCTGACTACGATTCCGACTTTGGGGTTATGAAACCGGTGGAGCACTCTTCTCAAGTGAGTAACCTTTTCTGAGACTACGACCCTCCTTAACCCCTGTCCTCCTCTTCCCCTGCTGTCTCCTACTCTACCGACCTATCGTAGTGACTGAGTTACGTGTACTCAAACCTACTTGAGACCTTCAACCACTACCTGTCCCTCCGTAACGTACGACTCTAAGTACCCCAGCGTTTCTCAGCCTGTGTTAACTCGCTGACTTGACTTGACCTGACTTTGGACCCATGCTTTACTGAACAATCTTTTCTGGGACTACGACCCTTTCTGTCTTCCGCCTCCTCTTCCCCTGCTGTCTCCTACTCTACCAACCTACCGTAGTGGCTGAGTTACCTGTACTCAGACTCGTTCGAGGCCTTCAACCACTACCTGTCCCTCGGGACCGCACGGCGTCAGGTACCCCAGCGTTTCTCAGTCTGTGCTGACTCGCTGACTTGACTTGACTTTCACCCCATTACACTTGCATCGTCCTTCTGACAGAACGGAAGAAACAATCTATCTAACTTTACAAAGTATTATATTTTTAAATTTTGATCTTTAATTTTCGAATCAAAATTTTTTCGTGTCGTTATTTTTCCTTGTCGGATGAATATCTATGTCGTCGTACTTACTCAGATTTGGACACGACCCATTCTTTTCGGTCTGTGGCTTCTCATGAATGCCCCACTAAGACAACTACAATTTAAGATCTTTTACGTTTAATTGTTTATCACTGCTTAATCACCAAAGGACCGTGACTCTCGTCTCCCTTCCCACAAGATACAGCTCTCCTCCACACCTCCTAGAGAACCCACACTATTTTTACAAGACACAGAACTAACGCCATCATCACCAAAGTACCTGTACATTGGTACACACAAAAAAAATTCGAATTTCGAAAAAAAAAAAATTTGGAACGTGATTCCAAAACTTAAACAATAAAGTTATTTGACTTGTGATTAGAAAATTTGATCCCGAGTCATTTGAAAGACTTTTCCCAGTGTATCTTTAATAAAATCTGTAAGGTCTTGTATGCCAGAGATACCGTTGACTTTAAACGTAAAAGTGTACAGTATTTTATAATAAGAGGAAAGACAAAAAGGGTTGTAACGTTTACATTTTTGGTAAGAATTGATTACCCGGTACGTTTAGTCACACCCGGTTAGACTACGAGTATCAGACGGTACGGCACGATTCAGCGAAGTCAGTACAGGTTGAGACACGCTGGGGCACCTGACGTCGGACGGACGGTCAGAGGAGACGGGTACCTTAGGAGGTCCGTTCTTAGGACCTCACCTAGCGGCACGGGAGGAGGTCCCCTAGAAGGGTGGGTTCCTACCTTGGGCGTAGAGAATTCAGAGGACACGACCGTTCGTCCGAGAACTGGCGATCGCGGTGTACCTGTCGAGTGGCCTGGGACGTTTGAAAAATGACAATTTGTTTTTATTTTCTTTTGAAAACTTACAGAAGAGACGTGTCCTTTTTGATGGGGTCTTTAGAACTGGAGTTATTTCACTTGTCTGACCGGCACTTCTTACTTTCTCTGTAGCCGTACTCTGTCCTCGACTCTTGGTATCTTTTCTCGGAAATTCGTTACAACGACCTCTGTGTTGTACTCGTTTTTCTCACAGTTCTCCGTCAATCTGCGGCGCATCCATCCACACACGTGCGTCATGAACAAAAGACCCTTTTATCGTGGATGGATGTATTAAGTGTTGTTCCTACAGTTTGGGCCGTTAGGACTTCGTTTCGTCAGGACTTATGAGTGACCTTCCTGACTACGATTTCGACTTCGAAGTTATGAAACCGGTGGACTACGTTTCTCGGCTAAACAACCTTTTCGGGGACTCCGACCCTTTCTAACTTCCGTTCTCCTCTTCCCCGCCGTCTCCTACTTTAACAATCTACCGTAGTGACTGAGTCACCTATACTTAAAGTCACTTAAGGTCCTCTATTGTCTCTTCTCTCCTTGGACCACACGACGTCAGGCACCCCAGAGTTTCTCCACCCACACCGAAAAGTCGACTCGTTGCTGTTGCTTGGTATCTTGTTTCTGATGCATTACCCGTGAAAACAAGACCAAGTAAACGGAAGAGAAAAGACTTGGGTGTCCGACCAGGACAATTATGTCACATTGGAACGACAAGACTGGGGTAGACTAACCGGTCCCATTCCTACACTGGGTTTAGCCGGTGTAGAAGTCGACCAGTCACGAGTCGGGTCGAGAGTGAGTTCGATCCGGTTCGTTCAAAGAAAAGATCCTTAAGACCTCGATCTTGACTTTTTCTCTTCGACCAGAGAGAAACACACAGACCTGACTTTCTATAATATCAGGTCCTCGACCACCTGTTCGTCTCTTTTCGATGGACACGTTTCTCTTCCTACTTTCATCTATACTCAACTTCTTCTCCCTATGTCTCCAAAATCTTGAGACTTGGATCGACAAGGACCTCGGAGCCAAGATACGCACCTAAGACCTTTGTCGTGTCATAGAGAGAGTAGTACCTAGGGAGTAAAGTCAATTCGTCTACGGTGCACTGAAACAGTGAATGTTGGTTCTCAGGATTTGCTATGTCTTACTTACTCACTTTCTCACTTATGTAAAGGTGTGAGTTCCAGTGCTAGGGTCTCGGACCTCCACAGGCCAAGCAAAGTCACTACTACTCTGAAAATTTGACCACACTTATAGTGTTCTCCCTTTGGAGTGGTTTTACCTCGAAAACTCCGGTCTTCCCAGAGAGTACGTGTATGGTGAATCGGAGTCAATGTCCTTCTTGACAGATGATCTCTGGGGTTATCTTCTTAGTATTCTTCCTCGGTCGTTAATGTGCGCGGTTATCCTTTTTCTGCCTGCGACGCAGACACTGTTCTTTAGGGTGTGAGGTCGTGGCGTCGGCTACTCTTTGACAGAAATGCGGTTTGAGTATGACAACAGATTAACAACAAGTCAGTGTTTCAGTGCAGGTCGAGAAACCGGGGGTACCTGACGTCGCACGGTCCGGAGGGACAGGAAGGGACAGAATGGTTGGGGAGGGTCGCAGGAGGAGAAGGGATATTTTGTTGGAGGGAGAGGAAACAAATAACCTGAATGTATACCGAAACCGATGTCGAACGAACAGGGTTTAACGTCAAGGAGGAAAGAAGGGTTTATTTGGAAAAAAACGAGTAATTTATTGACTGAAAACAAAAATAAAGAAAATTAAATAAAGATTAACTTCCTACTAATAAAATGTCGCAACCAAACTAAAGACGGTATGTAGTTATACTTACTCGGCATACAGGAAGGGAGAACTCTGAGGGAGGGTGAAGGGTAGAAGGTGGGAAGGGGTGGGGAGATCCAACGGTGTCTCGGGGTCGCACTCAAGGGATTGACTGAAAATAAAAATTCCAGTTGTAACCAGATACGGTTTGTACATTTTTGATTGAGAAAGTATAACTCTTCCTACCTTAGAAGTGGCTGATTGAGTCCGTTTGACCTCACTGTTCAGTTAGTTGAGAGAGTCAGCATTCCTTAAAAGACGGTCAGGGACACGTCATCTTCTTTCTGTCACACGGAAACCTTTTGTCTTTGTTTTCTGAGCTTCAGTGGAGCAAGGAACTAGACGAAAAACAAAGCCCCCTTCCCCCCGCTGTACAGAATCCAGCCTCGCGGAATTATACACCCGCGTCAGGGTTCGTTAACAAGAAGACGGGCTCGACTTGACCGGACAAATACGGAACAGTGCGAGTCCGTGAGCACACAGGTCGGGTTAGGATAGGCTGAGAAACACTGGGGCACCTGACATTGGGTGGTCGGAGGAGACAGGTACCCTAAGAGGTCCGTTCTTATGACCTCACCATCGGTGACGGAGGAGGTCTCCTAGAAGGGTTGGGTCCCTAGCTTGGGTTCAGAGGACACAGAGGAGGTGACGTCTACCTGACAAATGGTGACTCGGTGGTCCGTTCGGGTAATAACGACTGGGAGAAGGGATTAAAGACACAGGACACACACTTCTTAACAGACGGTTACGTCCTCTGTGTCCTCTGAGCTCAAACTAGGGATCCACCCCTTCTAGGGGACCTCCTCCCGTACCGTTGGGTGAGGTCGCAAGAACGGACCTCCTAGGGTACCTGTCTCCTCGGACCGCCCGACGCCAGGTACCGCAGCGTCTCAGTCTGTACTGAATCGCTGATTTGGTGGTGGTGGCGGCTGTTCCAGCTTGCACATATGTTTAACAATCTTTCATCTACTGTTGACTGATCACTTCCATATTTCATTATGACCTTAAGTCTCCTTCCATAACTACTGTCCCCCTCTGTGCCCCAGCGTCTCTCAGTCTGTGCTGACTTCGTCGACTCGCGCGTGTGTGCACGCAATCGTTATTGTGAACCATTACTACAATCGCCAATCTTCTCAGAAATCCTCCTGTGAGTCCAAATGAGAGGATATTCCCCCCGAGACACCAGTCCGACTCCCGTAATGGATTCCCGGAACCTTTTTTCCCTAAGATTGATCCATAAATTTTCCAATATACTTAAAAGAACCCATCGAATGAGTTTGATTGTAAAGAGGGGTCAAGTCAAGTCAGCGAGTCAACACAGGCTGAGAAACGCTGGGGTATTTGGTGTCGTGTGGTCCGGAGAGACAGGTAGTGGTTGAGGATCTCAAATGGGTTTGGGTCCAGGTAACTCGGTCACTACGGTAGGTTGGCAGAGTAGGAGACAGCAGGGGAAGAGAAGGACGGGAGCTAGAAAGGGTCGTAGTCCCAGAAAAGTTTACTCAGTCGCGAAGTGTAGTCTAAAGAGGGGTTCTACGGGACTTTCTCAAAAGGTCAGAGACAATACTCATCTCGAGAAGGTCTTTCACCATACAAAATATTTAATTTGAATCACTTTCCCTAGTCACTTTGTCGTGTTCAGAAAATAAGAAAAATTTATTACAAATTATTCGTTTATCGATTTAGGGGTTATAAGTCCGACGTAAAGAAACTGATCCTTTCACAGTAAAAATTCTTGACCTTCAAAGGTGAGTTTGGAAGGAAATAGGGTAGCTGAAAAGAGAGGGAGCACTAAGACGTCCGAACACCACAGAACACAAAATCCATGCCCCGTTCACACCGACCAAAGGGACAAGGGGAGAATAAGGGAGGACGTGAAGAGAAAAGCGACGGAGCAGAGTAAAGGTTTTCTTGTTTTTACACGTAAAAGAAGTTGGTCATCAAAGGTCAACGTTTACTTTCACAGATTTAATTTAGCGTAGGTGGAAAAGTCCTCACGTCTCTCCTAGATGGGACGGTTCGTCCACTTCGTACGACGGATGCGAACTATGTTCTTTTTTCAAAGTGTCCTTTAATGTTTCTTGCACCCCTTATTAACGGGTGCAAAAGTAATGGGTTACTGTTTATGATAAGACCTCATAAAGATGTCTCCGGGCAAGAAAGAAAAGACAAAAAGACCCCAGACTCAAACACTCGTATAAAAAAGTAGTACCATCACTAATGGAAAGGAGGATTACGAGATGTATTCGTACAGACAAATGCTGTTTGGAGTATTTATAGGTAAGTCAAGTCAAGTCAGCGAGTCAGTACAGGCTGAGAAACACTGGGGTGCTTAGCGTCGTGCGCTCCGGAGGGACAGGTAGTGGTAAGGGGCCTCAAGTGAGTCTGAGTGCAGGTAGCTCAGGCACTACGGTAGGTCGGTAGAGTAGGAGACAGCAGGGGAAGAGGAGGACGGGGGTTAGGGAGGGTCGTAGTCCCAGAAAAGGTTACTCAGTCGAGAAGCGTACTCCACCGGTTTCATGACCTCGAAGTCGAAATCGTAGTAAGGAAGGTTTCTTTAGGGTCCCGACTAGAGGAAGTCTTACCTGACCAACCTGTAGGAACGTCAGGTCCCCTGAGAAGTAGGTCACTTTATAAGATGAAGTGGTGAAGGACGAGGACCTGTAGATCGTGTGGAGTGAGGAGCACAGAAGAGCAGTCACAGTGGGCACGCAAAAGGTCCTGGGCCTGTGTGTCCGTCCTGACACTCGGTGGTCCGGAATTCACCGTCGAGTAGGTGGTCGAAGGTGAAAAGGGGAAAGATAAACGGAACTTCACTACCCTGGCCTACGGCACTAGAATCAAAAAACTTACAATTCAAAGTTCGGTTCGAATAGGGAGGGGAGAAAGTGGGAGTAGCTCTCCGAGACATCGAGGAGAAGTGAAAGACGGTATTCCCACCGCAGTAGACGTATAGACTCCAACAACCATAAAGAGGGCCGTTAGAACTAAGGTCGAACACTAAGTAGGTCGGACCGTAGAGTGTACTACATCACTGTCCAACATAAAAGAACCCAAGGTCATAGTGACGCCTACCACTGACGTCCGTATTTTAATTTTCTGAGAACGAGGAACCTTCCTTTCGCTACTGTTTAGATCTGGCACATATTTTTCGTCTCTGTAGTGAAACGGTTGTTCGTAGGTGTCTCAGTTTCGATACCAAAACGGTTATCAACACATATTTACACTCCAAACCTGATATTTGTTTCGACTCGTGACCTTTACACCACGACCTCTTCTGAGAGCTCTCAGGGACCCTGTCGTTCCTCTAGTTTGGTCAGTTAGGATTTCCTTTATTGGGACTTATAAGTAACCTTCCTGACTACGACTTTGACTTAGAGATTATGAAACCGGTGGACTACGTTTCTCGGTCGAGTGACCTTTTCTGGGACTACAGCCCTTTCTAACTTCTGTTTTCTTCTCCCATCGTCTCCTATTCTACCAACCTGCCGTAGTGGCTGGGTTACCTGTACTCAAACTCGTTTGAGACCCTCTGTCGCTTCCTGTGCCTTCGGACCGTGCGACGTAGGTACCCCAGCTTTTTTCAGTCTGTGCTGAATCGTCGAGTTGTTGTCGTGGCCATCGGTCCTTTCTACAAACATTGCTCCTCGACGGCGGCACGAACCTTGGACCGGAAGGGCCTGGCAGGGACTTAAGGTCTCCAGCAGTTTGCCGACGATTATTTCCCTCCTCGTCGGTTCTTTGGGGCCTCTTCCGTCACCGCTGGGTGAGGTCCTGAGAACGGACCTTTTAGGGTACCCGCCTCCTCGGACCATCCGACGTCAGGTACCCCAGCGACTCAGCCTGTGTTGACTCGTTGAAGTGAAAGTAAGAAGTGAAAGTACGTGACCTCTTCCTTTACCGTGGGGTGGGGTCGTAAGAACGGACCTCTTAGGGTTCCTGCCCCCTCGGACCACCCGACGGAAGATACCCCAGTGTGTCTCAGCCTGTGCTGACTTCACTGAGTCGTCGTCGTCATCGTCGTCGGTTCTTTGATGGACTTGTTCTAATTTCCCTGCTCTCCTCGAGTAGTCTAATTCTCTCTTTTTTCTTTCACTTCCGGCGAGTCAGTGACACAGACAAACGCTGGGGAACCTGACATATCAGGTCCCCTAAGAGGTCCGGTCTTAGGACCTCACCCATCGGTAAACGAAGAGGTCCCCAAGAAGGGTTGGGTCCCTAGCTTGGGTCCAGAGGGTGTAACGTCCGCCTAAGAAATAACGTCCGCCTAAGAAATAACGTCCGCCTAAGAAATAACGTCCGACTCGGTAGTCCCTTCACGACTCTGTTCTAATTCCCTAATGTTTGGACGAGTGGGGGATTAGAACAGTCGTTGGGTTGGGACCTTGGTAACAAGATTTTGAAGAGTAGTTTAGGAGTACCCAACCACACACACACTCAGTGAGTCAGGACACCTGAGGAACACTGGGGTACCAGACAGGTACCTTAAGAGATCCGTTCGTATGACCTCACTCGACGGTAAAGGAAGAGGTCCCCTGGAAGGGTTGGGTCTTTATTTTGGGCTCAGAAGACGTAGCGTCCTCCTAAGAAGTGGTAGACTTGGTGGTCCCTTCGTATCAAAAACCTCCGTCCTCGGGCGGACCAATTCATCAGTTCGACAGGAAAGGAGGGAGTGGGTTTTGACGGAGGTTCGAAGTCAAGTGGCAGTCACACGTCCCTTCGACTCGAGGCCCAGTGCACGACCTTGCACTCCTCACTCCCCGGTTCTGCCTTCGGTTCCTCCCGTTCTCCTGAGAAAGATTTTTCTCTTTATCCTGAAGTTTATTACACCCGTTTTGAGGTACCTCGTAAGGGAGTCGCCGGTGCCGCGCTGTACGGTCGTCATAGATGTCTGTAGAGTCCCTTGTTTCCCGTCTCTAGTAGACGTTTATTTGTTCCTCACGATCGTCACGACCCCTCCACCTCTAGTTGAGACGGACCCTCCCGACGAGTGGATCCAGGACCGTTTGTTCCTCGAGTGGTCGTCTGTCTCCTCCTTTGTGCACGTCCGCCTCCCCCGTCGTGCACGCCTCAGGTCCGAGCCGTCGGACCAGAGTCTTGGTCGCACCCAGAAGGGACCACCAGAGCACCAATTCTGAGGTGGAAGGTAGATCCCCTGTGCCACGTCAGGGATTAACCCGTTGACTCTAGGGCAACGGCTCCTCGTTGATGCGGACTCTCGACGTTGACCTCTTTCTTTTTGTTTTTCCATACACGGTCCTGGGAGTCGGTCCCGTACGTCGACGTCATTTCGCTCCGACCCCTGGCCAAGATTTCTCGGGACTACGACACACAACATGTTATTTATTAAACGGGCTAGGAACAGAGACTAGGATAGAGCCACCGTTTGTGATTCGGGAACCTTAAAGGACTCACTAAGAATCAGTGAGTACCACCGGGGACCGGTGCGGACAACAACGAATCAGCTATTCAGACAGACTGCGAGACACTGGGGTACCTGACATCACGGGCCGAAAGGACAGAAAGTGATAGAGGACCTCGAACGAGTTTGAGTGTAGGTAACTCAGTCACTGTGGTAGGTTGGTAGAGTAGGAGACAACAGGGGAAGAGGAGGGCGGAAGTTAGAAAGGGTCGTAGTCCCAGAAAAGGTTATTCAGTCGAAAAGTGTAGTCCACCGGTTTCATAACCTCGAAGTCGGAGTGGTAGTCAGGAAGGTTACTTATAAGTCCCAACTAATGTCTTACATTACTCAAATTATTACAGACAACCTTATCCCAGTGAATTTCATCCGAATAATTCGTTTCTACGAGATTAAGTTCAGTATCAAAATGTTTTTTAAATGTTTATCTACAAACACAATGTTTATTAAATACTCTTAAGCCTCAAGTATAACTTTACTATAAAGTTATGTTTTTTTTTTGTTTGTTAGTTGACTTTCTTTACTTTTTCAATGGTTTTTTACCTCTTGTTTTTTATCGAGGAACAAAAAATAATTTTTATTTTTATTTTTCGTTCTTATAGAAAATTGACGTACATTCATGACACGAGATACGACTACTATTTGAAAGTAAGGTCCACTCCCTTTATCGTAAGTTCTACGGAAGTTCCTAGAGTGTTAAGTCTCCCCTGTGTTTCGAATCGTCTCTCTGTCACGAGCACTCTACGGCACCACCCTGTCACTTTCTCTGAAGAAGTCGTATTGACGTCGTCTCTGCTTTGATTTCCGGGAAGAAGTAGGGTAAGTCTGATAACAAAAATTGGAACATTATCCTGGACTCTTACGGTAAATTTACTTTTATCAGCTCATTTGTACGGGTAAATTTTACCAGGTGTTATTAGTGTTTTCAGGTGTTTTCAGGTGTTATTGGGTAACATTTAATTTACCGTATTGCGGCCAAATTTTGATGCATCTGTCTTATCTTACCTCATGCCTTTGTCATACACTAGATTCATACCATAAGGTTTAGTCACTTCCCTCATACCCAATAAGTTATTTACTAGCCTTTACTTGAGATTAAACCTCCTTTTTAATACAGCATAGGTATCAAAAAGAATAACTGTTTAAGATCAACCTAGTTTCTAATTCATAAAAATTTCGTGCACTTTGTGATATTCTTTTCTCATAAAATTTTTAGAACTCAGTTTACTCTAGAAAGATTTGCACTGTGGCTTCAGTCTTTAAGATTTTCCTTTGGCGAGCATCTAAAAACGAATCCAATTTAAAAATTTGAAGACTTGATGTCTTTTGACAGTTTTTGTTTCCATTTTTAATTTTGTTGTTATTTTGTCTTTCGTTGGATGCAATTCCCTTAAGAAGGCGTCAGGTCACCAAACCTGAGGTCCGAAGATGACGTCCCCCGACCCTACACTAGGGATAAACCCCTTGACTGTAGGGTGTTCGGAGCACCACATCGGTTGTTCTGTTTTGTTTCGGATCCAGTAGACCTGATTTTAGGAATTCTGTATACTTCTCGAGAATATTTACTTATTCTTTTTACACTGAAGGGACTATTTTACCCTTTTACTTCTACGGTAAGTGTTTTTGTTCGAAACGCTTATTAGTACACCCTTCTATCACAAAAATAATTATCAGTTTCTTTACGTTTAAAGCAGAGTTATTTACCACCACTTCTATAATTCGGACTTTTATAGCAAACACGTCTTTCGTCTGTAACAATACACGACTACGACTGTTCTACGGAACCATCTTTGGAAGATCTACCCTTATACCATTATGCACACTTTCTCTTTTTCCTCTTTTCTTTTATCTCCGTCCAACTACTCTTCTCCTCTACGGCTTCCCTTATAAAAACTTGATCGGGAAAAGTTCTTTACATAGTATTAAATAGATTATATACGAAGTCCGGTTCCAACGGCGTCCCACCGAAAGAGATCTGTGGAGGTCCGGACGTCTGTCGGCGGAAGAGGGACAGGAGTACACCGAAACGAGACTGCAGCAGAGGAGAAGGATGTTCCTGTGGTCAGCCATCTAATTCCGAGGTGGGAATAAATCGGACTTAACGAGAATTTCGGGACAAAGGTTTATGTCAGTATTGCTCCCAATTCTGAAGTTGCATACCTAAACTTTGCACACTTTCACAACGGAGACTGAGAAACACTGGGGTACCAGACAGGTCCGTTCTTATGACCTCACCCAACGGTGCGGGAAGAGGTCCCCTAGAAGAGGTGGGTCCCTGACTTGAGCCCTGAGGACGTGACATCCGCCTAAGAAATGGTAGACTCGGTTTGTCACTTTTTCGCCTTTCTCGGATTACCATGTCTTTCCTTTTGTAATGTGTCGGCGGGTTCAGTACTTCAGTCAGATATAAATAATTGTGCCTTCCGACGGCACTATATACTGTACCACCAAAAAACAACAAACAAAGAAACAAACAACGGCGTGGGACGTCGAAGATCCTAGAATCAAGGGGTTGGTCCCTAACTTGACTTCGGGAGCCGTCACTTTGGACCCTTAGAATCGGTGACCCGGTGGTCCCTTAAGGGATATTGAACAAGGACTTGTTCAAAATTTTGTTGTCCGTATCGTACTAGTGTGAAGACGTTTTTATAGTCACACATAAACTTTTTATTTCGCTCACGTGAGGTTCCATTTATTTCACTGTAGACCCCTCACCTCAAAACTTTTTTTATGTATAAGTTAAAATATTAAAATACTTATTATATATTACTTATAGAATTGGAAATGTTATTTCCTCTTTTTTTCAATAAAAACTTTCTTGTCTAGTCAGGATTTAAATAAAGAGGGTCCTAATGAATTTCTTTACCGTTTAAGACTAACGATTAAAACACGTATTTATTAACGCTTAACACTCGGCTTCGCTAAGATGTCCCACGCCCGTGTGTCTCCAGTGACTACACTCCGTCTAATGTTGGAACTCACCTTCACTAAGTAAACGTCTTTGTAATACTTGTATTCTTTTTCAAGTAAGCCCGAACGGGCCACCAGGTCACCCCCCCTCAGACGGACATTTACGTCCCCTGAGTCCCAACTAGGGACTAGGCCCGTCTAGGGTGTTCGGAACCTTTTTGACTCGGGCACCCGACGTTCATGACTCGGGTGTCTGGTGTCAATGACTTCGGACGCACGGGTCTCAGACGAGGCGTTCCTCTCCGCGGCGTGTGGTTCCTTGGGGCAAACGACGTTGATCTCTTTCGGAAACACGTCGTTACTTCTGGATCACGTCGTTCTTTATTTATTTAGAAATTTTTCAATTAGTTGGTTACCTTGAATCTCCACACAAATCAACTGTGATCTTTAGTCAGCCAATTAGACTAATGACGTCGGACAGTTTGATTAAATTTGGTTTTTCGGGACAATCTTATCTGTTTACACGACTGTTTGAAGTTTCTGTCATCTAAGAAAAAAATCATTGCACCTAAGGACACGTGTTAAGGTTGTGGTTGATTTACCTGAAAGTGTTTATTTGAACGAGAGTTTTGGTCCTGTTTCTTGGTTGTTTTGTCGTACACAATCAAATTAGGGAAAACCAAATAGGTGATTAAGTCAGGGGTCTCACTGTCAAGAAAGGAAAATCACTTTTTTGGTAGGGTTAAACGACGATTAAAACTCCAGCAAAAACATGAATTTCTTGGTTTTAAGTTCCTTTCAGGGAGTTTAAGCTTCGGGAGTCGGTCCTTTGCGGTCGAGCACACTACCGGGAAGTCTGATTCGTCAGGAGATCACGCCGACAGAAGACGTCCCAACCACCAGTACAACATCGGTCTTGGAAGTGTTATGTCGAACTAGACGGATTTGTCTTCTTTGTCCGGAAAGAGACAATCTAACTTTCCACCGTAGTTCCTACCTTTAAGCACAGGACTAAAAAGTGGTAGGAGTTTATCAATTGACTGAATAACCTTGTTCACTTTCGTATTACACAAAGTTGGAGAGAACCCTAATAGTTCATCGGCTAACGTTGGAAGGTGTTAGGAAGTCGTATACCCAACGTCTTAGAGACCCCTTAAGACGTCTTACACGACCATTACAAAAGGTGAAACTGTAAGTTCAATTAATAGTGATAACTTAGAAATTATGAATTTTTTTATATACAACGAATTAAACAAGTACTTAGTCACCAAATTATTTACGGTCGTATATATGACTTAATACAATTACAAATCATAGAAAACTCGTCAGATTTCACGTAATTTTTAATTTTATATTAATTACGAGTGAAAGGGTAAGAATGTGAAATCCACTACAATAAAATGTGACACGATATCACAAAATGTTCAACTGTAAGTCACAAAACTTAATTACCTAAAAAATTTTGAGTCACCTTTGAGTTACCTTAAACACTAAATAAATGACGGACCCCACAACAAGTAACTAAAAAGTCAATGACATTTTGAAATATGTAGTGCCGTACTCTGGGACTCGTTAGTCTACTTTCCATGATCCCCTCAAAAGGAAAGTTTGCCCTAATACATTATTTCTGTCTTCTGATTTAATTGTAGAGATTATACGGTCGGTCCTTGTGACTTGAGGTACAACCATCCGAACACTTACTGGAACGACTTCACTCGAAAACTCTTTGTCTTCCAAGTCCTTTCGGGCTAGAGGGCGGGAACTCAGTGACGTTTGCAAGTTCTGTTTGGTAACAGCAGGTGTTGTGACTATTCGTTCTTGAAGAGCCGACGTCACAGACTCGCTCACAGGTGTTGTGACTTTTCGTTCCTGAAGAGCCGACGTCACTGACTCGCTCGCCGTCGACTCTAAAACTCTCAGGACTGTCCGGCACAAAAGAGTAGTCGCGAGCCTCGACGGTCCTCACTGTCCGTACCAGACGTGGTTGTGGATTGGCACTCGCACGTAAACCGAAGAAAGGTGGAAAGAGAGTCACCCGTGACTGTCCTAAGGATCGGGGCGGGACCCGAGGTTGGGGACTCCGTTGTCTTGGGTCTCTACTGTAAGGGGGTCTCGACCCACAAACACAAAAAAAAATCAGAGAACGTTCAGGACACAGTAACGGTCCTCCTCGCAGGCACATCTCGTGCCGGGGTCGCTCCTTTGAGTGTCCCTCCGCTCCGCTCCGAGGGCACTGGTGCCTTCTCCCTCTACGGGCACCCCTTGGGTCTCTTCGACCCACTGTCTTCGCCGCCTGCCCGAGTCCCTCAGGTCTGCCTCGGGGTCGTTCGGTGGAGGGACTACTTCGGTGCTGGTGTCCCCGGGTCGGAGGAGTCGGTCGAACTCGGTCCGTGGGTCCGAAGAGTTCGGGTGTCCTTGAACCGTGCACGGTCATCCTTCCCCTCGAGAAGTCGACCCCGCTTCCCAGGTGAAGCTTCCCTTCTTGTGTCCGTCCTTCCTGTCTGGACAACTACGGAGTCCTTTTGCCCGGACTGCTGTCCCGCGACGGACGTGGTAGTTACGGGACGTTCCGGCCCGACGGGGCCCCAATGAGCCCGTTAGACTCCGGCTCGGAGTCCTGGGTGGTGTTCCTGCGGACACGTGCTCTGCTCCCCCATCGACACCCGGTCGAGTATGACTATTTGGAAGTGATCTCTGCGGGAGCCCCGAAGGGACCACAGTCTGTCGTTTCTTAGACGGACGTTGCGTCTGGACCCACGCTAGGGACCTAACCCTTCTAGGGGGCCTCCTCCCGTACCTTCGGGTGAGGTAAGACCGGACCTCTTAGGAGCACCTGTCTCCTCGGACCGCCCGATGTCGGGTACCCCAGTGTCTCAGTCTGTCCTGACTCGCTGCTTCGTGTCGTGTGTCTCCAGCGAAGTTCTTTTGATCTCTGTGGTTCCCTTGTAAAGTACGTTTTTACCCGTGTTATATCCTGTCTTTACCATACCCGGATTGTCTTCGTCTTCTGTAATTCTTCTCCACCGTTCTTACGTGTCTTCTTGACATGTCTTTTTTAAAAGTGTTGGGACTATTAGTGCTACCACACTAGTGAGTGGATCTCGGTCTGTAGGACCTTACACTTGAGTACACCCGGAATCCTTCGTAGTGGAGCTTGTTTCGATCACCTCCACTACCTTAAGGTCACCTCGACAAAGTTTAGGACTTTCTACTACGACACTTTCACGACGTGAGTTATACGGTCGTTTAAACCTTTTGAGTCGTCACCGGTGTCCTGACCTTTTCCAGTCAAAAGTAAGGTTAGGGTCTCTTTTCGTTACGGTTTCTTACGAGATTGATGGCGCGTTAACGTGAGTAGAGTGTGCGGTCATTTCATTACGAGTTTTAAGAGGTTCGATCCGAAGTCGTTATGCACTTGGCACTTGAAGGTCTACAAGTTCGACCAAAATCCTTTCCGTCTCCTTGGTCTCTAATTTAACGGTTGTAGGTAACCTAGTACCTTTTTCGTTCTCTCAAGGTCTTTTTGTAGATAAAGACGAAATAACTGATACGGTTTCGGAAACTGACACACCTAGTGTTATTTGACACCTTTTAAGACTTTCTCTACCTTTATGGTCTGGTGGACTGGACGGAGAACTCTTTGGACATACGTCCAGTCCTTCGTTGTCAATCTTGGTCTGTACCTTGTTGTCTGACCAAGGTTTATCCCTTTCCTCATGTAGTTCCGACATATAACAGTGAGGCGAATAAATTGAATGTACGTCTCATGTAGTACTCTTTACAACCCGACCTACTTCGTGTCCGACCTTAGTTCGAACGACCCTCTTTATAGTTATTGGAGTCTATACGTCTACTGTGGTGGGAATACCGTCTTTCGTTTCTCCTTGATTCCTCGGAGAACTACTTTCACTTTCTCCTCTCACTTTTTCAACCGAATTTTGAGTTGTAAGTCTTTTGCTTCTATTACCGTAGACCGGGGTAGTGGAGTACCGTTTATCTACCCCTTTGATACCTTTGTCACTCTCTAAAGTAAAAGAACCAGAGATTTTAGTGACGTCTACCACTAACGTCGGTACTTTATTTTTCTGCGAATGAGGACCTTCCTTTCGATACTGGTTGGATCTGTCGTATATTTTTCGTCTCTGTAATGAAACGGTTGTTTCCAGGTAGATCAGTTTCGATACCTAAAAGGTCATCAGTACACACCTACACTCTTAACCTGATATTTCAATTCGCGGTTTCTTAACTACGAAAACTTCACACCACCACCTCCTCTGAGAACTCAGGGAACCTGACGTTCCTCTAGGTTGGTTAGGTAGGATTTCCTTTAGTCAGGCCTTATAAGTAACCTTCCTGACTACGACTTCGAGTTCGAAGTCATGAGGCCGGTGGACTACGGTTCTAGGTTGAGAGTGTGTTCTTTGAAGTTCGAGACCAAAATTATTAAAATCAGGACAGAGTTTTTGTATTGGAGACAAAAGATCTTAAAAGGAGTAAGACAAGACCGTAGAGAATCGACCACTTAGACGGGAGCCAGGAAGCCAGTGGAGGTTAACCTTGTCCACGGGGACGTTTCGGTAACGGGGGAACCCGTGTCCCGACCAGGGGTCAGTGACAGACCGTAGGCGCGTAGGTGGGCCGGACCGGCGGAGGGCGGGCTCGTGGACGGTGACCAGAAGTCCGACACGAGACGCCGTAAGTCCTAGCTTGGGTGCGGAGGACGTGACGCCCACACTGCGGCATCGGGGACCCGACGGTCCCTTCAGAGCGCTGGGGAGCAAAGAAACGGGGTCAGGAAAGGACTGGGTCCAAGGTAGGGACCCACCCCTTCTAGGGGACCTCCTCCCGTCCCGTTGGATGAGGTCACAAGAACGGACCTCTTAGGGTACCTACCCCCGCGGACCGCCCGACGTCAGGTCCCCCAGTGTCTCTCACCTGTGCTGACTCGCTGGCTCGTCTGGGAACGTCGCCCACGAGTCCCACCGGAGAGACTAGCGGTGTGACAGAAGGCGGAGGAGGAACTACTCCGGACGTCTTCGGGGAGGCCCTCGAGGAATGGGCCCTGTCCAGGCGTGGTGCGTCCGGGACGAAGGAGGTCGACTCTTCTCGTTCCGTCAAGTCCTTTAAAACGAAAACTCTCAGTTCCTCCTTTAGAATAAAACATAGTTAAGAAACAATTTACATCTAGATAATATTTACACAGAAGACCGAGGAGACCCAGAACCAACGACTGTCCCCGCACGAGAGCAACCCCTCGCGTCCCCGCGGAGACCAATGGCCCGAAGAGCACCGTCCTCGAAGAGAAAAGCGTCTCACGTCCGAGAGCCCGTGTTCCGGCGGTCGCCGACACCAACGTCCAGGTTTCACGTCCCAGTGCACAGGACCGAGTGTCCGAATCAACGCGGGGGTGTACATCCCGGAAGGACCGGCTCTCTCGCCTGGTCGACTGGCGTGTAGCGTTCCGTCTGAGAATGAGCGACCTGGCGGTCCCTTCGGGATGAAGTTGAGAACACTTATTGCAAAGATTCTGGCCCACCTAAAGAACGGACTAGGGAAGGAGTCATTTCGTCCTACCCTACATAGAGTCTCAGCAGTGAGGTTTGTAAGTCAAGTCAAGTCAAGTCAGCGAGTCAGCACAGGTCAAGAAACGCTGGGGTACCTGACGTCGTGCGGTCCGGAGGGACGGGTAGAGGTTGAGGGCCTTGAACGAGGTTGAGTACAGGTAGCTCAACCGCTACGAGAGGTTGGTAGAGTAGGAGTCAGCAGGGAAGAGGAGGACGGGAGTTAGAAAGGGTCGTAGTCCCAGAAAAGTCTGCCTCCAAATGTCACTGTCAAGTAGGCTATTCTCCCGAGTGGTGCTCGTCCCGGTCTGGGACCTCAGGGACCGCACTCAGTGGGGAGACCAGAGAACCACAAGAGGCCGGTCTCTGTTCACGACACTCTTGTCTATTCGGGCCCTGGGTCCTCCACTTCGAGACTCCCCGTCCTCTCGACAATCCGAAAGACACGGTGTTGGAGGTTTCACCAGGATCTTCGCTGCGTCGGAGACCTTTCCCCGTACTCATGGAACCGCTCATTTAGGGACGGGTCTTCACGGGTCCTTTAAGCAAAATTTCCGAGACGAAAGCCCAATAGACTTCTCGGACCTACTTCTCTGGGTCGCATCCGACGTCACTTGCCTCCAATTCGCAAGGATCTTTCAGTATCGAGAAAGTGGAGGTCGAGCCCACCGAACACCTGTATGACACCGGTCGGCGTCGGATCTGGGTGAGTCCCGGGACGTGTCGGACGGACCACAGGGGGTCTGGGACGCTCTTCCGCCGTTGTCGGATCCTCCCACTGGCTCCCTTCTAAGTCCCTATGCAGGGCGGGAATCAGAGGCTCTGTCCACCCAGTGAAACCGGGGTCAATCCTCTTCACCACTTAGGAGGTTCGTTTACAGTCTCGACACTACGTCTCATCTGTCGTCGGGACTATAAACCCCTTGATTGGTGTAGTGAAGGGGAATAGAGACGGCCCTCTCGTCGACTGACGATGTGCAGACGAGGGTTCTCTAGTCTACGGGGGTGGACGTGACGTCCTCTGCCCCAGTCTTCTACGACGACGGGGTCGTCGACCCCCACTGCCGTCTCCGGACGGCACGACTGGACGACGGGGAGGGGAACGTCGGCGACACTTTCGTCGCAACTGTCAGACTCTCGGAACTACGTGGACGATGGAACTCGAACAGAATCATTGACACTAAGATCTACCAGTCGAAAATAGGACTAGAAATCGGAGGTAGAATGTAAATGAAAAATTCGAAGTATCACTTATACTTACTTGCGCGAATGAATTCCTAAGTGAATCACGGATAAAGAAACACACACCGAAAATAGTGTCGCTAACGTTTGAGGAGATCCTCCTAGTAGACACATTTATAACGGAGATCGTAAATATAACCCTTTATGAGCTAACGAAAGACGAATAACAATTAAGTCCCTTGGACAAGTAAGAATTTTCCATTTGAGAGACGTTAGCTTAGTTTACTGAGTCCAGAAGCGGAGGTCGGTCCGACGGGCCGGAAAGGAATGTCGGGGTCTGTCCACAGGTCCCAGGGCTCGTGTGGAGTGAGTGGACGGGACAACAGACTTTCACACAAGGGAAGAAAGGGTCTCAGAGGGATGGCTGAGACTGGTTAAAGTGACGTTTGTAAGGACATAAGAAACCCCTAGGGTGTAGTGAATGACCTTAGGTACTTGGTCGGGAGGTTCTAGTGTGTAGTATGAACCATGTACACACTTATAAAAAGACCCTTAGTGGGTACTAAAAACAATATAAGAGTTTCCCAGGTGCTGGGAGACTAGGTATTCCCACCTTTACCGGACAGTAAAATTAGCTATAAGAGTAATTCAATATGAAGGTCATCAGTCCGTCGGAGACCCGACTGGAGACTGGAGTGACAGGAAGGCCAGACAAGACGAGTATTGCGGTGAGTCAACTAGTCCCCTTGTGCTCCCAGTGGCAGGAATTAAGAGAGGGTAGGGAGCCGGGTGTCCTCGGTGAGTCACCAAGGTGGTGTGGGGAAAACGATTAATCGACGAAGGAATGGATCTTGAGTAGGGGACAGAGAGGGGTGTCGGTAGGGGTGGGGTGTCCCGTCCCTGGTCGGTTTCCGTGTTGTGGGGTCTGGTTCTCGTCGGCCCTCCACCTCAAGTCAAAGTCTGCCGCCCTCTGGACTCACCCCTACACCGGGCCCCGGATGTCCTGACCCTCGTAGACGTACCTCGACTTTGGGCACCTTTTCCTACCCGAGAGGTTCCAAAGTTGGAACTCTTACTTTCTCGAGAGGTTCCATTTGTTTTCGCTTTTGTCAGTTCACAAATACGGCTCACAGATGTCGTGAGTCCACGGCCTGGGTCCCGAGACGTCTCGGGCGAACTTGTGGATGTCTCGTTTACACCCTACGATGTGTTTGTAGAGTACCCCCCTACCCTCGAAGTGTTCCAATGTTAAACGGACGTTTCAGAACACTTGTTTCATGAACCGTTTTTTATCCACTCAATACAGGGATCAGAAACGGAGTTTTTGACATTAAATCTTTTCGCGACCGCAACTTTCACCAAATTTCGCCGCTTGTTTTTCAGTTTACTGCAGGAATTATCCACGGATAATTTATATGTAGAAAGATAATTGTAAAAAGTCCCTATACTACTGTTTCAGTTAGATGTCATCTCTCTCCTTTTCATGTGAAACGCAATTATTAATCACTGAGTCATTGCGTCCGTAAAGGAATTAATGACATTGGATACGTTGAGTGGGGTCCGTATTAATGAGTCCTTTCTTAAGTGCAGAAGGATCGTTGTGTAAGATTTGGTAAGGACAACCAGAGATTCCTCTTTGACACAGGCGTCAATCCAATCCACAAATTGCAATACTCAGTCACAATTACAATTTGATCCCGACGTCTCTCTCGTCCTTTGGCCGGCACCACGTGTCGCCTTCCTGGTGCGACGATGACGCCGGCCGTCGACCCTCGCCGGGTCGATCCTCAATGACGCTGCCGTCTCGTCCGCCCTTCGGCCGCCGCGTCTCCGTCCGGGCGCGGAGGATTTCCGGGACCGCTGTGTCGCAGGTGGAGACGTCTCCTGTCGCCCGTCTCAGCCCCGACCCGCTCAGACCGGTCGACGTCGCCTCGCCCCAGGGTCGGAGTCCGTGTCTCGACGCGCTCGGACCGAAGAGGGGCCCAGGGGTGGTCGAGGTGTCGTCGAAGCCTTAAGGGGCGGGGAGGGGTCCCGAAGAGACACGAGAAACCTCGGGGACTGAAAGTAAAGAAGAAAATTTGCATAAATAATGACTGAACCGCCGAGACCCAGAGCCAACGACACGCGTCCGAAAGGGAGGGCCCGAAGAGCGACGCGCAGAGGAGAACGACGCCTCGCGGCCGAGGTCCTCGTGTCCGAGGGCGTCAGCGCCGAGCCCCCGAGTCCTCCACCCCAAGGGCCGAGATCTCACGTCCCAGTCACCGACGCTGAGTGTCCGGGTCCACGAGACACCGCCCACCCTAGAAGGGTCTGGTCCCTAGTTTGAGTGCAGGAGCCGAAACCGTCCGTCTCAGAGTGGGTGACACGGTGGTCCCTTCAAACTCGAGAAATAAAAATAAATAAATAAACAATTGTTTATAAATACATAAACCGACGCCGTCCAGAATGAAGTCCGTTCACCCTGGAAAATCAACACCGTACGCTCGAGAATCAACACTGTCCGCTCCAGATCGAGGAACTACTCTCCCCCTTGGACCTGGGGGTCGTGACCCCCGTGCCTGGGAATCGGAGACCTGGTAACCCTTCAGGGTCCTCAGGAACTTTGTGGGAGTCGGGGTTTCGACCGAAGGGTGTCGTCGGGTAGTCACAAGTCTGGTGTGGCGGGTTGAGACGGGGTTTAGACCTCCTTAAGGTTCTTCCTCGGGAGTCGGTAGTGTCGAGAAGAGTAGCTTGTGCACAGCTTTGTCTGCGGACCTTCTAGGTTCTCGGTCCGGACGTGGGACTAGACGGGGGTCAGGTCTCCTGCTCACGGCTTAGGGCCCGCCGGTCGGTTGTCACTGCACCCCCTCGGCCGACGAGCCCTTCTCTTTCACGCCACGGAGTCCTGAGGACTCGTGCACCTGGAAACTCCTGCTAGTCTTTTCGGGTCAAGGTTTACTGACCTTCAAAAGGAAAGTGTTTCAGTGGAGGACGGGCAAGGAAAGGAGACCTTTGCCAGAACCTACCGGGAGCGGTAGTAGTGGGTCTATACCCGTGGCCCTGAGGACAGATGATCTGAGGGAACTTTTACGTCACCCGCGGCCGTTTCCTGCCCTCCTCCTCCGGTCTCGCTGTCGCCAAAAACTACGATAAGGTCTCGTTCCGGGTGTCGTGTCTTTCGGTCTGAGGTTGTCGTCCACAAACGTCGTTGTAGTCGTAAATAAACGTCGTTTCCGAAGACCACCGAGCCGGTCATTTCTTGGGCGGACGGTCCATCCTCAAGGTCCAAACTAGGGACCCAGTCCTTCTAGGGGACCTATTCCTTTATAGTTGGGCGAGGTCATAAGAACAGACCCTTTGGGGTACCTGTCTCCTCAGACCACCCGATGGCAGGTCCCCCAGTGTTTCTCAGCCTGTACTGACTCGCTGATTTGGTGGTGGGTCGTTCCCTCATCCATTAGTGAGAGTCTAGGTGAGACAGCACCTGAGACTCAATCCTGACAAAAGTTCCCCTTCTTGTTTCTTGGACCTCAATTCGTGGAAGAACACTGTAAAGACACCGTCAAGGATCGGCAGCGAAGCCCTCAGTCCTACGGAGACAAACGCTAGGAGACTGGGCTACTGGGCGCCGAGTCGGTAGACACTCGAGTAGATTCAGAAAGACAGGCGTTACTAGACACACATATTGCCGTCAAAATGACACAACCATAATCGCTGGTGTCGTTAGAAGCAGTAGACTGAGACTACTTCACAAGTCAACCGTTTCCTGACTCCAGTCTCCCCTGTCCTTTCCCTGACTCCAAACCTTACCTCCCCAATTAGTATTTGAGGCCCTCGAGTCCCTCGAGTCAAAATACCCTGAGCCAAAGGGACAGTCACTCGTTCAGGAACTGGACTTTCGACGGAGCCCACGGCACAGAAGTACTTCCCGAAACCCGAGTGTTTGCGGACCGGCGAGTATCCGAAGCCTCTCAGGGGCAGGACGGAACAGAGGTGGTTAATCTCGAGGGAGCCGGGAAAGGAGAGAGGAGTAACCAAGTCCGTCTACCAGGTCCAGTAGTCGTTGTGCCCGACTCGACTGAGTGACTCCTTGTCAATAGGGAAGGTCTCTTCTGCGCGGTAAGTAAATCTGTGACCTCGTTAATAAACGACCGACTGTCAACATTAATGCAAAATGACGTCCATCCTTTGGCAAGGTCTTCGGTTCGATTATCTTAATGACCAAAGACTTCCCGAAAACCTTGTTCATTAAAAGTTTAACAGTCGTGTCGTACAAGTCACTTGAAAGGTGGGCCCTATTTAAGGACGCAGACACCGAAGAGTACCGTCCGTTCTACACCCGAGGACCTACCCTGGGAAACCTCGTCGTCCTCATTAAAAGAGGGTCCTGGCAAACAAACCTTTACCTTGAGCTCGTCTAGTGTGAATCTCTATAAAGGACGAACAAAACAAATCAACGAGTCAGCACAGGCTGAGAAGCGCGGGGGCACCTGACATCGGACGGTCCGAGGAGACCGGTACCCCAAAAGGTCCGTTCTCATGACCTCACCCGCCGGTAACGGAAGAGGTCCCGCATAAGGGCTGGGTCCCTAGTTTGGGTGCAGGGAAAGCAGAGGACGTGCCGTCCATCTAAGAAACTGGAATCACGACGGACTCTTCGGGACTACAAAGTTGGGTCCCTGGTTTGGGTGCAGGGAAAGCAGAGGACGTGCCGTCCATCTAAGAAACTGGAATCACGACGGACTCTTCGGGACTACAAAGTACAAGAACAAGGCAGCGATTCAACATAGGTTGAGAAAAACTAGGGTACCTGACGTCGTACGGTCCAAAAGGACAGGAAGTGGTAGAGGACCTCAAACGAGTTTGAGCAAGCACAGGTAGCTCAGTTACTACGGTAGGACGGTAGAGTCGGAGACAGCAGGGGAAGAGAAGGACGGAAGTCAGAAAGGGGCGTAGTCCCAGAAAAGGTCACGCAACCGAGAAACGTAGTCCACCGGTTTCTTAGCCACACAGTCGGAACGTAGTCCGGAAGGTTACATGTAAGTACTGACTAGAGGAAATCCTAACTGACCAAACTAGAACGTCAGGTTCCCTGAGAGTTCCCAGAAGAGGTCGTGTTAAGCTTTCGTAGTCAAGAAGTCGCGAGTCGGGAGAAGTACCAGGTCAAAAGTGTAAGCATGTACCGATAACCTTTTTGGCGTCCAAACTGATATACCTAGAGATAGTTGTTTCGCAAGAGACGTAAAATTATACGACAGATCCAACGGTATCGAAAGGAAGACTCCTTGTTCGCAGAAAATTAAAGTACCGACGTCAGTGGCAGACGTCACTAAAACCTCTGGACCTTTTATTTTAGTCGGTCGTGATTTAGTGACAACATTACAAATTAAAGAGACCCTCAGCCGTAATCTAATGTAGTTGGATCGACTCGAGACATCGTTATCGTCCCATTTATTAAAAGGGACCGCACCATAGGGTACCATTGAGGAGGGAGGTACGATGGGCAAAGACTTCCCTTCAATTCCCTTTTTATTTGGGTCTCCCGGAAAATCAGTTTCAAAGATTGTTCCCGTGGTTGTTGACATCTGTTACTAAAACGTTGTTCCAAGAGATAACTATTCTTTTAAGGGAATCTTACGAACCGTTGTAACCTGGGATAGTCGACTAGACTGTAAATTGGCTCAAATTTTTCGTGTAGGCACCAGACTACCCTGTTGTCAAAAAAAAAATAATTCTTCTGCAAGTTCCATAAAAAACGACGACAAAAACAACACTGAATTTGTTTAGGGGAAGGACGAAACGGCAGGTGACTGATCGGCTCGAGACCAAGACTCACCGACACCGACAAGAGGCACGTAGGTGCTTAGTCCAACAGGACCGTGGACGGGTCCTCTTCCTCGTTTTGAGTTTTGATACACCGAACCCTCTTCTGAATTCGGAGCATAGTGTTCCTCTCTGTCAAGATGAAAATTCATCTACTCTTATGACTCAACGACTCTTAGTTCTCTCCTACTTGATATACCTGACACGTGGACCTCCGGAAAAAGTCGAAACAATTTTCCATTAACCCGAAGGGACCACCAGGTCGTCAATTGTTATATAGACGGCTTCGTCGTCTGTGTCCAAGCTAGGGACCTGACCCTTCTAGGGTGACCGGTGTCCCGTCGATTCGGGCCCACGGTGTCGATGACTCGGACCCGTGGTACCTCGGGTGCGAAGGTGTCGTTCTTCGGGGAAGTTACTCTTCGGGGGAGATCTCTCCTCGGGGGCGAGTGGTGTTGATCTCTTTCGGGCGAGCGTCGTTGTTTCTGGGTTGGGTCGGTTTTATTTACTTTAGTTATTTTTTCTATTAACTGTATATTGTACATATTCAAATTCCACATATCATACTATTACACTTCACTTCACTTCAACGAGTCAGCACAGGCTGAGAAACGTTGGGGTACCTGACATCGGATGGTCCCAGGAGACAGGTACCCTAAAAGGTCCGTTCTGATGACTATGTGTAAATATAACGTTTTATGAACGGTGTCATTCCAATTAGTAGAGTGTATTAATGGTAAACACACACACACAAATACCATTCCTGCAAATTCTGGATGGGAGAAGTCAGTCAAGTCAAATCAAGTCAGTGAGTCAGTACAGGCTGAGAAACGCTGGGGTACTTAACGTTGTGTCGTCCGGAGGGACAGGTAGTGGTTGAGGACCTCAAGTGAGTCTGAGTGCAGGTAGCTCAGTCACTACGGTAGGTCTGTAGAGTAGCAGACAGTAGGGGAAGAGGAGGACGGGGGTTAGGGAAGGTCGTAGTTTCAGAAAAGGTCACTCAGTTGAGAAGCGTACTCCACCGGTTTCATGACCTCAAAGTCGAAATCGTAGTCAGGAAGGTTTCTTATGGGTCCTGACTAAAGGAAATCTTACCTGACCAACCTAGAGGAACGTCAGGTTCTCTGAGAGTTCTCAGAAGAGGTCGTGGTGTCAAGTTTTCGTAGTTAAGAAGTCTCGAGTCGAAAGAAGTGTCAGGTTGAGAGTGTAGGTATGTACTGATGACCTTTTTGGTATCGGAACTGATCTACCTGGAAACGACCGGTTCATTACAGAGACGAAAAGTTATAGGATAGATCCAACCAGTATTGAAAGGAAGATTCCTCATTCGTAGAAAATTAAAGTACCGACGTTAGTGGTAGACGTCACTAAAACCTCGGGGGGTTTTTATTTCAGACTGTGACAAAGGTGACAAAGGGGTAGATATAGGGTACTTCACTACCCTGGCCTACGGTACTAGAATGGAGAATCATTGAAAGTTTATATGTTACACGCACACTCAGTGAGTCAGAACAGGTCGAGAAACACTGGAGTAGTAGACAGGTACCTTAAGAGACCCGTTCGTATGACCGCACCCAACGGTAAGGGAAGAGGTCCCCTGGAAGGGTTAGGTCCCCACCTCGGATCCAGAAGACGTAGCATCCGTCTCAGAAATGGTCGACTCGGCAGTCCCTTCGGATCTTTATGTCACGACACGCGACGTGGTATCGGAGGTACGACGTGTCGTCAGGACCTTGAGTAGGTATAAGTGCTGACCCTCCGACGTGGGAAACTAGCCGTAGAGCGGGGGGGGGGGTGTTGTGGGGTCAAGGACCGTCTATGACGAGATGAGAGGAAGAAACCCAAACCAAACAAGTCTAAGGTACATATTCACTTTAGTAAAGAATAAACAGAAAGAGACACCTCTGATAAACACCCTGAAAAACTGTATACTAGTTACGTATCTCTGGACAATCCCTAGGTCCCTAAAAAACGAGAGTCAAACCAAATAACTATGTGTTCAAGTAATCTCAGACCCTAGGAGTGTCTTCCTTAACATTGGGGTGTCGTTTGAAGGAAACGTCGAGAGTCCTTAGTCTTTTGAAATGAATGGCAATCCCTTCACCTTTCCTACGATCTATTGACAGAAGTTTCGGACCTTTTACGAATCGACTTTTAGTATTTCTTCCAAATTCTTTTACAAATAATAAATTACAGTGTGTTGTGACTCACAATGGTGTTGGAAACGGTCAGTAAGACTACTCCTGTGACTTCTTTCAGTTCGGCGACCCAACACGGGTTGAGAAACACTAGGATACCTGACGTCGGGTGGTCCGAGGAGACAGGTACCCTAAGAGGTCCTTTCTTACGACCTCCCCGAACGGTACGGGAGGAGATCCCCTAGAAGGGTTAGGTCTCTAGCTTGAGTCTAGAGGGCGTAACGTCCGTCTAAGAAATGGTAGACTCGGCGCTAGGTGTTTCACCGTGATTTCAGTGGGAGTTAGTGTCCTGGGATCGAGATTTAGTAATCCCCCCTTCTCAAACGTTTAATACTCGTATTCTCAGTTTCGTTTACAAACCTTAGTCTGTCCTGACCCGAGCTTAGGATGGTATGGCGAAAGACGGACACATGTTAGGATAGAGAAACAGACCGTGTATCATTTACGAGTTGTTTGACACTGGTTATGTAATTAGTGAGGTTACTTAGTACGAAGGAAGTTACTGTATGTAATAACTGTAAAGTTTCCCACGTGGGAAACGATCGGTTTGGAGGAAATACCTTCTAGATTGTAAGACCCACAACTCCTCCTCAGATTCCGTGGGTACACTGAATACGATAGTGCTATCCAGTCACACCAGTGAGCAGTGTCACACCAGTCGCCCGGTGACGGGGTCCTAGTGCTTATTACATACAAACATTTTGACCAAAGACCGTCCGCCTTCAGGACGACATGACCAGTCCTGACCGGTCTAGCACCACGTCTTCGTCTGTGTTTGATCTGCCAGTCACTCAGGTGGAACTTTCCAAATGAAGATCGAGACTCACAGGAGGTCCCACAGAGTAAAGGTGGTCCCGAGTCCCTGCGTCCCACAAAGCGAGACCACCGAGGTGGCACCTCTACTTCGGAGAACTGCAACTGCACGTCCACTTCGGGCAGTCCCACTGAGGCCCGTGTAGCTGAGTGGCAGACAGCCGGTCTTGGACAGCGCACTGGGGTAGGTGACGGTTCTCGACTCTTCTTTCCTCTCCTCCCATCTGTAATCCACTTGTACTTTACGGAGACAGAGTGAGTGACTTAGAAGAGGCCCCAATCCCAGATCCTGTGATACGAAAGCTTGAGGGGCCTACTGTCCTGAGTTTCAATGTCCCGGTACTAATGGATGGACCGTCACGAGGAAATGCCCGATTCGTTGACCTTTGTCGCCTCTACTCTCCCACCGAGACAGTCGGGTCGCTAATCGTACTCTCAGGCTCTCAGACTCCGTAATCCGAGAAAAGATTGAATTGCATTCACTTCGAGAATCCGTGTCTGCGGAGAGTTTAGAAGAGACCGGGTCGGAGAGGTGACGGGAGTTTGACAACATGTGAGTCGGTCCAAGAGTGTTTGGAGTTTCGCAAGTAAAAGTGGTTCGGACAGGGGTACAGGACCCGGTAATGGCTATGGGTGGGAGGGTCCCTTTAAGGTTCCGAAACACTGAACCCCCAGAAGGACTCGAGGAAAAGGAGAAGGAATTGATAAGGACATTTATTTTAATAATTTGTGTGTGTGCCCTTCTCAATTCCTTCCGAGGGTTCAGTGTTTTGGAACCTTAAATAAATAATATAATAAAATTTATATAAAATTTAAAAATAAATAAAATTTTAATATAAATAAAAAGCAAAAACCGACACGACCCAGAAGTGACGGCGAGCCCGAAAAGAGATCAACGTCGCTCGTCCCCCGTCCCACCCTCCGTGTGACGTCGCCGCGAAACGTCCGAAGGGAAACGCCCCCGGAGAGGCCAACGTCTCGCGTCCGCGGCCCCGCGTGTCCGAAGTCGTCGCCGCCGCTTTCCGAGCCCGCGACGCCAGGACCCGAGCCAGCGACGCCGTGCGTCCGGAGCCACGAGGCGCCGGGATCCCTAGAGGAGTCTGGCCCCTAGTTCGGGCACAGAGGACTCACCCTCCCGCCTGAGAAGTGGTGACTCGGTGATCATTTCGGGAGATAAAAAATTATAAGTAACTAAATAAACCGGCGTGACCCAGAGTCGGCTCCGGACGCGCTAGAAATTAACGTCGGACACCTTCGGTCGAGGGACTAGTCCCTAACTTGGACCCGAGGAGCCCTCGCGCCTCAGCTTCGGGGACCGGGGCCCCCTACACCCGAAAAAGACAAAAGGCCTGTCGGGCTCCGTCCCCGGACCTGCCGCACAGACGGGAAGTCGTGTGTGACGCGACAGGGGCGGGAAGGAGGCAGGCACCGGGGGACGGGTCGAGGCCGAAGAGGAAGAGACCGCAGCGGGAGTCCCACTACTGGAGCGCAAGTGGCGTTCGGACAAGAGTGAGACCCTGAGTCTTCCGAGGAGAGTTGGGGAGTCGGAAAACCTCGGCTGAGGGGCTGGCGACAGGGGCGCCTGAAGAGAGTCCCAGGGACAGCCACGAGCAGACGTAGACCCGTGACCCCCGGGGCGTTGGAGAGTCCTGCCCAGGGGAGTCCTGCCCAGGGGAGAGTCCTTTCCAGGGGAGTCCTGACCAGGGGAGAGTCCTGCCCAGGGGAGTCCTGACCAGGGGAGAGTCCTGACCAGGGGACAGTCCTTTCCAGGGGAGTCCTGCCCAGGGGAGTCCTACCCAGGGGAGAGTCCTGTCCAGGGGAGTCCTAACCAGGGGAGTCCTGACCAGGGGAGAGTCCTAACCAGGGGAGTCCTACCCAGGGGAGAGTCCTGACCAGAGGAGTCCTGACCCAGGAGAGTCGTGTCCAGAGGAGAGTCCTGACTAGGGGAGTCCTGACCCAGGGGAGAGTCCTGACCAGGGGAGTCCTGACCCAGGAGAGTCCTGTCCAGGGGAGTCCTGCCCAGGGGAGAGTCCTTTCCAGGGGAGTCCTTTCCAGGGGAGAGTCCTTTCCAGGGGAGAGTCCTGTCCAGGGGAGTCCTTTCCAGGGGAGTCCTGACCAGGGGAGTCCTGACCAGGGGAGTCCTGCCCAGGGGAGAGTCCTGACCCAGGAGAGTCCTGTCCAGGGGAGAATCCTGACTAGGGGAGTCCTACCCAGGGGAGAGTCCTGACCAGGGGAGTCCTGACCCAGGAGAGTCCTGTCCAGGGGAGAGTCGTGTCCAGAGGAGAGTCCTGACCAGGAGTCCCAGACTGTAGTGTGAGTCGTGGGTCACCCGTACTTCCCTGTCTCCTGACCCACCCCACCCCGAGGAGTGCCCCAGACCGAGGGCCAGGCGTGGTGTCTTTCACATATCTCACCTCATGTACCGATAGGTCGTTAGGAGAAGGTGAATCTATAGAGTTTATAGGTACTTTCAGAAAGTAGTTTGGGGTTTGTTATTTGATTAATTTTGACTGATACGTAGACGTGTCTTTGCCGCGAAAAAGAAACTCCTGAACTATTCGTTTTGGTAGAAGTACCCTTCGGCACAGGACGTCGGTACTAGTTTCTACTCTTGTTCTCCGCCTCGCTTAGTAGCACAAGTCCCGCAGACTCCTTATAGGAAGACGTTCCTCTCGAGGCAAAATTAAACGTCTTTTTATTAAAACTCATTTCGGTTCATTTAATTTTCATTTAACGCACTCACTTGATTAAGAGTCAAGTTCTTCCCGGTTGTTTACTCTCACTATACCAAAAAGAATTAGGTGTTATATTAGGTATTTATAAACCCCCTCAATTTTATCATCGCAATTATCAAGAATGTAAGGACTTGTAGTTGTTGTCATAAATGGACGTGTATTATTTATTACTCGTTCTTTATATGAGTGTTACATAAAGATCCCCGTACAAACATAAAGATCCTAGGTAAATTTGTAATATGTTAGACAGAGTACAGTATTTAACATTATGTTAAAATAATGTTTCCAAAAGAAAACAGATCCACATAAGAAAGTGTAAAAATTCCGTTCTGAATAGTGGAGATGAATGGGTTCCAAAGGTCTTTTACTGGGAGTTTATCCTCTGAGAGGTTCTCTACCATCAGAAGATTATTACATCTCTATTTCTCTCCACCTACTTAATCTTTATCATGTATCTTCTATAGGCTAAGGAATTGTATTGAAATTGTTTCGTACTCTATAAGTCTATCTGTTAGTTCTTACTAGTTTACTTTAGTCAGCATTAAGGAGGGGTTTGTCTATTGATGACTAGAAAAAAATTAAATAGACTTTAACGTGTGTTACATACTACATCTTATCTTTAGTTTGAAAAAAAAAAAAAGGGGATTTATGTGAAATCGGTCAATGGAGTGAATATGGTAACCCATTTCGGAGTCTTCTTCAATTAAGTGTGTATTCGTTTGGTTCTGACATCGACACAACCGTCGAGAAGGACCAGAAAACGAAGACGGCCAAGGTTTGAAAGAGACGAGAGACGGACTTCCTTGGCGAGGCCGTCACCCCCGGTACGACGGGTGGTCAGGGGTGCGACCGAGGAGGGAGCTCTCCGACCCTCCCAAGCAGGTCGGGCCTACGCCTCTAGGTCCGGTCGTGGTCCGCTCCCCTGTTCCCCTCCTCTTTCCCACGACGCCTGTAGAAGGCTTTTAGGTCTGCGTACACGGGTCCTATGGTGCAGAAACTTAGATTGACTTTCTTCATGAACGCGCTTACCTGTTTTTCAATCTCTTTGAGACTGGTGACGCCATAATAGTCAATGTCGTTTTTATAGTTATCCTTCGACCAATGTCTTACTATGTACATATAATACCTTGTGAAACGTCTCTCCCTCCCTCTCTTCAGACGTTTTTGTCGAATTACTTTTGGTTCAGTATCTTACTATACATACTAAACTAGAACGAGCACATTTTTCTTGGTAGTATTTACATATATATATATATACATTATATGTATATATGTGTAAATATATAATATATATTTTAGATTATACTATTTATATATGTGCATACATATATATGTGTGTATACGTAAGGACGAGTCAGCAATTCAGACTGAGAAACACTGGGGTATCTGACATCGGGTTGTCCGAGGTGACAGGTACCCTAAGGGGTCCGTTCCTATGACCTTGACCGACGGTGAAGGAGGAGGTCCCGCAGAAGGACTGGGTCCCTCGTTCGGGCACAGAGACCGCAGAGGACGTAACCACCCGTCTAAGAAGTAGTGACTCAGTAGAAGGGTCCACCGGTATACGTATATATTTCCATACATTTTATCTATATACGTCTGAATATATACACTATATATCATGTGGAAATCTTGTAGATCCACAAACATGGGTCTTTGTTAAAACTTTTCTACCTTTAGGGTGATTCCTTTAGTGTTTACCTCCGACTATTCCCCTCACGACCCTTCTCTCTACGGCCGTCTATGTAAAGAGAATGTAGAACGAAATTTATGAATTATAAAAATTCAGAAAATATCATTTTTCTTTACGTACTTTACGAATACGTTACAAAAGTTTTCTCTCTTCATTTTCATATTCGTTCCTTCTGAAAACGTCTTTGGACGTCGGGAAATTGGGGTCACGCTTGGTCGTACAAGGACTGGACGGAGGGTCACGTCCGAGTCGAAGATGGTCGACCACTCCGGCTTCCGGCCAGGTGTCCAAGTGCGGGTACTGCACTTCGGATTAGGTACTTTACGTCCCACCTCGTGTCCTCTGGTCCTGTGTCTCCTCGGGGTTTTGGTGAATACGATTCCTGGTTCAGTTGAGTCTTAAAGTTTTCTATCTTCCCCGGTGGGTGCCACCTATGCTGTTTTTCTTAGTAGTGGGAGCACCTCTCCTGATCCACCTAAAACAAGACCCAACCCGTATTAATCTGGTACCGTACTTTTTTTTTTTATATATATATATATATATTTTGAAGAAAAAAATGACGGAGTCTCATTTTTATGTTTTCTGCACGGAACTTCACTGACTTTTAGTGTCAAAATAAAAAGTTTCACCTTTACTAATCGAAGGGATCACCGATTCTACCATTTCTTAGGCGGACGTTACACCCTCTGGACCCAAACTGGGGACCCAGTCCTTCTGGGGACCTCTTCCCTTTCCGACAAGTGAGGTCACGAGAACGGACCTCTTAGGGTACCCGTCTCGTCGGACCGCCCGAAGTCAGACGCAACGGCGTCTCGACCTGTGTTGACTCGCTGAAGGTGAAAACGGTGACCCCACGTACAATCGTTTGACTGACCGATTTCTGAACCGGAAACCCAGAAGGATATAAATATCGTCCACGGTCTAATCTCAGATAGTTTGACCTCGCCCTTTGTGGACGGGACCGGACGTCGTAGTCGGGTCCAGGGTCCCGGGAGACTCTCTCTCTCCGTACCCCTTCGGGGGCCCTCCCTTCTGCACCCGCGGGGAGACAGTCTCCGGTCTTCCTCTCGAGAAGCTCCCTGGACGAGGAGCCTCCGACTGAAGACAGCTACTCCCTTTGTGTGCCCCTCGCCCTCGCCCCGCAGGGTCGGCACCCACTGGCGGCGGCGGCGGCGGCGGGAAATATCCAGACCTGATCTTCTGCCGTAAAATAAAGGGTAACGGTGGGAGGGGAACGGGTCCCCACTGTCCTCCGTTTTACTAAACGCACTTTGGACGAGACGAAGAGGTGCCTCCCGACCCGAGGTCTGCGCTCGTATCCGCGTCGTCGCCGTCGCACGCCCCGAGAGATCAGCACCGGGGACCCGGTTCGGCGGGGCGACCGTGCGCCCTGACGTCAAGGAGGAGTTCGTAGTTTCGACACGGGGGACGTAACCTTCGACCTGAGAGTTGGTGGCCTGGTGGCCCTTTCCGGGTTTCCCGCCGTCACAATGTCGTCTGCCGGAAGTGGGGGAAGGAGGGTGAGGAGTCTGGGGAGGTCGGACCGAGGGAGGGTAGAGTGGCGGGGTCTGGTGGAAAGGTCTTCCAGTGGCTAGTGAAGACGGAGAGACGGAGGTGCCCTGTAGAAACTGGGGAGGGAGGGAGAAGGGGACCGAAGAGACTTCGGTGTGGAGGGACCAAAAGGGGAGGGGAGAGACCGACGACGACGCCGACGACGACGATTCAGCGAAGTCAGCACAGGTTGAGACACGTTGGGGTGTCTGCCGTCGGGTGGTCCGAGGGGGCAGGGACCCTAAGAGGTCCGTTCTTGTGACCTCACCCCACGGTAAAGGAAGAGGTTACGTACTTTCACCTTTCACTTTCACTTCAGCGAGTCAGTACTGGCCGAGAAGCTCTGGGGTACCTGTCGTCGGATGTTCCAAGGCGGTAGGTACCCTAAAAGGTCCGTTCTCGTGACCTCACCCCACGGTAGTGGCAGAGGTGGGGAGAGACCGACGAGACGGAATTAAAGGAGACACCCGAGAGAGGGTAGTAACGGGAGTCGGGAGAAGAGCAGGGGGGCAGCCGAGAGAGCTGGTCCCATGTGTGGAAGTCGATAGTCCATGTACAGTCACTAAGCCTAAAAGTAGAAGTCGACCCTGGAAGGGAGAGTCGGGGTCTGGATATTTGCGACTGCTAAGGTTCTCCCCGTGGGGCCCGGATTGTATGGGTTTGACTAGAGTGTTAAAACGGGGATTGGACGAAGTAATCACGTAAATCCGCTTGCTCAGTCTTCAGGTCCTGACTTAGTAGGAACTGGCAACGGAGGAGGTAGCAGGTAGCCTAACTAGTAGCTCCGAGTGCCTAAAAGGAAAGACGCTGGGAAGGGGGAAGTGCGGAGGAAGAGAGTGGCCGACGGGGCGCTTCGAAGGACTGACCGCGGGGACGCAGAGAAGAACCCCAGTGTTGCGCGAGACGTGTGACGTCGGTCCCGCCAAAAGAGTTTCGCGTCTAGACTGGCACAGAATAAGGGTGACTTTAAGGGGTCACTTCAGCGTGACGAAAGCGTATTACTGGTTTCGGGGGCTACGCCGGGTTGGTGGCGAGAAATGCAGGCAAGGTCGGAGGAGAGCCTGGCGTGCAGGGGAACGAGAGACTTTGAGCCTCCGGCACGAAGAAGGGCGCACGTGACGCAGGGGACGGACGTCGTAAGAAGACAGCGAGACGGGGTCCCGGACGATACCCAACTTGACACCGGGGACTTTCTCTACGCTACAGCGAGACGGGGTCCAGGAGTCTTACACGGGACCAAACTTGTGTCCCAGAAATGTCTCCACTTTGACTTTCACTGCCGTAAGTCGGCACAGGCTGAGAAACACTGGGGTAACTGACATCGGGTGGTCCGAGGAGGCAGGTACCCTAAGAGGTCGGTTCTTGTGACCTCACTCACCGGTAAAGGAGGAGGTCCCTAGAAGGGCTGGGTCCCTAGCTTGGGCCCAGAGGGCGTGACGTCCGTCTGCGAAGTGGGAGACTTGGTGGTCCCTTCGATGATGTCTCCGCTAGTGTAAATTTCACTCCAGCGATCCCACCCGGGACTGGGGTGTCCTCGCCACACGAATAAGGTCGCCCCGGTAGACCCGTCTCTGTCTGTTCCGGTCCCCCTGCCGACGCACTTCCGCACTGTTCCCTTCTGCCGGCGCGCGGATCTCGAGACGCGGGTGTTCCGTTTCGTGCGGGCGCCGACGGGCGCGTGGCCCTCGACCGCCTCTGTTCGTTCCGAGACGGGTCACGACAGTCTCTCGCGCGCCGGGACGGCTGGGGCCCTAGAGTCCGAAGGTCGGAGGTCTCCGCGCTTTACTAGGCACAGACCTCAAAATTTGTTGGGTCCAAACCATGAACAGTACCAGGCCCGCACCCAACCTTTTCTTAAAGGTCTGTGGTCTGTCTTACTCTCCCTTTATTTCAAATAATCTCGCCCTCTGCGACGATCTTGTCGCCCGGTCGAGTCCCCTCTTGGCTGCGACTTCCCCCAGGAGTCGCGTGAAGATACCGGCCCCATGTGCCTCGCCCCGCCCCAGAACGCCCCGTAAACGACTAACCTACTCCGTCCATACGACCCACCCTCCTCTCGTCCCGTTTATGGAAGAGGGACACCCCATCCTCCCCACTGCCCCCTACGACAAGGGAATTATCTATGTTGTGGCCCCTCCGTTTCCGCTATTCCCAGACCAAAAAGGACTCGAAGGTTCCGGGAGGAACCAAAATAGACGAGAAAACAGGAACCCAGTGGTGTCTAAAGATTACGTTAGGACCCTTTTGTCATATAGGATATCTGAGAAAACGGAGTAATTGAGGACGAGCCAAGTGAGTCTGAAAGGGCCCCCTATGCAGGAGCCAGAGGACCGACGTCGGGAATAATATACATGTCCCGTGAGACAAGAGGGGAAGGATCGTGAAGGATGTCAAAATTGAACTGTAAATAAATATGTTAATAAACTGTCTTGGAGAGCAATCTGCTCTTTCAGGCGACGTCATCCTCGACTCGGAACGAAACGAAAGAACACCACGTGGGACTCGGCACGGATCGTGTAGTGTGTATATTTATAAACGACTCATTTACTTGGTCTCTTTGTTTCGTTCCCCGTACGGTCTCGACCCTGGTCTCTGACTCCGGAAGTGTCTGCTAGTCCCTCTACCGACTTGTCCTTCATTAAAGGTCTTCGCGGTGGGTCTATGGAGACGACAGTCGACTACGACAGGCAAGAATCTTCTTTTCCAACTGTACGTGCAAAGGGGTTCTCTCTACTCTGTAATTGGATTTAAAAGTAATCGTATAATTATTGTGGGAAGGGTCTTTTATTCGACCTCTTCTCCCACACCTCTTTGCGATTTAGGACTGAGACTCACAGACTTCTGTCTTCGACACTGAACTACTACCCTCGGTCCCACTTACCACATTTTGTATTGGAAAGAATACAGTGTCAAAACAATTCTCAGTCGAATGGGAACCAGTCTTTATTTGGCGTTCTCATGGTGAATGGTTCGCAGTTGTTCCGCGAAGGGTCCACCTTCACCACTTTTGGACGGACGGTTGCGTCCTCTGTATTCTCTGACCCCTACTAGGGACCCAACCCTTCTAGTGGATCTCCTGCCGTACCGTCGGGTGACGTCACGAGAGCGGACCTCTTAGGGTCCTGTCTCCTCGGACCGTCCGACACCAGGTATCCCAGCGTTTCTCAGTCTGTGTTGACTTCGCGGGGAGCGTCTCTTAAGATTGTGTGCGGAGTGACTGCGGACCGTGCGTGACCGTCGGTCCCTTGATGAAGATAAGTGGATCTACTACGACCCCGAAGGAATACCGAGTCGACCATTTCTTAGACGAACGTTCCGTCCTCTGGACCCAAGTCAGGGACCCAACCTTTCTAGGGGACCTGTTCCCATGTCTGTGGGTGACGTCATAAGACCGGACCTCTTAAAGTACCTGACATAGTCAAGTGAAGTCATCGAGTCAGCACAGGCTGAGAAACGCTGGGGTACTCAGCGTCGTGCGGTCCAGAGGGACAAGTAGTGGTAGAGGGTCTCAAGTAAGTCTGAGTGTAGGTAACTCAGGCACTACGGTAGGTCGGTAGAGTAGGACCCAGCAGGGGAAGAGGAGGACGGGGGTTAGAGAGGGTCGTAGTCTCAGAAAAGGTTGCTCAGTGAGAAGGGTACTCCACCGGTTTTCTGACCTCAAAGTCGAAATCGTAGTAAGGAAGGTTTCTTTAGGGTCCCAACTAGAGGAAGTCTTACCTGACCAACCTAGAGGAACGTCAGGTTCCCTGAGAGTTCTCAGAAGAGGTTGTGGTGTCGAGTTTTCGTAGTTAAGAAGTCGTGAGTCGGAAGAAGTGTCAGGTTGAGAGTGCAGGTATGTACTGGTGACCCTTTTGGTATCGGAACTGATCTACCTGGAATCAGCCATTACAGAGACGAAAACTTATATGATAGATCCAACCAGTATTGAAAAGAAGGTTCCTCATTCGCAGAAATTAAAGTACCGACGTCAGTGGTAGACGTCACTAAAACCTCGGGGGTTTTTATTTCGGACTGTGACAAAGATGACAAAGGGGTAAATAAAGGGTACATCACTACCCTGGTCTACGGTACTAGAGGCAAAAGACTTACAACTCGAAATCCGGTTAAAAAAGTGAGAGGAGAAAATGAAAGTAGTTCTCCGAAAAATCGAGGAGAAGTGAAAGACGGTGTTCCCGCCACAGTAGACGTATAGGTTCCAATGACTATAAAGAGGGACGTTAGAACTAAGGTCGAACACAAAGAAGGTCAGGTCGTAAAGAGTACTACATGAGACGTATATTCAATTTATTCGTCCCACTGTTATATGTCGGAACTGCATGAGGAAAAGGACAAACCTTGGTCAGACAACAAGGTACAGGTCAAGATTGACAACGAAGGACTGGACGTATGTCGAAAGAGTTCTCCGTCCAGTCCACCAGACCATAAGGGTAGAGAAAGTCTTAAAAGGTGTCAAATAACACTAGGTGTGTCAGTTTCCGAAACCGTATCAGTTATTTCGTCTTTATCTACAAAAAGACCTTGAGAGAACGACAAAGGTACTAGGTTACCTACAACCGTTAAACTAGAGACCAAGGAGACGGAAAAGATTTTGGTCGAACTTGTAGTCCTTCAAGTACCAAGTGTATAACAACTTCGGACACCAGGATCACACTAATCTAACTGATCAAAAGACACTCATACCGAAGTCAATGGATCTCATTGTCCGTTTAAACCGGAACCTTATGTCTTACTTCGTCCCGTTTCTGATTATCTCAAAACGGTTCTTTTACGTGACCAGTATCGTTTGTGGGAGAAGGTTGTTGTGTTCTCTTCTGAGATGTGTACCTGTAGTGGTCTACCAGTTGTGGTTTTAGTCTAACTAATATAAGAAACGTCGGTTTCTACCTCTTCGAGATATGTCAGTTGTTTTTGTTCTGGCCCTCGACTGACACCGAGTCTAGTACTTGAGGAATAATGGTTTAAGTCTGAATTTAACTTCTTTCATCCCTTTTGGCGATCTGGTAAGTCCATACTGGATTTAGTTTAGGGAATACTACTATGTCACCTTCACTCTTTATCTAAATTCCCGGATCTAGACTATCTATCTCACGGACTACTTGAGGGGTCCAGTAATCCACGGGTCATACGATGACCTCTAGTCACCTCTTTATTGAGGTCTTTCTTACTTTCCTACCTCGGTTTCGTTTTTGTTATGGGTCGACACCTACACTGACCACTTTGTTCTCTACCGTTCCCACTTGCAGCTGTAAGATCCTTAGTCACTTGATCTTACCTGACCTTACCCACTTAAATTGAGTCTACTGGTAATGTAGATGATGACACCCGTCCTTAGGGAGTCTTCTTTACCTCATCGGTAGTACCAGTTGTTTTCTCAAGTTTTACGTCATGAACCTACGTTAGAGTTTTTGCTGTCTTACTAGAGACAAGCAAAGGTTCCGTTTGGTACCTGACATATGCTGAAGGGATAAGGACGGAACTCTTGGGGTACTTGTCATACTTTTCCGTTTTACTATCCTATGACTTCCTCCTTGAGGGGTCCAGTCATCCACGGGTTATACGATGACCTCTAGTCACCTCTTTATTGAGGTCTTTCTTACTTCCAGACCTCGGTTTCGTTTTTGTTATGGGTCGACACCTACACTGACCACTATCTTCGTTCCAGGCTACGACATTTCTCGTTATAACGTATCCTTGGACCTTACAGTCCAGGTACTTAGTTCCGTTTAACCTTTACGAGTTTGTCCTCTACCGTTCTCACTTACAAATGTAAGATCCTTAGTCGTTTGATTTTACCTGACCTTACCCACTTAAATTGAGTCTACTGGTAATATAGATGATGACACCCGTTCTTAGGGAGTCTTCTTTACCTCATCGGTAGTACCAGTTGTTTTCTCAGGCTTTACGTCATGAACCTACGTTAGAGTTTTTGCTGTCTTACTAAAGACAAGTAAAAGTTCCGTTTGGTAAATTATAGTACCATTAGGTTCAGATACGGGGTTGGTCATTACGACTTCTTCGACTTCAACTTACCAAGATACTTCTGGATGTTCTGGAAAATCTTGATTGTGGGGCTTTTCTACAGGAAAAGTAATATCCCCTGACCTTACGTTTTCTTTGTGGACCTCATTGTCCGTTTAAACCGGGACCTTACGCCTTACTTCGTCCCGTTTCTGATTATCTCAAAACGGTTCTTTTACGTGACCAGTATCGTTTGTGGGAGAAGGTTGTTGTGTTCTCTTCTGAGATGTGTACCTGTAGTGGTCTACCAGTTGTGGCTTTAGTCTAACTAATATAAGAAACGTCGGTTTCTACCTCTTCGAGATATGTCAGTCGTTTTTGTTCTGGTCCTTGACTGACACCGAGTCTAGTACTGCTTGGGATTGAGGAATAATGGTTTAAGTCTGAATTTAACTTCTTTCATCCCTTTTGGCGATCTGGTAAGTCCATACTGGATTTAGTTTAGGGAATACTAATCTAAATTCCCGGATCTAGACTATCTATCTCACGGACTACTTGATACCTTACTCCAAGCACTGTAACATGTCCTCTGTCCCTAGTTCTGGCAGGAGTACCTTTTCTTTACGTTTTTTCGGTTTATCAACAGACCCCTCCGAATGTTTATCGACACTTTTCTTCTCTTCGTTTTTTGTTTCCTCTTTTCTTTTCTATATTCGTAGACTTATGTCTGAACGTTTCTTATCGTTCCTCTCTATTCTTTCGGAAGGAGTCACTAGTCACGTTTCTTTATCTCCTTTTCTTGTGTTACCCTTTCTGATCTCTAGAGCAGTTCTTTTAATCTCTATGGTTCCCTTGTAAAGTACGTTTCTACCCGAGTTATTTCCTGTCTTTACCAGACCTGGATTGTCTTCGTCTTCTATAATTCTTCTCCACCGTTCTTATGTGTCTTCTTGACATGTTTTTTCTAGAAGTGCTGGGTCTATTAGTACTACCACACTAGTGAGTGGATCTCGGTCTGTAGGATCTTGTACTACAGTTCACCCGGAATCTTTCGTAGTGATGCTTGTTTCGATCACCTCCACTACCTTAAGGTCACCTCGACAAAGTTTAGGACTTTCTACTACGACACTTTCACGACGTGAGTTTTACGGTCGTTTAAACCTTTTGAGTCGTCACCGGTGTCGTGACCTTTTCCAGTCAAAAGTACGGTTAAGGTTTCTTTCCGTTACGTTTTCTTACGAGTTTGATGGTGTGTTAACGTGAGTAGAGTGTACGATCATTTCATTACGAGTTTTAAGAGGTTCGGTCCGAAGTTGTCATACACTTGGCACTTGAAGGTCCACAAGTTCGACCTAAATCTTTTCCGTCTCCTTGGTCTCTAGTTTAACGGTTGTAGTCAACCTAGTACCTTTTTCGTTCTCTCAAGGTCTTTTTGTAGATGAAAACGAAATAACTGATACGGTTTCGGAAACTGACACACCTAGTGTTATTTGACACCTTTTAAGACTTTATCTACCCTTATGTTCTGGTGAAATAGACGGAGGACTCTTTAGAGATACGTCCAGTCCTTCGTTGTCAATTTTGATCTGTATCTTGTTGTCTGACTAAGGTTTATCCCTTTCCTCCTGCAGTTCCGATATATAACAGTGGGACGAATAAATTGAATATACGTCTCATGTAGCACTCTTTGTGACCCGACCTACTTCGTGTTCGACCTTAGTTCAAACGACCCTCTTTATAGTAATTGGAATCTATACGTCTACTGTGGTGGGAATACCGTCTTTCACTTCTTGATTTCTCGGAGAAGTACTTTCACTTTCTCCTCTCACTTTTTCAACCGAATTTTCAGTTGTAAGTCTTTTGCTTCTAGTACCGTAGACCAGGGGAGTGAAGTACCGTTTGTCTACCCCTTCGTTACCTTTGTCACCGACTGAAATAAAAAGACCCGAAGTTTTACTGACGTCTACCACTGACGTAGACGTCAGTGCGAACGAGGAACCTTCCTTTCAATACTGGTTGGATCTATCGTATAATTTTTCGCCTCTGTAATGAAACGGTTGTTTCCAGACAGATCAGTTTCGATACCAAAAAGGTCATCAGTACATACCTACACTCTCAACCTGATATTTCTTTAGACCCACGGTTTCTTAACTACGAAAACTTGACACCACAACCTCTTCGGAGAACTCTCAGGGAACTTGACGTTCCTCTAGATTGATCAGGTGGGATTTCCTTTAGTCAGGACTTATAAGTAACGACTTCGACTTTGAAGTTATGGAACCGGGAGACTACGTTTCTTGACTGACTAAACTTTTCTGGGACTACGACCCTTTCTAACTTCCGACTCCTCTTCCTCTGCTGTCTCCTACTCTACCAACCTACCGTAGTGGCTGAACTACCTGTACTCAAACTCACTTGATGCCCTCAACCACTACCTGTCCCTTCGGATCACACGACGTCAGGTACCCCAGCGTTTCTCAACCTGTGCTGACTCGCTGACTTCACTTGACTTGACGCTGACTTTACTTGACTTGACTTGACTCTGCTACGACCTCCTACCACTCTCCTGTACATCGACCATGGGAGGGTCTTCCCTTTTTAGTTCGGGAAATCAGGACTCGTGTTCCATGAAGACGACTTTAATTTTACCTTTTTAGAAGTAGTAACTAGATGCAGGTCTAGGGTGTTCCATGTCCGGTGGCATGTTTACGTCAACTATTTCCGGTCAACAGAAAAAACCCTCCAGTTTGAAGTCTTGGGTCCTTACTGTCCTTTACCGGGAATACAAAATAACTTTCCTGAACGACTTCTAGTCGTCTTCATCGTCTCTTACAACTTTACTCGCGAAAGAAAGGATTTCGTAAGCATGTTGACGTCTTCAAGTCGAAGAAAAAGAGACGGCAGCTGCACTGAAATTACCGCTGTCTCTCCCTTCCGCTAAAAAGAAGTGACGGGGTTAAGTCCTATATCAAGGTCTTATTACCGATTTATAGGGGGTTTACGGGGGGTTTACGGAGGGAAGCATGAGAGACTTTAACAATACCAATTAGTAAATTGGCATAATTAGTAAAATCATTTGACTAAATGATTTTAGAGTCTGAAAGTCTCAATCTTCCCTAGCGGTTCGTATAGGTCACTTTTTTGTGTAAGATGCTTTGCAGGGCGTCACTGGAGGTGAATACGAACTCAAAAGTGTCCTCGTTGCTAGATCAAATGAAGAAAATATCGGTTTAATAAGGGAATAATTCGTTAATATGAGTTCTAAAAGTTTTATATATATGTGGAATAAAGAGCACACACATACAAGTCAGCACAGGTCGACAAACACTGAGTCACCTGACATCGGCAGCCCGAGGAGACAGGAATTTTAAAAGGTCCGTTCTTAGGACCTCACCCAACGGCGAAGGAGGAGGTCCTTTAGAAGGGTTCGGTTCCTAGGTTGGGTATAGACACCGTAGAGGACGTGACCGTCCGTCTAAGAAATCGGACGGGGAGGACCCTTCGGGTCCTTCGAGATATTTTGGTCGACTTTCACAATCAACGAATTAGAGTAGACTGAGGAACCCTGGGATACCTGACATCGGGTGATCCGAGGAGACAGGTACCCGGTCTTATGATCTAACCCATCGACACGGGAATAGGTCCCCTAGAAGGGTTGGGTTTCTAGTCGAACCCAGAGGGCGTGACGTCCGCCTAAGAAATGGGAGACCCGGTGGTCCCTTCGGGACATTTTGGTCCGCCGAGGTAAATTTAAACGGACCATCGAGTAAGAAGGTCGTCCTTAGGGGATTTCTTAGTGAATTAACGTAGAAATTCGTTTTCCGTGCTTTAACCGTTACTAAAATAGAACCTGAGTACCGGAGACCTTATAAGGACACCGTTCCCATTTTAATTCGATTTGAAACTTTACAATATCTATCGATGTGTGAATTCAGAGTTGTACACTTACTGTGTCAACGCAAGAGAGGGGTTTTGGTCCAAGTTCGTAATCTCAATAAAGTTAGAAGGGGAAAAAGTCACTTTGAAAATGAAGTGTCTTGTGAATAAACACTCGACAGAAAGGATGTCACTGAGTAAACATACTTGTTAGGGTAAAGATATTTTATATAAAAACCGTGTACCATATCAGTAAATCAAAATATTACTGTCATATAAATTTCTCATTTTCGTTTATATCTACTAAGACTTTAAGACCTTGTACTTGCTCGTAGACCTTCATTTTTGGTTTTCGAAAGAGTTTATACAAAATTCACTTGATTTTTCTTTTGAAAATTGAGACTAGTCTTAAAATTTTGTAAAATTTATAGGTATTTTTAGAATTTTATGTATTGGTTTTATGTGTCTCTTTGTGTCTCCAGTGTCCGAAGGCTAAACCAAGTTACACTTTTATTGTGATGTGATAAAGGACTTTAAGTGACTATCCTGAATCAGTTTTGTTCTGTCTTTTAAGATTTCTTTCCCCTAGACTATTAATTTATACTCTACTGATCGTTTTCGTAAATAGAAGGTTCTCCGTCGTCCTTCTTCCGTTAGTGTCGGTTGTAGAGATAAGTCGTTTTTTCCCCGAGGCTCTTCGGTGTCGCCAAACCGACCAGGAGGGGGTGACAGACACACTGACTCTCGCCGACGACGACACGTCAGCCCAAAATTCCGAGGTATAGCTACTGTTCGTCAATTTCGTTCTCTTAGGGTCCCTGCCCCCTCGGACCACCCGGTGGCAGATACCCCAGGGTGTCTCAGCCCGTGCTGACTTCGCTGAATCGTTGTCGTCGTCGTCGTCGTGTGACAGTCGGTGCAGGTTTGTGGCGGCAGATGACGTAGCATTATTAGTGCAAAGTTGAACTTTCCCCAATCTGCGAGGTGTTTATGACTTCCTATAACTTTTATGTAACTTTTGGTCACCGTTTGTCTCGGACCAAATTTGTCGAAGTGCTTTCGTCGTTGGAATTTGTTCTCTTAATGGTGAGAACGGGGTGCATTTTAAAGTCTCACCAGAAGTTTTCGTTAGGAATCTAGTAAGGTCACAGAGTTTAATATAATCACCCTTCCCCCCCGTATTGTCAAAATAAACCCAGACAAACCCTGTTTTGTTTTAAGTTAATCTCTATTTAAGATATTAAAAGAATCCTTCGTCTCAGAGAAAGGGAACCAGCAAAATAAACGTTATAAAATTTCAATGTCGAAACTTTCTCAACCTTTAACAAGGGATGACTGAGAGGGTACAAGTGACACCTGTTTTAAAGACACAAAGCCTAGGACATGTACTATCTTCTACTTATGATCCTCCTCTACCTTCCTCACCTAGGGTGGTTATGAATGGGAACACCGTCTCCCTTTGGTGGTCGAGAGTGTTAAATATCGATATATTTTTCCTTTGTCCTTCGGACATTGTGAAATGCTGGTACCTACTCATCGACTAGTGTCGAAAGCACTTTATACGTACAGTCGTGAACGGGTGTTGGTCACGTTTCTCGGTAAGAGAACAAGGTTTGTTAAAGCTTTCGTTTCCATATCGATAAACCCTTTTAATTTGAAACTTTTACTATAATTTACGACGGATCTTTTATTAATAACCCTAGTTATTTGTTAAATTTAACCGTTCTTAGACGAACGGTTACACCCCCTGTACCCAAGCTAGGGAGCAGACCCTTCTAAGGTGTAACGGTGCCTCGTTGATTTGGACACGTGGCGGCGATGACTCGGGTTCGTGGACCTCGGTCGCGAGGAGTCGATGACTCGGGTTCGTGGACCTCGGACACGAGGAGTCGCTCTCTTCGGTGACTGGCGTCACTCTTCGGACGAGCGCCGTTACCTCTCGTCTGGGACGAACGGCGTTCTCACTTCTGGGTCGTGTCGGTTTTTGTTTACTTATTTTATATTTTATCTAACTCTTCAGTTTTTTTGACCTCCGTCCTACAAGAATCTAAATGAACCTAAGAAAGGATCTGTCGATTTAATTCTTAATAGTTTCTTGTATTTAAAGTTTTATGACAAATTCGAGGAAACCTTCATTCGATGTATATGCATTCATCCATAAGAGAACTAATCAGGCTTTTAGTAGAGGACTGTGATTGATGGGACCGAAAACCATCATGGTAAATCCTAGGTATTCCACCGTCCGGATCTGGAGTATCACGATCAGAACCTTTACATACTCAAGGCCAACGGACCTTTATGTATAACGTATCGTAGTCGTCACACACCGATCATTGTCATAATTCCCATAGGTAGTCTAATTTAAACATTTAATTCTTCGTTCCCTTGACAACTGTTCGCCTACGTAAGATAATCAAGTCTTACCTAGTGTCTTATGATCTCAGTCTTCTTTAGAGTGGTAGTGGATAAATTCAGAATAGAAAACCCGAAGGGACCACCAAGTCTCCCATTTCGCAGACGGACCTTACGCCCTCTGGGCCCAAGCTAGGGACCCAGCCCTTCTAGGGGACCTCTTCCTTTACCGTGGGGTGAGGTCATAAGAACGGACCTCTTAGGGTACCTGACTCCTCGGACCACCCGACGTCAGGTGCCCCAGTGTTTCTCAGCCTGTGTTGACTCACTGAAATGAATGAATGGATGAATGAAGGAGGCATGTTCCTTTGGTCGTGGATCTGAAGTCACGAAACGGGTTCCAGTCGTCTCTCTCTTAGATTTAGCGAGAAAGAGTGGAGAACGAGGGAGTAGAGACCGTCAAAAGAACTTAACAAGCAGAGAAACCGACGCGCCCCAGAGCCGCCGCGGGAGCCGTAGGAGGAGCGGAGCGCGCCGGAGAAAACAACGCCGCGTCCACGTCGTCGCCGTCCTACACCCGGGCCAACGAGACTCCGGACACCCCAGAATCAAGGAGCTGGTCTCTAGTTCGGGTGCACCGGACGTAACGTCCCGTCTAGGGATTGGGGACCTGGTCGTCCCTTCAGTATTAAGTATTAAAAAGTTACTTTCACTTCACTTTCAGCGAGTCAGCACAGGGTGAGAAACGTTGGGGTACCTGACATCCGAGGAGACAGGTGCCCTAACAGGTCCGGTCTTATGACCTCATCCAACGGGACGGGAAGAGGTCCCCTAGAAGGGCTGGGTCCTTAACTTGGGTCCAGAGGGCGTAACGTCCGTCTAAGAAAGGGCAGACTCGGTGGTCCCTTCGGGAAAATTACTTACATTATATTTTATTAATCGGGGCTTTGAAAAAAGATCCATAGGACTGTCACTATCGATGATATTTATATGAATAAAGGAATTTTTAAGAGGCGTATAACTAACCGATCTTTAGACATTTAATTAGTCAAAGTACTTTTTGTCTGACTCCTCCCCGAAGGCCAATGTCCTCTTGTCTCTGTGCCGCGGGCTGCGTCGCGAGTGGGCCCCGAAGTGAAGCGACACGGGTGGGCGTGGCCCTGTCGGCGTCCCCGACCCTCTTCGGACGTCTGGCTTGCAACGTAATAATGCAGGAGAAAGACTAAAGCTAGTAACGTGACATCAATACGCTATCTTACTGGAATCGATGCCTTAATGTGTGACTTCACAAGTCCCTGTTTCAATAGTACAGACGGCGTTCTTTCTCACTCGTGTTCCCTTGTATATGCCTGCACGGTGACACCGTTTACAATTGTAAGCCCTTTATTTCCCCTTTACTCCCAAGAAACGGGATGAGCACCCTGAAAGGACATTCAGACTTTAATACAGTCTTATTTTTTAATTTTCTTTCTTTAATCTTTCTGTTGAAAAAAACTACCAATGTACATCTTGATGTCACCTTTGGTCTTCATCTTTCTAATTACCCTTCCCGTTTTAACAGGACCTTTCTTTCGGATAAGTGACTGTTACGACCTAAAGAGACCTCAAACTCAAATACTATGATCTGTAGTATGTATAAGATACACGACATCTGTTTCTACGAGGACCGTTTGTAGACATCTCTTCAGGAGTGGACTATTGTACTTATATCGATATTACAGTGACAAACACCGAACGTAGAAATAAAGATACAAGCCGAAATCGTCCAGAAATGGTTATCGGTCACAATATTGAATTTTAGGGAGGTGTCTGGTAAGTGTCCTTCAAAGTGATTCTACAATACATTTTTGTGTGGGGTTTATTAATTTCTGCTAAAACTCTGATACTTTATCTTTTGTGTGTGTTGTTTATCTTTTCGTTAAAGGGGTTTTTCTACTGTAAAGTTTTTAATAAAATGTGGTTTTCTCCCTTCCTTTTCGTTCTGCTTTTTTTTTTACCTGAGATTGTACACGGAAGGGCCTCACGTGTCCCTCGGACAAGACTACAGGGGTCCTAAGTCGTGTATATTTGCTGGGACGAATGATGCACAATTCCTTAAGTCTCTCAGACCATTATTTACTAAAAGGTATGCTAATAATTGTTTACATAAAAAGTTAATGGTTTACACATTAAGAATCACTTCTTAATGTATCTAAAACAGAAGACATTTAAGAATAAATACTAAGTATGTAGAATTTCCATTTTACGGGGACTTAACTCTGACGTCAAACCCCACTCCCCCTCCGTCCTCCTACGATAACCACTGAAAGATCAATAGACTCATCCGTCACGTAAGTGACCCCGAATAAAATTATACGAATTTTCAAATGTAAATGATATATAATAAAATGTAAATAGTTTATAGTGTATTATTTGTACAAAATTTTCTTGTATACATCGTAAAAGGGAAAATTTTCAATGTAATGTTTCGTCTTAAAAAGAAAAAAAAGAGAGGTTGATAAAATTATCAACAACTAAGTCTACCAGTTGGAAATGAATAAATCGTTGATAATATACCGTCTGACAACATTCATAACTCCCACAGTCGTTTGTATTTAATTGATTTATTTCTTTCCTTTGGTACCGGGAGTGGACGTGCGCCCAATGTCAAATCGACACTCTTCGTCCCATCTCGACACACATTAAGAAACGTTCAAGTCACGAAATTCTTACGAAACGGGTACCTTTTTGGAGTTATTGTAAGTGACTACTGTGACTACTACAAACGTGGGCGATATCTGGGAAAACTACCCATCTTCTAAGAAATGCAACATTAATCTAGTACAATGGTAAATTTTATCTGAAGTAGGTCGTCATTTCTTTAGACAGTATGACCTAAGGATTTCTGGTGAACTTTAACGTAGGAAAACCCTTTAGAGTTGTAGGAACAGAACGACTTTATTATTAGTGACGTGGTCCAAAAGTCCATCTTCGTCTCAACATCTGCAAACATTTGAACCGAACCATAGGTCAATACGGAGGTACTTATTAGTCGTGTCTCTTCTTAAAGAATTCACTGTCGAACATAAGGGAACGTGGTAAATGTGTGCGCTCAAAATGTGTTTAAGTATTTAAAGTCCAAGGTCTACTGTCTGAAAGAGAAATAGCCAGAAAGACATTGTTTTAAATCGTTTGGACTACGATTAATCCTTCTCGTCGTGTTTCCTTAATTTTTTGGGTGACCACTCGACAAGACGTTTACAGAGTCCGTCAGTCATGAGTAAGAGAAGTCACCTCTATAAAAAACCTCTCTTATTTGTTTGTAACTAGTTTTGTAGTTAACATGATTTAGAGTACGTTTTTACGAGACACTTTATACAGTAAATACATGGACTAAAATAATATATATAAAGCCCAATGTGTTTTAAATTTTGTTCTCTCTCTGGTCTGGAATTTTTGAAGTTTCTGCTCCAAATGGTTATACCGTATAATATTAAACTTTTTACGAACATGGTCACTGTTCAGTCTTGAAAATGGAATTACCTTTTTACTACAATAGTACATAAAACGGAGGGTCTAAAGTCATCGTTTTCTATCGTCAGAAAACGAAATTTCAAAATACTAATTTTTCGTTGTTAAGTTCATAACTTTTATCAAGGGATCACGATGAATGTGTAAATCGGTTGATGTGATGTGTGTTTACGGGTGTGTGTACGTAGTGTGCAATGGTAGGTCACCATTTCAGCTTTGAATAGTGTGACTCGTCCCAAAAGTCCGAAGGTCAGACGTTCAGATCTGAGACCGTCCTCAACGTCTTAATAAAATATGCAAAATGACCCTCCAAAGATACCGAAAATAATCTGAGAGTTTCCACAACTACTGGGTTTTTGGTAATTATTGGCACTGACGTCCTCTCTCGTTAGTCGTAAGTGTGAGTCCCCCTAGACTGTATGTCTCACTCAAATTACTTCTCAACTTACTTAAAACTTACGTATTGGAAAAAGATCTCAAAGTGACTTAAAAGTTACGATAGTAGTCTCTACATAACTGATCTTTTTAGTCGTTTTTGTTCTACTGCTTAGTTCCAACTCACTGACGATGTGCTTCCTGTTACCACGTCCATGAAAGTCAAAAGTTACTTGAATGTTAGATTAGTCTTACTATGTTTGTGTGTTTAATCCGTCCTTATAATCGTTTCCCCTATTCTATCGGTCCCATAACATTTTACATGTGGTCTTTAAAAAATTTAAAATAATAAAAACCGGCACGACCCAGAAGTATCGAAGGGCCCGAAGGAGATGCACCGGTCGTCCCCGATGGGAGACCGACGTCGCACGCCCGAAGAGTAATGCCACTGAAGGAAAGAACGTCCCGTGTCCCAGATCCCACACACGCGAGTCGCCAACACCGAGGGTCCAAGTGTCAGACGTACCCGAATCGACGGGGCTCCGTACACCCGAGGAGAGTCCGTAGCTTGGGAGCGGAGGAGCTTCCTCCTAAAAAATGGTGACTCAGTGGTCCTTTCGGGGATTTTAATGATCTTAATGACTTCTCCTTTTCGGAAAGGATCCAAACTTCCTAAAAACTGTTTTGCTCTTCGTGTTTCCCATCCCTCTCCACCTTATCTTCCCCGACCTTATTTGCTTTGCTGGGGGAGGGACGAGGAGAAAAATGGCAGAAACCACTAACCCTTCTGTCGTGGTTCCCCCTGTGGTTTATTGGGTCACCAAGAACTCCCCGTTACCAAGAACTTCGAGAAGGAGGAATTACGATGGTTCCAAAAGAAACCCCCCCCTCCCCGTAGTACCACCCCTCCTTCTTTACCGTTGGGTGAGCAGAAGAACGGACTTTTTCGGGTGCACCTGTCTCCTCGGACCGCCCGACGCCGACGTCTCTCAGCCTGTGCTGACTCGTGGAAGTCACCACCTCCGCTCCCCACGACTGTACTGGCCTCACATCCTTCTAGTGGGGAGGTCACGAGGTTTAGGCAATTCATAGAAATTCGCCCATGATCGGGTTTCAGAAGGAGGGCGTCCGTTCAGGGAACTTCTTAAGGTCAAGTGCAAGTCCTTTGTGTGGGCTAGTTCTAGACCTTCGAATTGCACCGTGTAGGGGTTCGGTACGACGGCCGTGAGAGGGAGGGGCGCCACAGAGTCAAACCGTCCTTCCGGTCCGGTCGATCGTAGAGACGGGAAAGGGGTAGACCCATAGCACGCAAAAAAAATTTTTGAACTCGCTGTGTAAAACGAATGATTAGCAAAGAGAAAGTATATCTTTTTGTGCATCCTCTATGTACGACTTTGGTTGTAACCTCTTTCAGGTCTTAAGTCGGGTTGGTATGATTATAGACAACGAAAAAATAAGAAGTGGAGTTCCATGTATTTCATGACATTCACTCGTTCATAGTAAAGGACCTGAAAGAGATTAGAGTGACGATTGCGAAAGTCCGATTACGCTCCTGGTCGAGGATATATGTCACTTACTCGAGTTGAGGGTCGAGACAGTGGTACCCACTTCGGTCCGTTCGATAAGTGGGAGAGATCGGAGTTAAGGAAGTAGACACTGGTCCTTACTCATGCCAAGAACGCTCGACACTCACTCTGTGACGCGCGTTCCTACGACAAAAGTAGTGAGACAGACGTCGCGGAGAGACACTCTGGGTGGAGGGCGACACGGCGGTGTATTAACGACTGGGTGGAGACTGAGCCAGTCAGAGAACAGTTTTGAGACGTTGCCTAAGGCACACGTGTCCTCTCGGAATGGAAGACCGGACGTTACGCGCCGGTAAGAGGTAGATCGGAACTGGTTGGACGGAGGTCGGACAGAGGGTACCCCGGGGAATCATTGTCTGTTGAAGAGGAAGGAGTTGTCGGGGACGAGAAAAGTCGAGCCGACGAAACAAGGAGCATTAGGGAGACATACCTTACGGAAGGGTCGCATGTAGGTATCGTCAACGACTGGGTGGTCCGCTCGAGCCTATGGTGGAAGAGGTGTTTCGAGATCGTCTCACTCTCGAGGAAGACCTACGCTATGAACAAAAGGAAGTGGAACTTTTCTTCACAATGAATCCCAGTGTAATGGAGGGTTGGATTTTACATTCGGGAAATTTTTGGTTCCAAGTTTAGGTAAAATAAAATATAGAAGTCCCGGAACTCTCCGGTGTGACGTCCCGGTGTGAGTGTTTTCTCGAACATTTCGTGAATACCTTACTCACTAGTCTATGAGTGCCGTCTGTCACTCTTGTCTCTCCCATTTTATTTCGTGACTCCCCCAGGTCGCCTCCCTCTTTAATATAGTCGGTTGAAGCGTAAACTTCATTTAGAAATGCCCATAGTCTTGAGACAATCCGTCTCTACTACCTTTGGTCTTTAGCTCCGGGTCTCTCGTTGGACTTATTTTCTACCTCCCCCTTTTGTGACTTCTTGTCAAGCATACCGGCTTTAAATCCTCTACGTTTCTCGTCGTCTAATAATCCTGACTTTCCAGTCTAAGATTCTGGGACTTCCTTAACGATTCCTTTGACCGGAATTAGGACCTCCGGTTTCCTTCGGTACCCGCCAACTCCTGTTTTTGGTACATCGGTAGGCATACGAAATCTTTGTGATGGGGTAGTTGACCCGCTTTCTCGTTGAAAACGTTCTCAATCTTTTACCAGAACTCGATCTGACCACTGTGTGTTCCCGTTCTGGCATTTCCACTCTCTTACTTTCTCCTGTCTACCCTTTCTGTCGACGTCGCCCCAGTCGCCCCAGTCGCCCCAGTCGCCCCACTCCCTCTCCCTCGTCCGAAGACTTGGGCCGGGCGACGACGACGACGACGACGACGACGACGCAGCGACGTCAGCACAGGCTGAGACACGCTGGGGTATCTGCCGTCGGGTGGTCCGAGGGGGCAGGGACCCTAAGAGGTCCGTTCTTGGGACCTCACCCCACGGTAAAGGAAGAGGTTGTTAAGTCCAGGCACTTTCACTTCAGCGAGTCAGCACAGACTGAGAAACACTGGGGTACCTGACATCAGATGGTTCGAGGAGTCAGGTACCTTAAAAGGTCCGTTCTCACGGCCTCACCCAACGGTAAAGGAAGACGTCCCCTAGAAGGGTTGGGTCCCTGACTTCGGCCCAGAGGGTGTAACGTCCGTCTGCGAAATGGTAGACTCGGTGGTCCCTTCGGGGGTCCAGGTACTTGGACCCACCTTTCGTCTTGTAGACAGAAGTGAACGGAGATTCACTTCGCGTCGTCGTAATCCGACGCATTCTAACCGTTTCCACAGGTGTCGTACTTGTTCTCGGAGACGTGAGTTCACTACTTGGTAAACCCTTTCTGAAATGGTCTCTGACCCGAAGGGAGTATCGAGTTAACTATTTCTTAGGTGGACGTTACGTCCTCTGGGCCAAGTTAAGGACCCAACCCTTCTAGGGGACCTCTTCCCTTTCCGATAGGTGAGGTCCTGAGAACGGACCTCTTAAGGTACCTGACATGTATATCAGGTACCCCAGCTTTTCTCAGTCTGTGTTGACTCACTGAAAGTAAGTAATAGTCTCTATTTCTAATCGTAACTTATTCTTTGAAGTTTTTATACTTTCCAGTTAAGACACACCCCTGACTCTCTTCCTTCTCGTTATTTTTACCTATTTTGGTACAGTCTGACCCTGTACGTTGCAAAGTCCGGGGTGGGGTGTGAGTAGAGTCGTGTTGCTGTAGGGACACGAACTCGGGTCGTCGAGGTCGACGTCCCCTTAGATTAGCGGACATGTGTCAGCCTGAGAAGTAAAGGATAAGACAAGTAGGAGGGAAAGACACCGTTACTTTTGTTAGGTTCCCACTGGTCCACAGGACCAAACGGACCCTGTCTCCCCGAAAGATCCTGTACCCCGAAAGATCCTGTACACGGAAACTACGATTTTGGTCCTTTCTGGTTCCGTTTGACTACTCGATCGATCAGTGGGATTCCCGGGAGTTTAGACCGTGACGTACGGTTGTTCCGATATAATTATGATGCGAAGTTAATTCTTTTTGTGGTCCGGCAAATTCCGAATAAAATCTAGACGCAAACAGGTAGACAAGAAGGGTGTTTCGTCTTTTATAACTTCCTTTTATAAGGATAGTGTTCCAGTCTGTTAATACCCGTGAGGTCACGAAATCGTCTACTTATAATAGCAGTTATCAGGATGTTAAATGGTTCAGGACCGTGTAAAGACCGAATACGTTACGAGTGTTCCTGACACTCTGTCTGCACCAAGAGAAGTGTGGTGTCTTCTTTTGTTCCAAGACCTTCTAGAGCAGGAAACGAGATAGAGTGTCACGTTCGTTTCACCGTCTGAGGGCCGTGACGTCGACGACTCCTTGTGGCTGAGTGACGCACAAGGTGTCGCCGTGCTCCCCAAGAACGATGTACGTCTAACACGTCTTGACGTCAGCAGAAAGAAGACGTCACAGGTACTTGAGATCCTAATATGATTGTGTGTCATTTTACGTCACAGCCGAAAGCCGTCTTCCATTTCACTCCGGATACCCTTTTGCGCATTTTCGGTTACTAATTCACAAGGTGAGCTACCTGCAGTCAAACTCACGTGAGGCCCTCTGCCACTACCTGTTCCTCCGGACCACACGACGCTAAGTACCCCAGCGTTTCTCAGCCTGTGCTGACTCGCTGACTTGACTTCCCAAGTTTTAGTCATACTAATCCATTCTCTTTGTTATTGAATGTTTAGTTTAACATATCGTTTACCATAGTTTGGGTAGGAGGGTGGACGTCGGAGATTAATCTTTTAGAACATTCCGTCTCTGACGCGGACGGAACCAGTTATGACCATAGTTATGTCTGGGTGCACACGGACATTGCTAGTCAGGTCATAGAACCTTTCCCTACCCTTGCCACTTTCGGACCTATGTGATCGGACCCATCAGTTAATGATGATCCTGAAGTGTGTTCCCTCGTCGGACCGGAACGGCCCAAATATCCGGGACGTTAAGTGGTTGCGGGAGAGGGACGTCGGTACCGTTGCGGGTGTGGTGCTCCGTTGAGGTCTTAAGTGGAAACCTATCGGTGCGTCGTAACTCAAACATGGATGCGCCGAGTTTATTTCGGGTTGGCTGTAGTGAGGGTGATTTCGTCTGCTGGCACTGGAAAAGGGCAAAGTGGGTCCCTTGTGTCGAGAAAGAGAAGTGGGAATAGGTGGCTTCCCCCAGGACTTGGTGCTGGTGAAAACGATGTCATTTTTTTAAAAAAATTTTTCGCCCGAAAAAGAAAAAACGTCCCCACCTATAGTCTCTGCTTGCTTTCGGCCTACGTGTGTGTTTGCATCTCAACGGATTTTTCTGTTGGTTTGACCAGGCTAGTTTTATTAAAAGTCAGTTACAGAGCGTCGCACAGACAGTCCGTTCGAGGCAAAGCGACGGCGTCCGCTGCGAGAGACCTCGACCATTTATCAAAGGTTCTGCCGACAATCCTAAATGTCGAGATTTTTTATTTTTTATTTATTTTGCGTAAGGGACGTCCGCCCCTGGCGCGAGCCGCGCTCGTTCTTGGTACTGCATAAGCCCTCTCCAAAGGTCTTGACGGAAGGTCGCGTTCGTTCTACGGGTCCCCCGCTCAGAGGGACAGCGCGGATCTTTACCTCAGTTTCGCGGGAGGGCCGCGGGCGCCTGCGTCGCGTGTGGGTCGCCGGACTCCCGTCGCCGGAGCCGGAGGATCGTCCGGGCGGAGTGGGTCCCCTGGGCGGGCGGGAGGTCAAGACGGGGGCGGCGGGGGACTCTGGACTCGTGTGTGCTCCGCCGGGTGGCGTTGCCTTTTTCCCTTCTCTTGGAGGAGCGGAGGGGAGGGGTGGGGGTTGAAGACAGCGTCTCGGAAAGAGATGGCCGGGCTTCCGCGGCACTCTTTGGGGCTGCTCGGGCCCCGCGGGCGCGGCGGGGATGATTTCTACCGCCGGTGCTCGCCTCGGCGAGGGAGGGCCCCGCCGGCCGCCGGGGAGCCGGGTGTCGGCAAGTGCGCCTTCGGGAGGTGCGGGTGGCGCCGAACTGCGTAACGTCCACGCCGCGCCGGTTAGTCCGCCGAGCTGAGAAAGGCCGGTTGGTGACGTCCCAGCGCGACCGGTTAGTCTCGCGGGAAGAGACTAACTCGCTCCTTTCTTCGGAGCCGTCGCGGTCGATCCGTTGGCCGAGGTCCCGTCGCGCAAAACCGCCGACACTCAGCGCCAGGCACACGAGGAGGCGGCCCTCTATATCACGGGGGCGGGGCGGGGCGGGGCGGGGCGGGGCGGGGCGGGGGGCGCGCGCCCGCGCGCGCGAATTTGCCGCAACCGCGCTGCGAGCCGCGAGGAGAGCGAGGGCCTCGCCGCGCTCCGCTCCTCAAGACTTCTCGCCCGACCAGGAGACGGAACGAGAACCGGGAGGCTCCCGGTCAGAGCTCGGCAGGAGCGGGACGCAGGACCGAGCCACTCCAGCGCGAGGACTGCCGAGCAGGCTGTGCAAGACAGTCCACGGCGGCCCCTCTACTCCTCTTTGTAGGGGAATGGAGCTTTCGGACTGGGCGAGCCGGAGGCTTCCGCTGGGAGGGACAAATGTCCGCCTCCGGGTCGGCGGGCGCTCGCGTGAGCGCCCGTGGAAACAAAGTCTCTCTGGGCAAAAGCAAAGGGAGTGCACCAAAAAATAAAAAATGGAGCAGGGCGCCCGCGCCCAAAAGGCTCGGCCGGCCCGGCCTCCTCCTGCGGGGTCCCCGGTCGGGCCCCCGGACCCCTGCCTTGGCTGCCAATCGAGGCCCCATATGGTTCCCCGTCACGGAACTCGGGGCTCCTTTCTGAGAGGATCTATTCCGAACCGCTCTATCGGACAGTCTACCCGGTAGTCGTTACAGTCAGCGAGTCAGCACCGGTTGAGAAACGCTGGGGTACCTGACGTCGTCCGGTCCGGAGGGACAGGTAGTAGCCTCGAACGAGTCTGAGTGCAGGTAGGTCAGCCACTACGGTAGGTCGGTAGATCATGGTCAGACGGATCACGTCTCAGACAGGCCCCTGGAGAGTAGGGCGAGACACGTCACTCGTCAGACTCTAGGTCTCTCCAGTCAGGTGGAAGGACGTCAGCGGGGCGCGAACTCCTCGTCTCGTGTCTGATCTTAGGTCCAACAGAACACAGGGTTCGATCACGATATCGTTTTGGGTCAGAATACCTCGAAAACGATATGACACTCTACTGAGTCTTTCAGGGAAAATGTAAATAAAGGTGTGACCTCCCTCTCAGGGGTAAATGGTTCTTCAATCCAAATGGCATTTCACATAGGGTCCGAATAGGAGCACACTTAGTCACACGGTGTTTTTTAAGGAGACTCGAATGAATTCAGGACGACGACGACGACTCAGCGAAGTCAGCACAGGCTGAGACACGCTGGGGTATCTGCCGTCGGGTGGTCCGAGGGGGCAGGGACCCTAAGAGGTCCGTTCTTGGGACCTCACCCAACGGTAAAGGAAGAGGTCACGTACTTTCACTTTTCCCTTTCACTTCAGCGAGTCAGGATAGGCTGAGAGTCGTTGGGGTACCTGACGCCGGGTGGTCCGAGGGGGTAGGTACCCTAAGAGGTCCGTTCTCCTGACTTCACCCCACGGTAACGGAAGAGGCATGAATTCAGGATCATGTATAATTTGGGTGATGAAAAACCACCAGTCTTTTGATCGACCGATTTAACACTCGACGAGTTCCTGTCCTGGATAGTGTAAACGAGAGTATAAGAGTCACAAACCACTTAAAGTAAAGGTATTCGAGTTATTTCAAAATAACTCCGTATCTACTCGTTTATTAATTCTGTCTCCATCTTTCTTTTGGACCTATACTTTCCAAGAAAACTCAAGGTTCTTTCAGTTAGTTGGTTATGAATGACTCTTAGATATCTATCTTTCATATCTTTCATATCAAAGAAGAAAATTGTGGTAAAAATAAAGATAAACTTAACAGAGTGAACGAAAATTTAATTCTTTTATAGTAGTAATACCCTGTAATAGAAAACTTTATTGTCCCAAATAAAGGTTCGAAAGGAAACGTATCAGATAATACAGGAAACTTCTTATGTCTACATCTTCTTTTACTAAAAAATTTTTTAGACTGAGTAAGTTTTAACGAATGAAAGGGGAAAATAACAACGAAAAGAGAAGAAACATTTCTCTATTACAGTAGACGGGTCGAAAACTGACAAAAACCGTCAAAAACCTTTACAGGTCCTATAGTCAACCTCCTCGTCTGTACCGGATCAGACAAGATTCATAAAATTGATGTTAAGTCGTCTCATTCTTGAGATGTTATCAGAATTAAAAATGGTAAATATTCTTCTACATTGAGAACTCAGTTCAGGGGACACTGGAATCGAGATAAACATCGACGTAGAGGTCCCCAGAGGATCAATGTTCCCTTAAGACGTGTTCAAGGAGTGTTCAAAGTGTTCGTTTTATAAATCTTAGTATTTTAAGATTTAGACCCTCCTTGGTTTCAGGTAGACCCAGGGGAAAAGGTTAAAAGTCTATTCTTTTGATTCAAGGTTCTTCATGTTCAAGTCCTGTCTCGTCGACAATCCTAGGATGATCTGACTCGAAAAGAAACTGGAAACTTTTGTAAAATTAGTTTCTAATTAGTAAAATTCCCTTCGTCTCCTTACAATAGTAGACGTTCCGGAGGTTCACTACCTTTTAGAGTTCTACTGAAAAGAAACCTGAAACACTAAGGTAAATCCCAAACCGACAGGACTTAGTAAGAGACACGATCCGGAATAGATATGTCGAACAAATTTTAGAAACGGGAAGTAAATATAACGACTGTGAAAGGAGAACAATTCGAAATAGTATAAATGAATGTCGAAGAAGTCCGATCGTCTCCAGGGGAAAAAATAAGGATTTTCTCGAGTCTCTTCGATTAGTAAAAATTTAACTTCAGATCAACTAAACGTCACAACACGTTTCGAGAAAAAAAACTCTACTCATTATTTACTTTCGTTTCCATCAATATATTAATATTAAGAAAGTGTTGGACTTCGCAAAAAGTCCTATAAGTCTCACGAGCACTTCTTATTAGTACCAATATAGAAGGAAAAAGTGATACGTTGAATATTCGACCAAGGATTTTTGAACCAAGAAAACAAATCAACTAATCTTGTCCATATTGACTTGAACAAGTCTCATACCAAGAAAAAGTGTCTTTGTCTTTGAACAAGGTACTGAAATCGTTACGGATTGGGAGATTGGATCGACTGGTGGAACGTTTACAATGTTCGTTGTCTCTAAATATTTCATCTTTTACCGAAACACTCCCGGACACCATAGTGGTGTGTTTTGTCCAACTTTGGAGTTTCATAGAGTTTTATGTTTCAAGGGTGTCCATGTTTCAGGACTGACCGAAACTAGTCAAAACTGGACAGAAACCTGAGCTTTCAGTCTTTACGGAGACAGTCTTAGTGGTACAGTCATCTGGTAACTTTCGTCCCGAAGATGGAAAACGACGACAAGTCAAGATTCCGGTAAAAGACCACTGAGTCTGTCACTTCTTAGACGGACGTTACGCCCTCTGGACCCAAACTAGGGACCCAGTTCTTCTAGGCAACCTCTTCCCTTACCGACGGGTGAGGTCAGAAGAACGGACCTCTTCGGGTGTCCACCTCCTCTTGAGGTGCCTACCTCTTAAGTGTCAGGCACCCGAGTGTTTCTCGTCCTGCGCTGACTCACTGAATTGTGGATCCCAAGTCGAAACACACTTTGTCCACGTTGTTCCTTTGCGACACACAGCCTCCTCCCGATCCCGTCACTTTGCACTTTGACATTTAGTCGAGAGACTCAGTGGTTAAAGAAACCGACGAGAACTTCTCCCACTACTGAGTCGTCGTAAGGTCCCGACACCACCTCCTTTACTCCGACGCTCCCGAACAACGGGACCCATGGTCGGGTAACCCCCGCGACTTTTTACCCTTCGGAACCTAGAAGGATGACGACCTGACAACCTAAGGGACTTTGACGAACTAAGGGACTGACCAAGACTTAACGGAAGATAGACTGGAAACGGCATAAATCGACTAACTACGATACTTTATAATACTTGTTTGTGTCAAACATAAACAGATCCAGAAATAACAAATGTTTGATTAAACTGTAAGAAAAGAGGAGGTGCCGAGTCAGACACACCAATTGACCGATTCCTTTATCAGTAAATTAGACCGTCTGTCATAACGCGTTACAATAGGAAAAGAACCCTTTATTGACAAAAGAAACAGTGTTGTTATTTTTATTGTTTTGAAAAGTGACTCTCCTCTGTTGTAAAGACAGGGAACGAAACCAAATATCCCCTCTTACACTCTTCTTTCCACGGGTGGTCATGAGGACCATATCGAACTTTTGAGAGGACTTCCGTTTAGAAGGGTCACCGGTTTTGCTAGGTCAGTAGGACGCCACCACGGATCTCAACCAAGTAATCGGTTACTGAGTCTCAGAGATGAATCTTACTTATTTTGAGTTTTCGTAGAAGCGACCTGAACTTATCTCTATCCGGATCAAAAAGACAAGTTGTTGGACGGAAACCGACTTAAAAGAGGCGTGTCCTTCGACCCTTTCCTAGGTCAGAGTACTTTCACCCCTTTCTTGACGGTTTCTTTCCTTCCGAGTCGGGTCCATACACGAACAAGTCCCGACATCTTCCCATGCCCAGTCTTAGTTCCGTCCTTTTCAGGTCGGATAAGGACTCCTTCATACTGGGCGTCATGAGATCCCTCAGAACGAAGGCCGACATCGAGACCACCGCTCCAATTTCGTCTCCTGAAGGAAAGGGAAAAGAGAGACAAAACCTTTTAAGTACAGAGTATAGGAGAGATCGGGTCATCACTTGACTCGAATCGTGATTAGTTAATCTATTAGATAACTATAAATAATGGTCTCTGACTCGACTCAAGTCTCATATTCTACCATCGAAGACGATCATACTCCTCTACCTCATATACTTTTCTATTATAGTTCATCTTTACCCGTTTTCCATATCCTTAAGACCTCTGTCCTTGTTAATAAAAATTAATATCTCAATCAACGAGTCAGCACAGGTTGAGACACTGCGACACTTGACATCGGGCCGTCCGAGGAGACAGGTACCCTAAGAGACCCGGTCTTCTGACCTCACCCAACGGTAAGGAAAGAGGTCCCCTAGAAGGACTGGGTCCCTATCTTGGGTCCAGAGGGTGTGACGTCCGTCTAAGAAATGCCAGATTCGGTGGTGGTCCCTGACTTGGACGTGGGGGACGGGACCTTCCACTTCAGAATTAGTGACCTAGTGGTCCCTTCATGATGAGTCTCGATACTAGTGACCCTTCTACACTTTCTATACACGAAATTTGTCCTGCACTTCCCGACCCTCCTAAATCTATCCACCGTCCCTTTACCCGCCCCGAAGGGTCCCCCGGAGGGGCCGCCGAGTCGACCATCTCAGGTGGACGTCACGCCCTCTGGATCCAAGCTAGGTACCCAACCCTTCTAGGGGACCTCTTCCCTTATCCGATGGGTGAGGTCATAAGACCGGAGCTCTTAAGGTACCTGTCAGGTACCCCAGTATTTCTCAACCTGTACTGACTCGTCGAAAGTGGAAGGGTCCACCGAGTCACCATTTCTTAGACGGACGGTAACTTCCTCCGAGTCCTCTGTCCCGATACTAGGGACCCAACCCTTCTAGGACACCTCTTCCTTTAGCGTTGGATGAGGTCGTAAGAACGGACCTTTTAGGGTACCTGACTCCTCCGACGACCCGACGTCAGGTACCCCAGCGATTCTCAGTCTGTGCTGACTCGTGCACGTGCACGTGTGTGTGTGCGTGTCCATGTGTGTACGTGTGTACACGTGTACGTGCGTGTGCCTAGACCTGTCCATAGACCTGTGACCCTCACCGTACCTTTTCCGTCTCTCAACCCTCCTGCGTCACACATAAGTCCCCAGTCTTTCATTTGGTTAGACAGACTTCGTCTTTTAGGTACAAACGTCGTATTGTTTTCATTACGACTTTTTCATCTAATTGTCACACAACTTACCGAAACTTACGATCTGTGTTCCTGAAATGTAAAATAGAGGACGTCCGTGACCCCTCGGAGACTTTTCAAGACTCGTCTCTTCTCTGTCCTACTTTGTTGAAACCACTGACACACGACCTACCTAGTCTTCCCTTGTTTCAACAGTCCCTACTTGTTTCTTATCGTGTACACTCTGATTTTTAACCCTCAGGGAGTCCTAAGAACGCCTCTTCCGTTACCGTGGGGTGAGGTCAAGAGAACGGACCTTTTGGGGTACCTACCTCCTCGGACCACCCGATGTCAGGCTCCCCAGCGATTCTCAGTCTGTGCTGACTCACTGAAGTGAAAGTGAAAAGTGAAGGTACGTGACCTCTTCCTTTACCGTTGGGTGAGGTCATGAGAACGGACCTCTTAGGGTCCCTGCCCCCTCGGACCACCCGACGGCAGACACCCCAGCGTATCTCAACCTGTGCTGACTTCGCTGAGTCGTCGTCGTCGTCGTCCTAATAACTAGGGTCATTTGTACCTACAAGGAAGGAAAAAAGAAAAGTTTCAAGATCTCACCCCAAGAGTCAGATCGAACCACGTCGGGTTATTCTGAAGACACTACTACCTTTACAAGGTGACAAATTAATCTATTGGCGATCCATTGGGGGCGATCGGTGCACCCGGATGACTCATGAACTACCATCGATCACTTAGTTTCCTTGATTTGACTTTCACATTAAGTAAAACTAAAACTATCGGTGTGCAGTGAGTACTGATCACCTGTCGTGTCGGGGTCTCCGTCCTGTCTCAATAAACAATACTCAGTTTTGGTTTGGCGTGTCAGTGGTCTCACATAGAATCAAGACAACCGTAGCCACTCCGGGTAAGAAACCATATTAGGTGGTAGTCGTAGTCAAAGAGACTAAATAGTAATACCAGGTCAAAAGACGTATAGTTCTGGAGTTACTTTCATGGTTAAACACGACTGGTGACCGAGACGGGAAGTCCGTTCGACTCAGTGGGGTTTTGGTTGGTACGGTCGAATGGTGGCACCGGCGTCTCGGGAGGGACCTGGATCAACAATTTAGTAGACATTTGACGATTTACGAGTAACAACGGACTTGCAGAATTTGGACGAGAGATCACACAGGGGTTAAGATCGTGTATGCCATCTTTACTCTGCAACGACGAATGACAAGTCTACAACCAACTTCATTGAAAACCGTGAACTAAAAACCTAATTACCCCTCTTACCACTGAGTCCTTTAAAGGTTTTAATTATACCGAATTTCTTATGAAACGAGCCATCCAGTCTCGTTAATTTTTTTCTTTTGTCAAACTTAAATCACATTTGTTGATTCCGTTTTTTGCTACTAGAAGAGGGTGACCCGTAAAACCTTAAACTTATGAGCCAGGGATTCAGACATCTTGATAACCGACGGACACTGAACTCTAGGGTCAGGTAATTTCGTGTCCAGGGGACCTCCTCCTTTACCGTCGGGCGAGGTCACAAGGACGGACCTCTTAGGGTACCCGTCTCCTCGGTGTCCACCACCCGGTGTCGGGCACCCTAGCGTGTCTCAGCCTGTGCTGCCTTCGTCGACCCGCACGTACGTTTCGTCTCGATCACTCCGGGCTCAGCCCCGGGTAGAGTGACTGACAGACAACGAAGCGAGACAAGAGACAGGGACTGGAGTCGACCGACACAGCGTATGAGTACCGGAACCAGGGTTCCCACCTGGTCCACCTCCCTTGTTACGTCTAGGTAGTGGTGTCGGTGATCGCTTTGTTCGTCTTCGGACGCTCACAGCCCGTCCTGAGCAGGAGACGACACGTTTCGCTAAATCTTGTTTGCCCTTACCCCACGTGTAGGGTCCCCTTACCACGACAAAGAGAGACCTAGTAATTATACGACTCCCGACGACGTTCGCCTTTGCGTATATCCCACACATCACCACACCAATACTAAGGAAATTTTAAGACCCTGTGACTTATCTGTATCCCGGAGGGACTTCCGAGTCGTCCATTTCTTAGGCGGATATTACGTCCTCTGTGTCCAAGCTAGGGACCCAGTCCTTCTAGCGGACCTCTTCGCTTACCGGTGTGTGAGGTCATAAGAACGGACTTTTTTTAGAGTACCTCCTGTCTCCTCGGACTACCCGGAGTCAGCAACACCAACGTTTCTCAGTCTGTGTTGACTCACTCATTCGTACGTACGAACGTTTAATCTGCATGTGATTTTAATTAATACGAAAAGAGTACCACTATTCAGTACCGAATTTTGAGTGAATAAAGGAATACTACCATTGTGTAAAGTTTAAATTTACATTACAATCTTAGAAGGGACACAAAAATGGACTCTCAGTAAATATTTTCTATTATCGTTTTTATCTATAACATTATCGTCTTAAAAATTCACCTTTTTATCACTCCATAAAACAATAACTATCTCTATCATTTCGAATATATTATTAGGACATATTGTAAATTGCTTTACATTTAGGTGTGTGTTTGTCGTCCACGGACAAGCCCGATAACCTCTACTAATCACTCCTTCTTTGGGGGTTTACCACCTAGTAGTAGTTTAATATGACCTGGTACCCCGTCTCTTTCTCCGTCGACACCTGCCGTCTCTCCCGCTTCTGTTCTAAAGAAAGGACACTCTATCGAGTCCTCTCCCCGAGGTCAAAACCTGACGTTTAAAGATTTTCTTTTAAGAGATTGATCTATTAGGTAGACACTTCTGTGTCGTCGGATGCCAATGTCACTTACTTAAATCTGTACACCGAAACACTTTTGGTAGGTCGGTTCGTAGTGGAGAGAGGGTGGTAGGGTGACGGGACGGGGGGTGTGTGTCTCAGTAAAAGAGTCTTATTACATTCCAGGTACTTCCGATGTCCTAGACAGACAGATGGATGGACGGATAGGTAGGTAGGTAGACAGAGATAAATCAAATTTTATGGTTGAGGAGTCGAAGGGACCACCGAGTCACCATTTCTTAGACCGACGTCACGTCCTCTGTCCCCAAGTCAGCCACTGGACCCTTCCAGGGTGAACGGAGCTCCTAGATTCGGGCGCGGGGTACCGACGACTCGGACACGAGACCTCGGGTCCTCGGTGGTGACGACTCGGGTCCACAGTGCCGACGAGTTCAGGCTTGCGGCATTTCGGGTGCTAGGGGTCGTTCTCTTCGGTGGGGTCACTCTTCGGACCCGGAGTGTCGACCTCTCTCCGGGGGCGGGCGACGTCGAGCTCCTTTCGCCTCGTCATTGTTTCTGGGTCGTGGCGGCATTCATTATTTACGTAAATATTTTTATTTTATGGTTAAGGCTCCCTGCGTAGTACCTTATCCTGTCCCTACTCTCTCAAGAGCCAGCAGAGAAAGTCACTGTCGTATCTCAGTAGTCGGTTTACAAGCTACCACTCGTTCAGAGGAGTGGAGAAATCTGGAGCCAACGTTTTGCTCTTTACAGGAGACCGGTCCTTCGTGGTATTTCACTTACAAAACGAAAAAGAATATGTGAGACGAGGACCACACCATCCATGTCGATAATGATGTAGGGATACTAAAATAAAATTAAAATTTAGGAGCCCATTCTTCATAAAGAAATTTTTTTTAAAAAAAAAATCAGAACGACACAAGGAAGGTTTTGTTTTAATTTTTATTTAAGATAATTAAATGTTCTCTATATCACATTACGAATACACGAACCAGGAGACTTTATCTAAAAAAGCAAAGTTGTGAATTTAATCCGTTTAGGGTCTCAGCCTGTACTGACTTCACTGAATGGTCGTCGTCGTCGACTCGGAGAGTCACGGAGCCAAAGATATATTCCTATTACCACGACCGGAGTGTCGTACCGTCCCCCTACTTTACTATCAATCGTGTCCCGGACCGGTGTCGGTCGCGAGTCAGGTCGAGTCAAGTCAAGTCAGCACAGGCTGAGAAACGTTGGGGTACCTGGCGTCGTGCGACCCGGAGGGACAGGTAGTGGTTGAGGGCTTCAGATGAGTTTGGGTACAGGTAACTCAGCCACTACGGTAGGTTGGTAGAGTAGGGCACAGTAGGGGAAGAGGAGGACGGGAGCTAGAAAGGGTCGTAGTCCCAGAAAAGGTTACTCAGTCAATGAACGTAGTTAGTCCATCGGTTTACGAGTCGTTTACAATAATAATAAAAAATTTAAGAGCCGACACAGTGTCCCGTACTCTAGAATCGAGGGTTGGTCCCTAGTTTGGGTGTAGGGGACGTAATTTTCGGACCTCAGAGTTGACGACCTGACGGTCCCTTCAGGGTAGTTTACAATTAGAAATTCGATAAAGTTAAAGAAGTAAACGGGAGAAGTGGAAGTTATGCAAACACACATGTGTGTGTATACTGTATATACTATTATGTATAATATGTACATATAAAATATTAGTATATATAATCCTAGAGTCCGTGTCCCAAATGTCAACCTTCCTTAAAGATCTAATTTAGGTTTGGACTGAATGGGGACTTATACATGTTACTAATGTAAACATAAAAAAGACAATGTGAGTTTACCCACTAGTCCAATCACTGTCTTCACTATAATTTTAAACTCTAAGGACTGTATCCCAACGTAAGAAAGATAAAAAGAAATTAAATTGTAATGAAATAAGGGGTCACCGAGTCTACCATTTCTTAAACGGACATTACGTCCTCTGGGTCCAGGTCAGGGACCCGGCCCTTCTAGGGGACCTCTTCCCTTACCGTTAGGTGAGGTCATAAGAACGGACCTCTCAAGACACCTGTCTCCTCGAACCGTCCGATGTCAGACACCTCAGTGTTTCTTCCCTGTGCTGACTCGTTCATCGCGAAAGTGAAAAGCGAATAAATTTGTTAGTATCGGCAAAAGGGAACTATAGTACTTGGTGAGGCATCGGGATTGAGAGTCATTTAATACCGAAGTGTTACGTCACGACGCGAGTCAGCACGGTCGAGAAACGCTGGGGTCCCTGACATCGGTTCCACCGAAGTACCAGTTCTCAGACGGACGGTCACTGAAGAGTTATTACACCGAAGTCAAGTCAAGTCAAGTCAACGAGTCGGCACAGGTTGAGAAACGCTGAGACACCTGACGTCGTACGGTCCGGAGGGACAGGTAGTGGTTGAGGGTCTCAAATGGGTTTGAGTACAGGTAACTCAGCCACTACGGTAGGTTGGTAGAGTAGGAGAGAAGGGGAAGAGGAGGACGGGAGTCAGAAAGGGACGTAGTCCCAGAAAAGTCTACTCAATCGAGAAGCGTAGTCCACCGGTTTCATAACCTCAAAGTCGAAGTTGTAGTCAGGAAGACCACTTATAAGTCCTGACTAAAGGAAATCCTACCTGACCAACCTAGAAGAACGTTAGGTTCCCTAAAGAACTAAGGACTAGAAAAGTATTTGATCTTTCAAATAAGTGAATTTAGAAATTACTTTTGGGTCTTCTTGGACGAAGGCCTTTATGTATTTAGAAGTGTACCATGTAAAAGTTAAAAGTCTACAATTAAAGTAATCGTACCTTAGATCAGAGTCTCAGGGACTTGCCCCCGAGTGTGAGATAAGATACGAGGTAGGGACTAGGTACCGTTCTAGGACCCATTCAGTGAACTGGAAGAAGATAAAGTCACACAGTTCGACGGTATTTTGACTCCTTTCGCACTGGAGTAATGTTTAGGCTATCTGAACTTTCGACATGAAACTACTTCTTAATAGTTTTCTCTTGGGATCGACCATTTCACATTTCTTAGTGTTATTACTTAAAATGATATTATTCATTCTACTGAAACTTTATGTCAGAAATCGTTTATTTCAGTACTTTTTCAAAGTTTCACAAAATAAACCCACTTTCTCCAATTTACTACCTTCTTCTTCGTAATAAAATCTTTTACGGACCACAAGTTTTGGTACCTAAGATCGTTGAATTAATATTCCTTGTCTTCTGATAGTCTTGGATTATTTGGAAATTCTTAATTTGTGTAAAGTAGAGCTCCGGTAAAAAGGAGGAAGAATATGTTACAGATGGTTCAAAATTTTACATAAATTGATGACATACTTTTCGGACCGTTTTCTTATGGTTAAGGGAATCGTATAAACCGGTAAATCTGACATCGAGCGACATAATGACTTATAAGAAAATTGACTGAAACATAATCAGGGAAAGGGGGATAAAGGTTGAGAGGATAATTGTATGTCAAATAAGGGTAAGTTCAAAAGCGGGTCCTTCTGTCTTACTACCACTATTAGTGCAAGTCATCTACTACAGAAAGAGTAGACGTCTCCCTTCCGTCGTGGTAAGGGACCGAGCGACACCGTCGGAGGGAAATTTAACGTGTCGACCAAGGGGGAAAGGATGGCGTAAGGTCTTCCGTATAGTCATTTTTGTCAAGGTGTCTACAAACAGACTCCGATAGTGTCTTCAGGACCCGTGGATGTTACACGGGTTTGTAAAAGGTAACAAAATTTTGTAGAAAAGACGTCTGACACAGTTTCGGTCTTTGTTCGTATTGGTTCGTTTCGGGAAAGATCGTCTCGAACAGTTAGTGTGTGAAACGGTGTAAGAGACTTTCTCATACGTTTATTATTGAACGTTGACAACGGGTCCGGGACATTTGTCTTCTAGTCTAAGACACGAGACGGAACCGTTCTTTTCTTTGACGTCGTAAAACAGTTCTAAAAATGTTTCAAAACCCGAAATGTAAATATTGACTATACCAGGAAAAAGACGATATGCCTTTTAACTTTTATACTCATTTAAAATCTAATTTTATGATGAACTTTCCTTTATATTAATTCTAACACGTAAATTTTTTACCAGTTCGTGATATCATCTCAGTTAATTTGAGACACAAGGTTGAGATTAGATCCCCTAAGATGCATAGAAAAAAAAGGAAGAAACAAAGACACCTAGATGCTTATTTCTAGACTAGAGAATCCTGGTCCATTGATTGTATTTTTTTTATTTTATTTTTCGCATCCCAGACTGTCAGATGTCTTCTACGTGCCCATGTAACCAAAGTCATTCTGATCCCAATCCTGCTCGTCACAAAAGGTATCCCCTTTTTTTCATGGCATCCTCCCCCTCTCATAAGTTCGTATGGTTTTTTTTAAGTCACCTTTGCATTTTCGTAATTCCATTCTGACCGATTCGTATATTCGTACTGTGCCTAAATCGCTAGCTCGTATATATAAGCAGAGGCTGTAATGAACTTTTCGTTTGCAGATTCGTCAAAGAACGCGCTCCTGTGAACGAGGGAGGTCTAGGGACAGGAGCCAGCGGTTTCCACGCCGGCGGGGGTGGGGTCTTGACGGGTGCCGAGGGGTCGCCGCCTGGCGCTCCGGTCCCGGTCGGGCGACGGGGCCCCGCGCTCTACGCTCCCCGCCCACCACCCCCATCCTTCCCCGTCTCCCCAGGGAGGACGCCCCTCCCCCGGAAGACTTCGGCCCCGGCGGGGGGCAGCCGATGCGTAGCCGAGACAGAGGCGGGACCAGCCCCGACCGTCGACGCCCGTGAGAAGCCCCGTGCGCGGGGCGCGGGGAGGTGCGAAGAGGCGATCCCAGGGTCGGGGCGGCCGCCGGTGCGCGCGCTTCCCAGCCGCCCTCCGGCCCGCGCGGCCCCGCCCCGGTCCCGACCCCCGCCCCGACCTCCGCCCCGGTCCGTCGCTCCGGGCCGGGAGCGCCGCGCCGCGTGCCGCTCCGCCGTCGCGCCGCCGCCTCCCTATGCGCCGCGGCATATATATTACGCCCCGCGTCCGAGCGCCGCGCCGCCGCCACAACCCTCGGAACGTCCGCGCCTCGGCAATCACATCAACCGCCGCCGCCGCCAGCCGCTGCCGTGTCGCGAGTCGCGTGTGCCCCGGGGTCGTCGTCGACATCGCCTCCGCGGGACGCCAGGGCCGGGGCCGCGCCGGTGGGAGCGAGAGAGCCGGAGGGACGGAGCGAGCGTGGTACCATCCACCCCGCGCCGCTCACGGCCGCGGCGCCGGCGGACGGGCGCGAGAGGGCTAGGACAGAGAAGGGCAGAAAGGGAGCGACCCACCGAAAAGGACCGAAGGCCCACAACGCGTCGGCGACGCCGAGTCCTGCGCGAGACCCAAACGTAGGGCCAAAGGAGCCGACCCGTCGGGATAAATGTAAAGCCGGGCAGCACCCCGGCCCCAACCGGCGCGGGCCGGGGCTCGCCCCCAAGACCGGTGCGGCCCCGGGGGCGTGGGTGGGCGAGTCGGCAGCGGGGGCACGACGGGATTCCCGCCCCCGGGCCCGCCCCGGCGCCGGTCTGGGGCCGAGCGCTCGCCGCCTCTTACTTACCCGGCCTCGCTCGGCCACCGCGTGCAGCGGCGCCGGCCCCGCGCCCCGGCGGCGGCAGGGGAGCCCCGCGAGGAGGGCGGAGGGAGGGCCCCCCGCGCCGCGCCCGCACCCAGCCCTTCCTTCCTCGGCCCCCCACCCCACCCCCGTCCTTCCGCGCCCCGCCCCCCGTCGCCCCCGCCTTCGCCGCCCGGCCGGCCGGCGGGACGGGCCCGCCCCGGGACGCCGCAGGGCCCCAGGCGCAGCGCCGCAGGCCGCGGGGACGTCTGGGCGGGGCGCGCCGCCATCTCCGCTCGCCCCGGCGCCCCGTGGCCCGCCCGGGGGGGCGCCCTCCGCGAGCCGGCACGATTGACCCCGCCCCCCGCCCCTCCTCGCGACCGCGCGCGGCGCCAGAGGTCACCTCTGCGCTTCAAACACGAGGCCCCCTCCACCGCCGCGCGTCCCGTCTTCGCCTACCCTCCGCTCCCCGCGCGAGCCCGGGGCGGGCGCCGCCCACACCCCCCCAGAGGGACCGGACCTTCCTCTCCGCGGGGCGTGGGACGAGGGCCCCGGTGGAGCGGGCCGTGAAAGACGCCGGGCGCGAGGGAGGGCAGGCTCCCCTCTACGGGAGGGGAGAGGCGGAGGAAACGCCGAGGGGCCGACGGTCTACGCGGGCACGCGGAGAGGCCCACACGGTAGGGGGCCGGCCGTCCCGACTGTAGTGGGGGGCGGAAAGACCGAGCCGCCCCGCCCCACCGACGAGAGCCGCCCCGGGGGCGTGGAGACGGGGCTCCGGCTGCGCCACACCGCCACTCGCACAGGGAGTCACAGCTCCGCCCGGCTGTCGGAGCTACATGTGAGAGTCTCCTGTGAAGGGGCCGCTCCACTGTCGAAAAGAACGCTCCACACCGGCCGTCGCGAAGGACAACATCCTCCGTCTCTGCATCGGGACCGTAATGTATTTAGGAGCACAAAGGAAGGAAGCGATACTTCTTTTGGCCGCACGACACAGACCCCATCCCTCCTCCCCTCCGCGTCAAGATTAAACTTTTTTTACAAAGGGGGGATTCAGTTATACAACCTTGTAGTGAGAAGGACACTTTCAAAAGTGAACGCTCAAGCTTATTTGACGGTAATCGAAAGATGATCCTGAACAAAACCTTGACCAAAGCAATCGGTAGGAAGTAATTTTATTTTTATGTATGATAGACAGGAACTCTAGGGTTTAGGGGTACCGACCTCCGGGTCCTAGTCGCAACGTCTCTCGTTCACTACGTTCCTCTCAATCGAAGCGCCGTAATGGCGGAGATCACTTCACAAATAATCCCCGTCGAGAATCTAGTGGGAATTTTCCCATCTCATTTACAGGAGATCGTCTCAAGTATCAAGAGAGTTTTTTTCCTCCCGTGTCGGAGTATTAATTGCATCAAAGACACATGAAGTCAAAACGTCAAAACATTGTCGAGTTAACATCCTGACAAGGTAGTAAGGGGGGTGGGGCCGAAAACTTAGTCCTATTAAACTGGTTCCTGTAAATCAACAAGATTTACTATCCGAAAATTGTTTATTGACGGATTAAAATCACTAACCTTTCGTACCTTTACTTCAACCATCCTATTGGGTAACGACACATATAAAAAGGTGAATTGACATAGAGCATTTTATCTATATTTTCGGACAATTAGGTTCGGTCACGGTAATACATTGCTGTCAAACCTCTAAACCTCACGGGCGTCGCCACGTGTTCCACGTGACTTCCGGACTGGACCGGGGCCAGGACCGACGTCCCGGCCGGCGCCGTCCAACCCAGGGAGCCACCTACCGGCGCCTCTCGCGCCGCAGGCACGTCATCCACCGCGAGAAGAAGGGTCTCGGCCCGGGACGCCGACGACGTCACCCGGACACCGGCGATCTCCGCGGTAAAGAGTCTACTACTTGACTGAGGATCAACCTGGGCGGCGTCTCGTCTCTCGGCCATCCGGGTCTCTTCTTTTGGTCTTCACTCTGGAACAGATTGAACAGTAGGAAACAAAAATTTTGTCGTATTTCTCAAGGGACGTAAGATTAACAAAGAGAATTTACTGTGCCAACTTTAAAAGTGTCGACTCTTTCTTGTGATAATTTTCTGAATTAACCTTTTCGATACGACTGAGGTCTGAGGGCACCCAACTTAATATTGGAAAAGAAAAAGACACGTCCGACTAGTCGACTGGCTTCTCGTCTAACGACCATTCACCCACTGATGTCCCTCAGAGCCATCTGGTCTTGATCCATCGGAGTCACGACCACTGAGAAGGGGGAGGGGAATCAGACTCGTCAAAAGATTCCGAAAATAAATTTACGTTTGTTGTTCCTCTTCATAAATCCAATTTACAATGAGGACCAGTCAGAACACCTCTATTACATTCCACCTTGATTCCTATGGGTGAACGATGTGAGATCTCACGAAGTACCCCACGACCCGAAACAAACCTTACTCTCCCGTACCTCGGCCGATGAGTTTTTACATCAAATCTTAAGAATGCGGGGAAACATTACGTGGCACTTTCGAACACGGACGACAAGATCTACCCTTACCCACTCCCCCTATCACTCCTGGTGGCATTAGTAGCGCTTCCCTTACTTCAATCACACCTAAAATCGCAAGTCACAAGGGACCTCCTGAAGAGCCCGAAAGACCGGAACCGTACACCGTACGGTCTAGAGTCAAGGGGTTAGTCCCTAGCTTGGACGCGGGGGGTTCAGCCCTCACGTCTCAGAAGTGGTGACTGCCGGTCCCCTCAGGGACCTCCCCAAAAGACTCTACCAAAGAGAAGTCCTTTGGTCCTGACGGAAACCTCATGAGACTTACGGCACCTCTCTCTTGAGAGACCAATGGTCCCTAACGGGTAAAGACCATTGGTGGAGAGGACAACGACATCTCTAACGCGTCCTTCCCTGTTAGAAGGGAACAGTCTAACCCGGACCGCGATTTGACAACTTCGAATCGGAAATTTTCGCACCCCTAAAACACCAAAATACCTTGACCAACGGACACCACTGTAAACGAGACGAGACACACTTCCAGGTAGGTCGCACTGACGACACCCGAAACAAAGTCGTCTATTTCTCGTCCGCCAAAGACAATTGAACGTGTTGAACCGAACGAAACCGTTCAAGTCCCCAGCCCGCACGACACTGACCCAACCCACTTCTGTAAGTAAGATTTTCCATTTGAACACAAAAGTCTTAAGTTCCTTCGAAAGAGGGACAAACTGTTTCTACCACTACCGTGGTAGTGTTGGTTCCTTGAGCCTTGGCAGTACTCCAGCGACCCGGTCTTGGGCTGTCTTCGGCTTAACGTCCTGTACTAGTTGCTCCACCTGCGGCTACCACTCCCGAGCCCCCGACACCTGCCACGGGCACACACACTCAGTTCGAATCTGGACAGTGGTCCAACGGAAGGTCCGCAGCCCTCGTTCCGTCCACACGTCTCGCGGAAAGACACCAAAGGAATCCGACAGCCGTAGTGCCCGGACGGAGATCGGGAGGAGCGATAGGTCTTGCGGAGGACCTAGTCTCGTGTCGCAACAAGAAAAGACGAACGGTACTGGACATCGGGTCAGAAAATAGTCGACCGGGTACTCAGACGTGACTCATGATACCCCTTTCATTTTTATATATCGGTATCTGGAAAATTCTTTCGAACCAGCAGAGTCCTCTGTTTGGGGCTCACTTCACCCCCTTCTTGGAATCTACAATGACATCTCTTCACTCATGTCACCCTCGACAGTCACACAAATAACTTCTCTTACAGTCCCTAACGCACTCCGAACCTCCACCCCACGTACTGCTGGCTCCCCTGGGTGATCCTCCGACGCCTCGGTCTTCCTCGAACAGCAAGCCAGCGAACAAGAGACCTGAGGTCTTGTCACCTGTCCTCTGGAAAAATGACGAACGAAGATAGTCATTCATCAAAAATTAGTGAGGGGAGAGGGGAGTCTCTTTTTGGTACACGAAACCTTTATTATAATTTAATCATTCACACTAAATATAATATGTAAATTCATTTAATTAGTAGATATTTGTATTGTAACATCTTGTAATCATTTAAAACTTTTCTACTTTATCCTTAATTGTCAAACCCAGATCTGAAAGAACTAGTCGAACTATGATCGGTAAATTTTATATTTCATACCATATTACACTATTTTGTCTTAATATGACGACCAGTGTATATAAATCTTCGTCCCCAAACCCCAGTGGAGAAATTGTCACCAAATTCGGGTAAACTCGATGAAGATTTCTGACAAAAGTAGCAATTATGAAACCCCTTTCTCCAAATAAGTATCAAGACAGAGTAAACTAACGATTCCACTAGTTGGTAGACCCTTGTATCACACCGAGAGAATGTCAGATCGGGTCCTTCGACAGACCCCTGACCGTGTTACATAATCCGGGAGACTAACACACCTTGTTCCTCCCCTTCAACAGAATTCGACATCTTAGATTGTAAACGGTACTCACTTATGCAACTACGACTTCTGTAACGACATCCCGGTATTCTCCAGTAAAGTCTGATGACCAAAGACAGACGGTACTTGCAGTCATTACGAAATTTAAAAACCTCCGGTTTTACGAAACTCCCTTAGACACTTAATGATGAAACAAAATTTCCATGACCACTTTTTCTCACTGAAGGGTATTCCGAAAAAAAGGAAGATTAAATTAAAAATAAAGATAAATCAAGTCCAACGTGACGACTAGACCACCGAACGGAGACCACATAAGTAGAGTGACAACCAAAGTTTCCTCCTCAAACCTTATGACCAGTGTCTTGTCTAAGACGACTGTCAAAGGACTAACAATTACTAGACTCGACTCTTTTATGAAGACTCGGTACGTGAATGAATCATCCTTTATTTCTATGACAACCCTCTTTTGGCGACCACTGAAGGGTATTTCGTAGACTCTCCGCGGAGGACCTCTTCCGAAAGGTCGTGAGCTCCGAGGACAGTACTCTCGGTGGAAAGGGGTGAGTGCAGAAAGGGATGAACGAAAGAAGGAACTTTGGGAACCACCGAGTCACTACCCGGAAAAGGTCGTAATGGCCACATCCGTCTCAAGCTCGACTCCCGAGAGGGACTGAACCCCCTTCCGTTAGAGTCCACGGAGGGAGCCCTCACCTTTCTACTTCGGTCGCGACGGCACCCGAAAAAAAAGGACAACTTGACATGGTCGGAAGGTCACCGGTTCTTCGACACACGTCGAAGGAAACGTAGTAATTTACGAGAGGACCCGTAACTAATGATCAAACTTAACGTACTTAGTACACTTTAACGGGACACTTCAAAAACTTATCAAATCTGGCTTCTATTATGTTGGACTATTTCGTCAAGTGGTCACACAGAATGGTTTACGAATGACAAGATATTTTACTATAATTTCAATAGATAACTCATCGCTATTGACCTCGTGAATAAAGTGTGTTCGAAACAAAAAATTAAACTCCATTACCGTGGTAACTGAAGGGTCTTAAAAACTGATACTACCGATCTTTTTACTTTCTGTGGCTGTCACTCCTTCTCTAGGCGCTCCGTAAGGCTCAGAAACTATTCCATTGGGACACAGACGCAACGACTTTATACTGAAACACCGGTAAAGATTTGCGAAAGTGTACGAAAAGATCAATTTTGTGAAATGGACGGACGGACTCGGAGATTAGAGTGAAAGTTTATGAGGCCTGAGTGACGTCACTGGAATGGTGTGCTGTCACTCGCACCACTTGCCGTCTCCTTAACACTCGGCCCACAAACTGGCAACGTCAAACGAGACGGAAAGTTCTTCGGGGACGCCAAAGACCTGACGACAGACGTACACACGTCACCACCTCCCCCCGATCTCTCAACCGTCCATGTGTGCCGTCACCGAGCCAGTCTCGGGACGGACGGGCGCCGCGACTCAGGGACGACCATTGGTGGCGCCGCACAAGCGTCCTACCGTTGCCAATGTAGTCGCGGCGTCTCGAGGCGGTGCAGTACTGTTTGGACCCTCTCTTTGACTGTCTACTCCTTCAGCTGCTCTACTAGTCTCTTCGACTGTAGCTACCTCTGCCTGTTCAGTTGATGCTTCCATTTTGCGGTGCAAAGGAATCGGACGAAACATTGCCAGGAGGGAAGTCCTAGACACTCGTTCAATTGATGACGTTGCTCCCGAAAAAGGGAATACGTCTCATCTCTACAATGGAAGTAATTTCGACGAAGACTTCTATTGGTCTTCAATACTAATAAACAGAAAAGTCTTAAGCATGTCTACTACTGACGTTTTACTTCTGGATGAAAGTTGAGGAAAAAGGGGGGAGATCTTCTTAGTTTAACTTAGAAAATGAATGGAGAACGTTTTTTTTTTTTTTTTCAAGTAAATGAGTAAGACAAAGATATATCGTTTTGACTTACAGTTTTCATGGAAGACAGGTGTGTGTGTGTTAGACGTACATGGCCAACCACCAGGACAGGGGATTTCTGGTTCGACGTGTAGTCAAAAGGCTATATTTATGAGCAGGATGGAATTGTTATTCCTTCGTGAAGCACCTGAGGACCGTCCAGGTAGACGAGCACTAATCACTGTGACAAACCCGACCGGTCAAAAAGTACGTACGCCGAACTGTTAACTCGTATCAGTCCGCAAACATAATTTTTACTTTTTCACTTTTTTTGTTTAAGTTTTGGATGAGTCTCCCCAAGATCAAGTTTAACAATCATATTTAACAACATCGCCCAAATGACTCTTCTCCGTAAATCTTAACCAAGCGGAGTCCTACGGCACACCCGTCGACAGGTCCGTCTCGAGGGGACGACGTCCCGGCCGGAGAGATTGCGGGGGGCCGCTGGCACTGCGCGCGACCGCCGCACGGACAGACACAGACGTCGCAACAGGCGCAACACGACTCACCTTACCCACAGTCCGATAGTGGTAAGTATGTTTAAAAATTTTTCTTTGAAAATAGTTCCCTCGTAGAAACCTGAGAGACAAAAATTTTGGAAGACTTGGTACTGAACCTCGGCCGTCTCATCCGACACCGACACCTGAAGTCGTGTTGGCAGTAGTAACGACAAGTTCTTTAAATGTCAAACGCAGGTAAGGTTCAACATTTACGATCAGAAAAAAAAAAAAAAGGTTATTTTTCTGGTAATTGAATTTCACCACAATTTACGAAACATTTCGAGTCTGGATTTACCCCTGCTCGGTCAGCCTCCCCTCCGGTCACATGGAAATTTTTATGGGAACCGGGTCATAACCCATGGGGGGTGGGTGTGTCTGTGCGTAGGGTCGTGGTTGGTGACTCGAGCTCTGGAAAGGGGTTTGGTTCGTCTATGACTACCGAAGCAGAACAATACCTGTACATCCCGGTGAACATGAAAGTGACCCCCCTCCCTTCACCTAGTACCATTGAATGACCAACAAGTCCGTCGTCTCGAGAATTTACTTCCTTTTTTGTTTCGGGTGAAAGAGTTCGTACACAAATCCCCAAGAATAATTAACACGACGACCAATGTACAACATGCATTGAAACTCTGGTTGACACGTTCTCTACTAGGTCACACAGACACTGACTTGGGAACGACACACACCACCTTCGTCACCAGTGAAAAGATTCGGTCAGAGAAGTACGGATTTCCTATGGTGGTCAGTGGAAAACTACGTGTTAAAAATTAAATACTAACATGAATTGAACTGAAGTGAGGAGGGGCGGGGGACGGGGGTTATCTTGGTTAAGATTGGAGGTTGAACTTTCATTTTGAGGTCGGGTCTCCCTTAAAACATAAAGAAATGTCTTGACATTGACTTCGATTCCTCTACGACCATGACTGGAACCGCCACGCTAACCAGACGGATTTGCGGGGGACTTTTCCTTAACCTAAGTCACGTCTCGAGAAAGACTTCCGACTCACACGTAAAAAGTCCCACAATTGACCACCGTACAATAATCCTCTAACCCAAAACTCATAAGGACATACCCTCCAGACTGACGGGTCCTTGTCGTCGTCCGACGGTCACTCCGTCACCCTGCGCGAGACGTCGGGCAGCCCACGGAAGTCCCAACCAAATACCTCTGGGACACGGAGAGCAGACGAGGGACGGAGAGACCGCAAAACGTCGCGGGAGTAAAAGGGGCGGTCTCCCCACCCAGGCTCGGTGCCTCTCCTCGGGCGGGGAGGCGAACCGACGACGAGAGACCCGACCCACCAACCATCTTCTCTCCAACCGCAGCACCCGCTCCGAACCGAAGACATTGAGGGACTTAGACCTTCCTTGCAGTCATGGTACCTCCAAAAGAGGGCCACTCTATCCTTACCCCAAAGACCAAGTTCCTTAACCTATTGGACCTACAAAGAACGGTCCTCCAGTTCATCGTTCTGACAACTGGGCAAGAGTCCGGACACCGGCTACTAGAGAACCATCGAAATTTTTCCCATTTCCTGCTAAACCGAACAAAAAGTCCTTGAAACGGAAGACAGGACCGGGAGAGCGGTACCCCACCTGAGACACAACCAGGGCATCCGAAAGGATTTTCTGATGGGAACTTCGGTCCAAGGATTCACCGACCGGTCCTAGGACAAACCCTCGGCCTTTGCATGGGGGTTCCCCACGACTCAAGGTCAAACCGGAGTTCCCCTTCGGATCAGGTGACCCCGGAAAGACCGGAACCCCTGTTGGTCGGGGGATCCCAATCCACAGGGGTCAGGTGCCCCCGAACACTCCTGTATTCGACCCGCTCCCCCGCGCTGAGACTTTGAACCGGTCTTGGAAGGGCATTTGAGACCGGGGTGAAGATTGACGAGATATTTGTGTCTATGTATATAAATATATATATATGTCTCACTGACTGACCGTAGGCGAACTTGGACTCTGAACGGTATTTTTTGACGACTCGGGAACCGCGCGTGCGAGTCGAAGCAGGAGGTAGACAAGCCCCATCCACAGCTCGTTTGCACAGAACTATAAAGTCTACTCAAAGACTACGTGACAACGGTTCCTTCCGAAAAAAAAAAAAGGACTAAAAAACTGTTTGCTTAAAAAACGTGTGAAATTTAACCACTGAAAACCGTTGAAAGTTTGTGTGACTTTTGATCGACGACATGTATAAAAATATGGGAGAAATATTCGCGTACAAACTGACATGAGCACTGGTGCAGCACTGCGCCCCGACAGGTCAGCCGGACCGCACCGAGCCCGGCAGCCTCTTCGCCACACTGATCGCCGGGGAGTCGTCAGGGCCCTTGAAGGAGGACTTGTCTCACTTAAACCAGTTCCGACGAGGACCAAGTAAGTCGGCAAAAGTCGTAAACTTCATTAATGACATATAAGATTTATGTGGGTAGGAAAACCGTCACTGATCTAAAGGTGCTTACACAGAATGATATAGGAAGTCGACCGTCAATGAGAATCGAGAATGACTGGGGAACTTCGACAAGACGTCCTCTGTCTTCGAGAAACGTCAGACATAGGGAGCCTCCTTCTTCCATCACCGCACCCACCTCACACACAAGAAAGAGGTCTAAATAATATTACAAGTAATTTGTGCAGACATCGGTTCTACCACCCCCAGGAGAACAATGCCTTCACTGGGAAGTGGCACCGCTAAACACTTCCTCTACGTGAACTTGCGACGACACTTAGAACTCTATTTGACGAACCTCTAAACTGGCGGAGAGACTACCCCCTGGTTGAGATACCTTTAACATTTATTCAAAATAAATATTTGGACCGTGACATAAGTTATTTGTAAAGACGTCGGAAAGTAGAGATTGACGCTTGAGACCTCCAAAAATCGGGGGCGACGGCAGGCAAGGCAAACGAGTCACTTGTCCGACACGGACGCGCGGTCATGCCACCGCCTCCCCGGTCTCGGCGGAGTCTCTGCAGGGCGAGACCGGAATCGGACCAAAATTTCAAGTCCAGACCCCTGAATCGGACCGCCACGTCACCGATTCCGGGAGGGAAGGGTCCCGTCCCTCGACCCAAGTTTGGGACCGGTCTCTTGATCTGGGGTATACGACGTTACTTTACTTCGGGCCTCGCCGGTCTGTAGGTTTTTTTACGTCAAGTCCCCAATCATCGACTGTGACATGGGACCGTAAAAGGACACAGACACAAACGAAACACACCTTTTAAGTGTGGCACCTTTCTAAAAGGAGAAATTGGAGTTCCAATTAAGTTCAGAGAAATCTTTAACACACTTCTTCATGTGAAATCTTTAATCTACCCCCAATTTATAATCGACCCTTAAATGTCAACGTATTCGTCGCCGAAGACGGGTTCAGGGCTCGTCCTGTCGACTTCTTGCCGCCCCCGGCCCACCACCCGGGCCCTCTCCCCGGCCCCCGCCCCACGTCAAGGGTGACTCTTGAAGCCTCACCTTTGGACCGGGATTGGTCATAACGGGATTGTCGCACCGGGGGCTGGGACAGAGCTCTGACGCAGGAGTTCGTCCTCGTCGTAGACCGACGGGGGACACAAACGTCTTCCCGGAAGGCGTCCGACGGAGCGGAGGAATTGTTTCGCGCGCTCTCGACTCTTCCGCCCTTACCAGCGTCCAATTCCCGGGCTCTGCGCGACCCTCGGAGGCGGAGACGTGGTGGTTGGGGACAGGCGTCCCCCTGGCTCGACAGACGACTCTGGAGTCCGGACCGGGCGTCGGGTGCCTGTCCAAGAAAGGGAGAGATGCGGAGTCAAGTTTTTCTAATAACCTGGAACTCAGCGAGTCAGTACAGACTGACGTCGGATGGTCCGGGGAGACAGGTACCCTAAGAGGTCCGTTCTTCTGCTCGTCCACCGGCAAAGGACGAGGTCCCCTGGAAGGCTGCGTCCCCAGATTGGGTACAGGACGTGACGTCCGCCTCAGAAACGGGGACTCGGCGGTCCCTTCGGTCCATGGAAGATGGACACCGGAAGATCCTAAGACTGGTTGGGTCGAACCGTAGCGAACCATGACTTTGTCTTTAACGTCGGATTTCCCACCCTCCGTTTCCTCATATCCGCACAACATATGAACCTCTACTATTTACCCTAAAATTTTCAGAGTCGTCGAATTACAACCCCCACCTCGTCGCCCAAGACAAGTCAGCGAGTCAGTACAGGCTGAGACGCTGGGGCACCTCGTCTCCCATTCAAAACAACAATTCTGACACCCTACATTATGACCTTGCGCCCAGTTCCTTTGACTAGTACTTCGGTGAAGGGAGGAGGACCGCCCTGTTTTCATCCTTCGGCGGTAAGTGACGGACTCCCTCTAAGTCAGGTTCACTGTTGCAGTAGACCAAAAAGTCGGCAAAACCAAGTCCTTCTTGTTGCGCGCGCGCGCGCGTGTGTGTGTGTGTGTGTGTGTGTGTGAAGGTTAGACTCACTTGAAGGGGCCCGGGACACCCGACGACGTAGGTCACTGAGTCCTACGGAATCTTCCTTTATTTTGAGGTTCAAAAAATATCGAACGGCGAAGAGAGGGTGGCGGAGTCGGGACACGGCCCCGCCCTCCTCGGCGAGCGGCCTTGGGCGCCCCCCCGACCGCGTCGGGTCCTCGACCCCGGGGTGACTGGTAGCGACTCGGGCCCAATCTCTTCTGCCGCCGTCAGAGGGCGCAGTCTTAGTGACCGCAAGACGGACACAGTCGACGGAGCCTTCGCTCCCACATAACTGAAAGCAAGAAACTGACACGGAACTCCGGACACCCTAGAATCAAGGGGTTGGTTCCCAACTTGGGAGCAGGGACGTAAACCTCACACCTCAGAACTCGGGACCTGGCGGTCCCCTCAGGGTCGTTTCCGGTGTGAAAAATCAAAACAAAAGTGGAAATGTTTCTATGTTCCCTTTGGGGTCTCAAAGGAGGAGATCATTCCACTAGAGTATTTGCAAGACAATATTACACTATTGGAAAAATAGGACCGACGCATATTCGTACATATCAAACAAAAATTTGAAAAAGAAAGGGAAAGACTCAGAATTATATGGGAAGTTCAACCCTAAAAGAAAAAAACAATAATACAAAACATCAATTAAAAAGGGGGGTGTCTGACTATCGTCTCAGTTATAAACTCTATTACCTAATGCAAACTTTTCGTCTTTTGTTCACTCTTTGATTAATATTTTACTATCATGAAATCAATTTCCTGATCAAGTATATCACACTAGTAATATTTGTTTGTCTTTATTCACTTCTGTTTGATATTCTACTATTGTAGAGGGATTTCCCTGGTCGTGTGTGTAACGTAAAGGTTACGTTCTTGGGTATAGACCACTAAGAGTCTGAAAAGGTACCGTTCTTTGAATAATTGGAGTTTTCCGTCCGGGTAAAAATATTTTCATAAAAAGACTAAGATTATTTTTACGATAAATAACATATTCCAAACACTATAAAGTGACCATTGAGTCGTCCACGTCCTCTACGATCAAGCTAGCGACGAAACCCTTCCAGGGGACCTCCTCCCGTACCGTTGGGTGAGGTCGTAAGAACAGACCTCTTAGGGTATCTGTCTCCTCGGACCGCCCGATGTCAGGTACCCAAGTGTTCTCGGTCTGTGGTCACTCGTTGATTTGGTGGTAAAAAGACTAAGATTATTTTTACGACAAATAACATATTCTAAACACTATTGTTGACTGGGGTGATGGGACATTTTCTATCAATTGTGAAACATAAAGGAAGGTCTTAAAAAAGGTAGCATACCTATGTCTCTATATAAACTATTTTGATTCTAGATATACACATAAATTTTTGTAATTCCTATTGTAAGAATGTATATTAGTGTATAACGTGTATATATACATAGTATCAGAAAAAGTAGGAAATGTGAAAAAGGTTCTATGTTCAGTACAGTGTGTTGCAAGTATGAACGTCTCGTGTGTCGAGTCATCAACAATTGTGTGAGTGTCGCAACATATTGGCAGTTGCGACTAAAATCAAAAGTAGCGGGTTTTCTTAGGGACTCGGACAATCGCCAGGGAGGGGTGGGGGGAAGGGTCAGGACCCTCAGTGATTAGATGAAAGACACAACTACCTAAACGGACAAGACCTATAATATATTTATCTTATTATATAAGTGTAAAATTTTTAAGAGAAAGTGAAAAATATGACTTGTAAAGAGGTATATGAATTTAAGAACCTATATTAAAAATTCCTCGACCGAGATAGTTCTATCGTAGTAAATGAAGTAGAGGGTTATTTCCGGTAAACCGTGTAATACAAAACTCGTCAACATTCGTACTCTTGCAACAACCTTCCACTTGGAACGTAGGTACATCGGAGATGGGCAACTGGATGAATTCGGACTACCTCGACCGGGGCCTGGACATTGGGACGAGGTGTTCCGTCGGGAACCGGCAAGTGTAAAAGTGTGTGGGAGGACTTCAGAAGTCAGAAGTATAAACGGAAAAAAACCCTTTGGTCAGACTCTCCTTAGTTGTCCTACGACACTTTAAGTGGGTCCAAGGTGTAAATTTGTCTATGGACGTAAGTTTAGGACAGAAGGGCACACCACACTGAAAACGGTTCACGACTCAGACGGAGTCACAGAAGTCCCGCCGACATTTTCACGCACTCTCCGACGTGTAGGTGACGGTAGGTCCGCTCGTGTGCACACGTGCGAGTCGCCGAGCCACCACGGGACGAGACGCTGGGGCACCTGACGGCGGACGGGCCGAGGAGGCAGGTACCCTAGGAGGTCCGTCCTCGTGGCCTCACCTAACGGTAAAGGAGGAGGTCACCTACCACGACTTTTTGTGCGACAAGAGGAAGGCGTGTCCCACTTAAGACTACGGTGTCTTCTTTTACTCCCGTCCGAAAGACGAATGAGACCAACTAGGTCGAGTGCAACCAAGAACCCCTAACAGTGAAGGAAGGAAACAGATTTCGTGTGTCTGGATTCGGAGACGAGGAGTGGCGAGGCCTACGGGATTACCATCAGCGGTCGGAGAGCAGGGGCCCACGGACAGGGGGTCTCAGGCCGTCGAGACAACCGGGGAGCCGGTCCGGTCCGGGCTCCCGTGGGGGTGCCCTTCTCGACGCCGTGGGAACTCCTGAACAACCACCCTGTCACTACCTCTCGGGCAAGAAAAATAAAAAAAAGTCTATTAATAAAAAATTACAATTTAAATAAAAAATTACCTTCCTATCAACGAGATGTCCTAACACAACAAAGACGGCTTATCGTTGCACTCAGTCGGCGTCATGTGTCTACGGGGGAGGACTCGTGGGGACGGGCAGAGGGAGGGGGAGTTGGGGAGGTCCGACGATGTCTCGGGCCCAAACTCAAGGGACCCAGACGTCGTCTCTGGGGCAAGAACAACTTCCGGGACCTGGGGCTGTCCCCTCCGGGGACGAGTCCGCGAGAGAAATGGCCATCGGAGGGCAGGTGAGGTGGGGTAGAACGACGAGGGAGAGGAGACCCGGGGGACCCCGGGAGGGGTCGAGACCGATCAGGAACTCTTTATAAGGGACGGGGGTCGGTCCTCGGGTAGAGGGATGATGCCGACCCGGGGCGGTTTTGCACCCCTCGGTGGACCAGTGCGGAGGGGAGGAGAGAAGAGGCGGAGGCAGAAGCAGAAGTCGACCGTCCGCAGTGCGTCGTAGGGACCCGAGGGTGGCGGACTAAGGTTGAGTCCCAGTCTCTGTGAGGGGTCTGGGGTCTTCACTCACTACGAGGTCACCAACCGAGTTTCGATGACTCGAGTAGGAAAGACTCCCCAGGGTCTCCCCTCGAGTCCCACACCCACGTCGACAAGTTTGTCCCGTTTAAGAAAGTGCCTCGGAACGTTTGGTGTCGGACCCGAAGGGAAAGTCCGACGGTGGACACTGGTCCCTCCTTAAGTCTTGGATGAAGAAACGACAAAGGATCACCCTCTCGGACGAGTCCTCTCCTTTTCCCTCTCACGGCGGAAGACCGACCAACAAGAGCCCAGATCTCGGGTCTTAATTGAAGCTTTATCACCTTCCAAGCCCTTCTAGACGACCTCTTCGCCATCCGATGGGTGGGGTCATGAGAACCCGAAGGGACCACCGAGTCGACCACGTCTTAGACGGACGTCACACCCTCTGGACCCAAGCTAGGGACCCAACTCTTCTAGGGGACCTCTTCCCTTTCCGATGGGTGGGGTCATAAGAACGGACCTCTTAAGGTCCCTGACATGGCAGGCACTCCAGTGTTTCTCAGCCTGTGCTGACTCGCTGTAAGTGAAGCGAAAAGGCGGAGGTGGAAAACCCTTAGGAGACGTCCGACAAGGATCTTTGCAATAATCTATGTTGAATACTTACACGACTACTCGTTGTGCACAGTCGAGCTCATGTGTTCGCCCTACGTCCGTCGCTCCTACGTTTCGGTAGTGGTCTCCCGAACACTGTGTCACGAGCATCGACGCTGCCTTAGGCCGTCTGCTGTCACACAGACTTGGTGTACTCCTTGTCAGAGCAACAGACACACACACACACCTTGTAACTGACGCAGGTCGGTAATCTGTAAAGTGTAACGAACCTACGGTTATTTATGCTTTTGAATCTATTTTCCCTCTTAAAGGACCTCTTGGCTGAGTTCGTCGTCTTTCACATTTTGTTTGCCTGGTGATTTCCCTATATTAATCTTCAATTTTGTAGAGACGCACACGACCCGTGACAGTCTGACACGGGATGCGGAGGTCACTCACTACTCCGGAACCAGAGCAGGGGAACTTAGATTCTCTTGTGCTACTGATAAAAAAAAAAGTAATTATAAACAAACCGACACAACCCAGCACCAACCCCGTGCACCCCAAATCAGGGGACTCGTCCCCACCTTGGGCCCGGGGACACAGCCCTCGTACCCCAGAATCGGAAGCCTCGTCGTAGTCACGGGGACCCCGTGCCACCGGTGAAGCTCGCTACCCTATGTGCCCCTCCCCAACGACCAAAGACCAGGGTACACACAAAGGTCAAGACGGGTACCCTGTAAGACCTTCGGGACTCTCGAGGTACGACCTCTCCGGTGTACATCTGCTAAGTCACCTGCCAGGCAACCCGGATTAGAAAAATAGACGCCAACAGTGGCTCCACGGGCTATCCAACTCCGGACGTCGGAGGTCCGGTCCGGTAAACGGTCGATAAGTCGTTTGACTCATTGGAGACAGCCCTTCTGGGGGACCTCCTACCGTACCGTCGGGTGAGGTCAGAAGAACGGACCTCTTAGGGCACCTGTCTCCTCGGACCGCCCGATGTCAGGTATCCGAACGCTTCTCAGTCTGTGCTGACTTCGTCGACTCGTTGGAGTCAACTGGAGTCCACCTCGTCTTCTTAGTGGGTAGACTTGAGACGGACTTAAGGAGTGGGCGTTTTAGTCCGCTATTTTGCCATCAATTCAGTGATTATAAACCCAAGTAAACAAAACTTCATTGTCTATTGTTTCGGTGGTGGTTTTTATCTTGTCTAGGAAGGTCCCTTATTTTTTTCTCTCTGATACAATCTTGTCCAAGAGGTGCGGTCTAGTCTTATGTTCTCTCCTTCCTTCTACTGCCCGGCCAGACATGTGGATCTACGTTTTTATATGGTTGGGTCCACAAGTTGGGTCGGGACGTCATATGACTTCTTTGACGTAGACACCTGTACAACCAACATTAGGTTACTAGGTCTCTAACAAAGTGTACCTTCCGCTGTCTCAGCATGGTTCCCCTCATTTCCGACTTGTCGCCTCGACCTCCTTCCCGTCCACGGGGTCCTGAGCCCGAGAAGACCCCGACCCTGGGGCGACGACACACGCCGGAGGCCGAGAGAGCGGAGCGTGTGACGGACAGGAAGGTCGGAAGGAGCGTCGGGCCGAAGGGGACGGGATCCTTGACACCGACGGCGGGGAGGACTCAGACGTCATCGCGTCCCACCTCTGGTGGACACAGCCGGGTGGAAGGGTGTAAGACCCGTCCCCAAGGCGACGTCAAACGGAGGAGAACTTGAGAGGTCGACACGGTCCACCCTCTGAGACCCGTTGCCCGACACATAATCAAAGGACAACGATGCATTGTTCATGTCCGAGACGCCGAATTTTGTCGCGTAATAGAATGCCAGGACCTCCAGTCTTCAGACTTGAGTGAAAAATTTTTTTTCATTATAAATAACCTCATGTCAACGAAATGTTATAACACAATAAAAAACGAGAAACCGTTTTACTTAGTAAAGATGTACGTCTATGTCGAGGAGAAAGAAAATTAAAGGAGGGGCAAATCCAGTGCCGTCTCCTAATTCGTCTCCAGGGACGCGATAAGTCTTGTAGGAATAATCGACAGATAAAATACGTCTCATGGTTATCACACATAAACAGTCGGGTTCGGAGGGTTCAGGAGGGTGGGGGAGGGGAGTCGTAGGTATGTACATAAGAGACAGACGCAGAGGGAAAGACGACACGTTTACTCTAGTGGATGCACTAGAAGGTCCAAAGTGTACACACGTAATCATATACCATAAACAGAAAGAGAAAGACTGAAGTGAAACGTGCTGTGGGAGATCCGAGTAGGCGTCGAGACGTTTACCGGGTCAAAACGAGGAAAAATACCGACTCGTCGTGAGGTGGCATACATACGTGGTGTCGGCGAAATAGGTAGGCGACAGCTACCCGGAAATCCAACGAGGGTACAGGACCAAACTTCAATGCACGTGCTCCGATTTTAGTGCCACAGGCGTCCTGACCAAAGAAGACCTTCGGAGTCCTCCCTTAGGCGAAGGAACGGAGAAGGTCGAAGGTCTCCAGCGGACATAAGGAGCCGAGTACCGGGGAAGGAGACATTCTCGTCGCAGAAGTTTAGAGAGAGATGCCGGGACGAAGACAATAGTGTAGAAGAGACTGACACTGAAAGGATGGAAGGAGAATATTCTGGAAGCACTAAGCAAAACCAGGTAGACCTGTTAGGTCCTACAAGAAAGGTGGAGTCCTAGGAAGTGGTGTAGACGTCAGAGAAAGGTACATCACCTCGTAAAGGTGTTCAAGGTCCTTGACCTACACCCGGAGCAACCCCCGGTGATAGGACAGACGGGATCTGCCACCAACCGCACCGAAGCTAGTCGAAGAGGGGAGACCTGGTCAAGGGTTGGTGATCCTTCGCCCCGACGAGATTTCAGTCCCGTCAAAGGTGTCTTCGGAGTCCACACTCTCCTCCCGAGCCTCCTGCCCTTGTGACGGGTACCTCCCACCTTCGAAGGGGAAGTCCCCGTAAATACAGGTCAGTAGCAGACTTGATCTCTACACTTCCGCGAGCACTAGGGAAGGAACGGGAAGTACGTTAGAGTTGATATAATAAAATTGGTTGTGACTTTATCGTGAATCAGCCACGGTTCACAACCAAATTCGGGAACTGTGTCTCAGTGAGTACATTAGACGTTGTGTAAAAAGTTGAAGTCACCTCTGTCTTCGGTGATTATTCTCTCCAGCACCCCCTTTGAACAAGGGAAAATACCGATTCGTTATACGGTGACAAACGTCTCCGGGGTCAGACAACAAGCAAGTAGACGACTACCCGTTGACCCACCAAGGGTAGAAAACGGAGGGGGAACTAGAGGTCACTGCGTACCTAGTTTCTTTTCCCGGGATCACCCGCTACGACTGTAGGGTTCACTCTTCCTACCTGTCTACACGGGTCCCCGGGACACGGGACGGGCGACAAACCCCCCGTCACGACTCTCGGGCCTACAACCGGAGTCCTGTGGGTCGAGACTCAGGACTGAGACGACGGACCCAAGGGCCCTGGGGGACGGCTCACCTCGGCCGGCACGGCCCCACAGTCCTCCGAGACACCTACGCTCCTGGGGAGCCGTCCGGCTCGTCGAGTCGTCCGCCCGTCGACGACGTCGACGAAGGGTCTGAGTGCACCTCTCAATCAGAGACCCGGAGCACGCTCGTCGGACGAACGCAGACGGAGGACGGAGGAGGAAGATCAGACGACCAGCTCCGCCCAACGGCGACGAGACTTGGTGAAAGGGGAGGACCCGAGGACCCAGCTCGACCCGACCCTTGAACTAAGAGGACGAAGGTTTGAAGTCTGAGGAAGGAGACTTTACTGCACTCCCCTACGGAAGACAGTTCAACGATACCTTTCCACTCCCCGTCCGAGAAACACTTTGTCTGGGTACACTCGTAGGTCCACGTTTGGACGCGTGTCGACACGTGTGTACCCGTCCCGCCGGCGGCTCTGTCTCGTCGCCTCTCCTGGGAGCGAGGGGGGCGGTCGACCACGTGCGAGAAGGGAAGTCACGCCGGCCCGGCCCCGTCGGGAGGACAGCCTCCGAGCGACGCGGTCCCGGCCCGGCCCCGTCCTCTCCTACCCCGGTACCTTGTAACCGCACCCACCGGCAAGGAAGGAGGTCCCCCGAAAGGTCGGGTCCCCAACCTGGGTCCGGAGGACGTAACGTCCACCCAAGGAATAACAGACTCGGTGTCCCTTCGGGTCCACCGGGTCATTTCTCGGGCGGACGGGCACGTCCTCTGCGTCCTCTGCGCCCAAGCTAGGGACCCAGCCCTTCTAGGAGATCTCTTCCTTTCCCGTCGGGCGAGGTCATAAGAACGGACCCTTTAGGGGACCTGTCTCCTCGGACCGCCCGATGACAGGTACCCCAACGTCTCAGTCTGTGCTGACTCGCTGGTCTGTTGTTCCTACGACACCTTATAGCACTCCAGCTTCCGGTGCCACCACTAATGGTCCGTGCGTGGTCTGTTCACACGTATGAGGGGGGGCCCTCGGGAACGAGTGGGCCCCGTGTGGGGCGCACGTGTGCGGACGGGTGGGGTCTGAACGACCGGAGGACGTCAGTCAGAAGGAGCTCGCTCCGGTCCGGTCCGACCGAGTCCACCGAGAACCGGCCGGACGGCTGGAAGGCGAGTCGAGACCGGACTCTTAGACGTCCCTTCGTCGACGAGCGCAGGTCTTGAGACTGGACGGGACCCGCCCGGACGTCAGGAGACCGGGCCCCAGGTCGGCGGTCGGTGCGAAGGACGGACGGAAGGGGAGGACGGTCTGTACTAGCGTCCCTCTTTTAGGGTGGGACGTGCCCCAAGAGGAACCTTTCTCCGGATATCCTTCCCGGTTCCGACCGAAAGGGTCGAAATCCTCGGCCCTTCCGTGAGACTCTATTGGCCCGACTCGTGAGGTGAGTGGTCCATTTCTTTATCCAGGGGTCATAACGTCCACCACCATCACCAAATCAACGATTCAACACGGACTGAGAAACACTGAGGTATCTGACATCGGGTGGTCCGACGAGACAGGTACCCTAAAAGGTCCGTTCTTATGACCTCACCCAACGGTAAAGGAAGAGGTCCCCTAGAAGGGCTGGGTCCCTAGTTTGGGTCCAGAGGACGTAACGTCCGTCTAAGAAATGACTGACTCGATACTCCCTTCGACAGGGGTATCCCACCACTCGGGAGGGGTCCGGGTCTCCCGTGGAAGACGGGGGCTTTCAGTGTTGGGGGGACAACCACAGGGCTAAGGGAGGACCCAATACTGGGGCTCCTACTTTCCAGGGTCGACCGGGTCCCAAAACGAAGCTCGGCTCTGGTACCCAGAAGAGGGTCGAGGGTAGTCCTGCACGGGAGAGCTCAGGACTAGAGGGCCGCGTCCCCGCCCCCCACCCCCCCCCCGGGTGGCTTGACCGGTCGACTGGCTGTGACGCCACGCCACCACTCACGGCGAGACCCCGCGCACACCGGAGGTGGGTCAAGTCGAGCGGGAAGGCGGCGTGGTGGGGTGTGGTCGGGTGGACCGACTCTCGCAGGACCTCCGGTCCCGACCAGGTGCGCACCAGAGAAGAGCCGTCTCAGGTCGAGCCCACCCCACGGAACGGTGACTAGTGCCTTCCCCCAGGCAAATCTTGCCGCCCCGCCCCGCCCCGTCCCGCTCCGGGCCCCTCCCGCCCCACCCAGCCCCGCCCCGGGCCGGGGTCCTCCCGACGGACCCCGCCCGAGGCTTTGGGGCGCCAGGGGCCGGGTGACGGGAGGACTACCGTGGACGACTCGTGGACCAGAGTGGAGATTGGCGTCCCGGCCCCCCACGGGCACTTGCGAACGAGTCCTGCCCAACCCACCCCTGAGGGGTCCGCCAGTCCTCCGCTTCCGAGGTCCGAGGGTCACGTCTCCCGGGCCAAGTCAGGGACCAGGCGCTTGACCTTGGATGTACGGCGTAGACTTTGGGTCGGTCGTACATTTAAATCCTTTTTTCCTACCCGACCCACCCGTCGTTCCGGCGTTCCTGGGAAACTCTCCCAGGACTGACACTTGTCTGCCCCGCGTCCCTTGTCACACTCCTGACCGACCCTCTGGTTCTGCGCCCGGTCCGTCCCCGACGGACTGAGTTCCCCCGTCACCCCTCGGCCCCCGGACAGCCCGACGAGTGAGAGGCGCATGGGGGTCTGAGTAGAGGAGGGAAGGGACGACGAGTCACGGACGCTCACCCCGACCAGACGGAGGTGCCGGAGTCACCCGGGGAGTGGACGACCGAAGACCAACCGCAGCCGGATCCCCTCCGTGAGTCCGTCCAACTTCCCGTCCCCTGGTCAGTAACGACCCGGTACTCAACCATCCCCGACACGGGAACATCGACACCCATACACACACACTCTCTCTCTCTCTCACTGACACACACACATACACACACATACACACTGACACACGTGTACACACACTGACACACCTGCACACTCACACACATTGACTCACACATACGTACACACACACGTCAGTACACACGTGTACTCACACACCCTCACTGACGCACACACACTCGCACACTGACACACACACAGACAGTGACACACACTGACACATACTCACACATACATACGCACATACACTCACTGACACACGTACACACACACACTGACACGCGTACACACGTGTACACACAGTTCACACACGCACACTCACATATACACACTGACACACACCCTCACTCACACGCACACACACACCGACACACGGGTACATGTACTTACACACGTACACACACACACGTGCACATACTCACACTGTCACACACTCACTGTCACACACTCACCGTCACACGTGCTCACACACACTGACACACGTGTACACACACTGTCACACACGTACACTCACACTGACTCGCACACATGCACTGACACACGTGTACTCACACACACACGTGTACACACATACACACTTGCACACACTGACACACAGACAACTGACACACTCACACACTTATACACACTTACACTGACACACACAGACAACTGACACTCACACGTACACACACACTGACACTTGTACACACACATACAAACACACTGACACTAACACACTCACTGACGTACACACTCACACACGTGTACGCACACACACACTCACTGAAACACGTGTACTGACACACGTGCACACACACTGATTCGCACACACACTCACACTCCCAGGGTCGGGTCCACCCGTCGGGAGGAGACGTCGGGTCCCAGGGAGACTCCCGCGAGGACGGGCACCGACCACCCTCACCGCCGGCCCCGTCACAGGTCGGCCCCTACGAGGGCAAGGGGTGCGACCGGGGGAAGAGGGACAGGTGTCGGACATTTGTCGGGACCAGCCGATAACCGTCCAAGGGAGACGGAGGACGGTCCTCGGCCCACACCTGGGCCATCCAGTCCTTGTCAGCTGCTCGTACCGCGACCTGCGACTCCCCTCCGATTGCGCCCGGGCTGTCAGTGACCCCGCGACCCGAGTGGGGTCTCGTCTGGGGTCCCCTGTCGTCCTGAAGACCCACTTCGGTGGCGGGCGAGACGCCTCCGGCCCCGACTCTCTCCTCCGGGACTCGGGTATCTGCCAGTCCTGCTGCGGACGAGACGCCCCCGACCCCGACTCTCTCCTCCGGGACTCGGGTGTCTACCAGTCCCGTTGCGGCCACCGAGGGTCCTCCTGCTCGGGTCCGCCGAGAAGGGTTCACGTCCGCAACCCCTACGACTCGGACTCCTGCCCTCCCGAGGAGAGGGAAAGCGTACGGTCGGGTGGGGGCACCCCTCGACCGGACCCGACGGTCGTCCGTGTGCCTCGGGGACCCGGAACTAGCCGGTCAGACCGTGGAGACCCTCTACACCCCTCCCGTCAGCCCAGGTGCACCCCGAGTAGGACTGACCGAAGGGAGGATTCGCCACTACCCCGGGGTCGCCCACGGCGAGGGTTGGGGACCCCGACATCGGGTGGGGGGCGGTGAGGGTTCCCTGAGTCCCCGAATCTAGGTTTGGGCGAACTCTTCGATGGGTCTCGACAGAGTCGAAGAGATTTTTTGACCTCTCTTGTTTCTTCGATTGAATGGTCAATGGTACCTTTGGTGGGGTTTAAATTTTCTGATTTTGGTGTCAAGTTATAGTTTTTGGGAGAAAAAGGGGGTGAGAATTTTGGTGTGTGAGGGTTTGGGGTGACCTGGTGTAATCAGACTACTCTACCCGTCCCCAACCCCCCCGTTACTCTTTTTCCTAAGTCATGGGGTCCCCGGGTGTACCTCTACCCCGAGGGTCTTAATCAAGACCCCCAAATTTAATTTCGTGGTTATTTGTAAACTTTACGTTTTCTGGATTTAGGAGCCCAAGATGACGTCTCCTTTTGTTCTATTTTCGAAAAACGACCTAATTTCCCCTCTGTTCTATACGTCCACCCTCTCCCCCGGCTACTCGTTCGACCCGTGACCACGGGCCCCTTCCGGGTCCCGGAGACGAGCCAGGTCTCGGGGTAGGGACCCCGAGTCGGCGGCGAGGTCGGAGTCGGACAGGGTATGGGGACGGTAGACGTCCGGGTTCTCGACTCCTGGGTCACGTTGCGTAGAGGTCGTAAGGACCCCGACCACACCCACGCACCCGTGACTTGGTCAAAAGACAATACACCTCCGGTGACGACTTTGCGGTCCGAGTGAGGACACCCCGGTCCGGAGGGTCTCTGAGTCGGATCAGGGTCCCTGCACGGGGCCGCCCAGGGAGCCACATCGCGAAGGGACGTCCGTCCTACTCAGACGTCCTGTCCGACACGGGGAGGAGGATCCTTGTGAAGGGACCGACCGGGTAGGACCTCCGAGTCCGTACACTAGACTCATCCTGGTTGGAGTGGGGCTCAAGGCCGAAGGGTGCACCGCGATCACCATTTCTTGGACAGACGGTCACACCCTCTGCATTTTCCGACCCCTGACTGGGGACCCAGCCCTTCTAGGGGGCCTCCTCCTGTACCGTTGGGTGAGGTCATAAGAACGGACCTCTTCGGGTGCCTGTCTCCTCGGAGCGTCTTATGTCAGGTACCCCGGTGTCTCTCAGTCCGCACTTACTTTACTGAATCGTGTGTACGTTGAGCCAAGGTCCACCCTCCGACCGGACCGGTGTCCCTGTACAATTTCCGTTCACTGTGCAGGAACCTACGACCGGACCTCAAGACTCCTCTACGAGAGGAAGGAGAGTCCTACACTTGGACCTATTCACACGACCCCCGATGGAGTTCGGGTCCCGTCTAGGGGGATCTTTCTCCTCGGTGGCGAGTCCTCGTCACGACTCTGTCGTACCAGGACCTATTTCGAAACGGACTTCGGGCAGAGGGTCGGGGGTTTCCAAAGTCAACAAACTCGACTCTGTCAGAGATGACACGAGTTCGATCGACCGAACCAAAGGGTAGTAGACGAGGACTCTTTCGAAAGACGAGTCATGTCTGGAGTCGGGGACCCGGACGGTTAGTCCGAGTAACGGTCGTGAGGAAAGGGGAAAATGGACGTCGGGGGGATTGACGACACGTGTTAAGGAGGTGAGCCGTGTGAGTGGGTCGACCGGAAAAGGTTTGTACGACACCCGTTGAGTGGGAGGTCCCACAGCGAATGCTGTGACAGGGGAGGGTCCTCTCGGACAGGACAGATAGATTCTCGATCCATGAGTCGTGAATCATCATGAGTCATGATGAGTCATGAGTCGTGTGATTCATGAGTCATGTGGGTCATCATGAATCTATTCGTCTCATATAATCTAATCATGATTCACGATTCATGAGGTATAGAGGGTTCCGGGAAGAGGGAGAAAACCCTCCTGTAGGAACCTGCGGAGGAGACACACGAGGGGACTAACGGACCCAGAGAGCAGACCGGGCCTACTTTGTGTGGACCGAAGGGTCCACCAGGTACTCGAGATTCGTAGTAGGGGACCCGAACCAAGTCTTCGAAGGACCTTGGAGAAGGACAAGGTCGCTCCCTTGACACAGGTGCGTGTCTGTGGGCAGGGGTCCGGGATCGGGACGGGACAGTCCGTCAGTTCTTCCACGCAGTAGAGCACGAGTAAAGGTGTAAACCAGGGTGTCGTCGGGACACTCCGTCCTCGAAAACTGGGTGAAACTCTCGGCTTGGTACTCTGGGTCTCGACAAGTCACTGAACAGGTTCCAGTGTCCAAGGACGTGAGCGTCTGGACCGGGGTGTCTGGGTCCTGAGGACTAAGGGAGCAAGTAAGGAGTCCACTTTCTGTCTGGACTTCAAATGACTCCCCGGGGCACCCCTACTCACGGGGGACGTCTCGGGTCCCCCGGGGAACAAGAGGATAGTACCTGGGTCGTCTGGCCCATGGTCCACCTCCACCTAAGAGTCGTCGGTCTCAGACCGGTCGGAGTAGGACTGGTGCAGTTTAGGGTCTCCGGAACGACTCCCCAGCACAGAGAGGTCTACTTGTTTTATTTAAGTACCTTCACAAAAGTGTTCCCGCAAAAAGGAGACGACCAGAGGCGAAGGCACTTTTTGTGTCTGAACTTCCATTTGTCAGAACCGGTGACGCTCCCTCGTTTGTGTCCGAGGCGACGGGTAGGGGTCGAGGCTGTCGAGGCGAAGGAGACGGGGAAAGGCCGTGGCGGGTCACAGGGGTCCTTCCGGGCTCCTCGGTCCAGGTTCCCACCGTCCACAGGGGGTCGCTGTCCGGTGCCCTTGTGGACCTCGAGTTCTCTGTCGCGGAACAAATTCTCGTCGTAGTCAGTCGTGTGAACCCAGGGACGGGAGACTTGAGAGGGGCGAGGGTAGTCAGGGCCAGGTCACCGGACCTCCTCTTTTCCCCCCCGGGGACTTTGTTCCCCACGACAATCCAATTTTGCCTCCGAGCTAGGACTTCCCCTTTTATTAGGCACCTGAACTCGGTATGAAGGAAGAATGAAGGTCTGGGACCTTAAACGAGCATTTGTTGCGAAACAGTAGAACTAAAAGTCGAAGAACTTTAGCTTGTGAGACGGTCCTTCCCAAACATGCTTGTAGGGATTGGCGTCTCCCGTTTAGCGTTCCTTAATGACAGACAAATAAATGCGAAATGTACAAGATGAACGTTTTGTGAGGTCGTAGGTAAAGTGAAAGCAGAACCCAAAAAGAAGAGGGGTTCTAAGACCAACCCCACGTAGGAAGGTCACTGAGGACCCCTCCCTGGCCTCCTTCTGTCGCCATCTCTCTGGACGCGAGCCCGTGGACGTTCAAGTTCCAGGTGCACTTCCAGTCGTGGTACCGTCCGCCGTAGCGACCAGCGCTAAGAAGTGAACAGAGACCACCGTAGTGTGTGGGCGTGGGACCGGGTGAGGGTTGTAGGACCAAGACGATTTAGGCGCCGACTCGTGCCCTGACCGAAACGGGCGGCCGTTCGCCGACCTCCACCGGTACGCGGTCAAGCGTCGGGCCCGCCAGCCTCCGACGCGCACAAAGGTGGGCAGGACCGCGTGCAGACGGTAGCAGTCTTCTCTTCACAGAGGACTGACGACGGCGGGAAATTAGGACCTTGGGTCTTACCTTACGGGGACAACTAGACGTCTGGGAATTTCTTATTTACTACCGTCGACATTACGAGTCTCAAAACTCTTCGAAACAATCTGTGTCGTGAAGTTCCGGTAACGACTCACTACATAAATCGTCTTTAAGACATCTATCGTCCACTAATTATTTGCTATGGGAAGGACCACACAAATAAAGGACGTTCAAATGACTCGTAGATACGAAAACGGTCCGTGACACTAAACAATCCACTACCCCAAGTCTTTTGTTCGTAATCATTTTATTATTATTATTATTACAATTTTCTAATAAAGGAACAAATAACAACTGACACTACCAGAAACAACGATACACCCCTGGCGGGAGACCGATACTACTTACCCGAAGAGTGCCACGACCGAAGAGAACCCCTCGAGCCCGGGCCCGCACGCCGAAGTCGTCCGCACCTCATGACATAGTCGTCAACACTGAGCGCGTGAGTGCAAGTCCGAGTCATCAACACCGGGTGCCCGAATCGACGGGGGGTAAACACCTTAGAAGGGACCGGTCCCTAGCTTGGGTACAGGGAACGGAACCATCCACCTAAGAATTGGTGACCTGGGGGTGCCTTCAGGTTTTTACTTGTAAATAATTTGTAAATGGTCTCAGGTCCTTGGTACGAGTCGAGACATGTAGTAGAATAACTTTAAAGGGTGGAAAGATACCTCTTTTACCCCTCTAATTCGGAAACTCTCACATTCCCTAGACGGGGTTTAGTACTGACCTTTCTGGGTCGAGGACAGGAGACCTCGAGTGGCAGACCGTTTCCTCCTACGAACGGTCGTTTGTGCGTCCGTGCGGCTGGACACGCTGACCAGCGACGACAACAGGCTCGAACCTACGACACGACTCCGCCGTTTTCCGTCTGACCTTCAAACCCGTCCTTTAGGAAGGGAGGAGACGACCGTCTCGACTCGACGTCCGACAATCCTTCGACCCCCACCGCTCCAATGTCGGACCGTGGCATACCGTACTTCCACTTGTACTCGGGGCGGCCGAGTCCTCTCGGGACGCAAACCTCTACATGTCCGAGTCCTCCTTCGAAGACCCAGGTCGAGGTGGAGGTCGCACACCATACCGGAAACCAGGTGGGAAACGGGCGAAGCCCGGAGTCACACGAGGAGGCATTTTACCCGACCCCGTACGTCAACCCACTAGAGTTACCCCCAAAGGTACAGTCGCGACATCCCTCGAAGTCTAGGGACGAAACCTTCCTCTCACAGAAGGAGCAGTACACGTTCCCACCTCCCCTCATATCTCCTCCTCACTCCTACAAGAAAACCTTTGACACAATCTTCGTCAGGTCCGTCCGAGTGCAAACAAACTACTCTCTGAAACAACTGACACCGGGAGAGACGACCTTTGACCGGTATCTCACCCTAAAATCGTTGTCCCACACACCCCACACGCACACCCCACGCGCGCGCACACACACCACCCGACATCGAAAAGTTTACCTCCCTAGCACTCGGGCTGTAATCGAGGGGAAATGACTCGCTGATACTCCTCGGTGTGTGCGAAGAGAGGCAGTCGGGAGGTAATCTGTTCCTCCTTTGACTTGGGAAGCTCCGGAGGGCACGGCGGAAGAGAACAAGTCCTCAGAGAGGAGCATCCTCTCTACGAGAAGCACCGAGACAGTTGAGTCCGCTCGGGGCTTGCAGAGACTTGGAGTCAAAGGATTAGATATTTTACCCGTATACTTCCGGAAGGAGTGTTCAGAGGCCACTCCCGGTACGGCTCATTGCACTTGCGATGACCCTGTATCTTCCGCGAGCTACGTTCATTAGTAAAATGAATTACACGTTTGTTAGTACATAATTTTATTTTAGGAAGAGAAGTCTCTGTGATTAAGATAGAAAAGGGTCTTTGAAAATAAACCAAAAGTGTCAATGAAATGAAACGAGTCAAGTTAAGTTTAGTGTCTTAGTATCTTGTAGTTTCGAGTTTTTAGTGGGTTAGAGACGGTCAGGTCAGTCAAAATCTGAAAAGTGTGCAGATTGGTTTCTCGGGGAAAAGGATTGATTTGGAATACCTCTTCGGGTCACTTACTCTGCGTCTTCCCGACTTAACAAGACGCTCTCCGTCCCCCGACCCACTACGTTCCCCGCTGCGGGACGGGTCACCCGAGGGGAGAAGGGAATCCGCCCTGTAGATTCGAAGACCCCCAGGAACGGGTCACGAGAAGTTTGAGGTACTTCAGTCGGACGTTGGTTCAGACCAAGTACGGTCAAAGCAAAGTCAATGTATTCGTAGATCACAGACAACCTGTCTCTACGAGTGACGTTGAACGGTAGTTTTTGTACCGTTTCGGTCAGTGGGGTTAGGAAAGTGAAACACAAGCCCCTTTGTCTCGGGTCTTCTCCCTCCACTGGGCACTCCCTCTCCACCTGGGCCTTCTTGTGTCCAGGACCCGAGAACCGACGACCGCGGCCGGGACCCGCGTCACCGACTCGTGCGTGCCCGCAGGAGAAACTCTCTGCTCCTCTGACTCCGACTACAACCCTTTCTTTATTCCGACGTCCCGGAAGGGACCTTCAGGTCGCCAATCCCAAGACCCGAAGACGAAGCTCCCACACCCAAGCTAGGGACCAGCCCCTGACTCGAGAGGGCACGGCGAACCGTTTGTTTGTTTGTTCATTTCTACTCCACTCCCGTGCCCTCTTCCATCTCAAACTAAGTCGGGTCGGACCCCGGAGGCTCGGACACGCAGGGGTACCGGGACGACGGGGCCGTCCCTCCCGGTAGACCTCGGGTCTGACCTGCCTCCCCGGTTTCCTCCTCCACCCCTGGGGCCCGAAATACTACACCTGCCTCCCCAGTCTCCCTCCTCCTGTCCTGGGACCCGAAATACTACACCTGCCACTCCAGTCTACCTCCTCCTCCCCTGGGGCCCGAAATACTACACCTGCCTCCCCAGTCTCCCTCCTCCTCCCTGGGGTCCGAAATACTACACCTGCCTACCTGTCTACCTCCTCCTCCCTGGGGCCCGAAATACTACACCTACCTCCCCAGTCTGCCTCCTCCTCCCCTGGAGTCCGAAATACTGTTCCTACCACTCCAGTCTCCTCTTCCTCCCATGGGGCTCGAGATACTACACCTGTCACTCCAGTCTGTCTCCTCCTCCCCTGGAGCCCGAGATACTGCCGACCTTCCCGGGCCGGGGCGCTCGAGTCTCCTTCTCCCCAAGGGCCCCCCTGTATCGGGAGTGTCCGAAGGCGACCAGTCCTCCCGACCGTGAGGTCCGACCTCGACCCCACTGGACGGACGACGTGGGCCGTGGGATCCACGGTGAGGTCTTTGGTGTCCCTCCCATCCCCTCCCTCCCGTCGGGGCAGACTCCCCGTTGGGGCTCTGACTCCCCGTTGGGGCTCTGACTCCCCGACGCGACTACACTCTCGTGGAGTCGGGGAGCGTCTGATGACCAGTCTTCGGAGGGACTGCTGGAACGGGCCCTGTGACTCCGCCTTCCGTAGTCCGGACGTCAGTCCGGACTGAAAACGAAAGGAACCGTCGCGAACAAAGGATCTGTCCCGGGCGGGCGAGGAGGCAGGAGGACCGCAGGGGTCGGCGATCCAAGGGCACAGAGGCACAGACCTGCGGGGTCAGAGAGAGGTGCCTGTCAGACAGAGGGAGAGACCCAGTGACAGAGGTGAAGGGTAGAGAGACGACAGGAAGGGAGGAAAAGAAACGAAAAGTTATGAAATAAATAAAAATCCGCACGACCCAGACGGAACAACCCTCCGGGGAAGAGATCGACGACGTCGGCCCCAGGCGAGATCAGTTCCCCGAGTCCCCAGAGGAACCTCCCACGCCCCCGAAGTCACCGGCGACGAGGACCCGAGAGCTCGTGTTTGTCACTAATGTCGAGCGTCGGAATCGACGAGGCGTCGCACACCCTAGGAGGGCCGAGTCCCTAACTTGGGCGCAGAGGACGGGACCGTTCACCCAAGAAGTGGGGGTTCGGTCGTCCCTTCGGGCGGCGAGGAAAGTATAGTGGTCCCCGTCTCGACCGACAAGACTTCTGTGTCGTCGACACGGGAACGATTGGCGTGGGGTCCCGGGTGTCTGGTCACTGGCGCACCCTCCCCCGGGAGTCCCGTCCCGGGCACTGAGCGCAGAGGGAAGAGGTGGTCTCGTCCTACCCTCGACAAGCGCCGACGAAAAAGGTGTCCTTCGAAAGTGTTCCGCGCCGGTTAGTTGCCGACGGAAGACGCGGACCTGTCCGACGAGACCTTGTGGTAGGCCAAGATCTCTCTTGACTTTACGGGTGCGACCTGTCCGTAATGATCTTTGTCTCTTTCGTTAAAGGGGAGTCGTAAGTATCGGGGAGGACGTCGAGACCCTCCCTGCGGTTATAACAGGGGTAAAATGTCTACCCCTTTGACTCCCGGTCTCTACGCTCACTTCACTGAAGACCTTCAGTGTGTCCATCAAGTCTCGTCTCGGTTCTGAACTTAGGTCCAGAGAACTGGGATTTGGAGCCACGAGACTCACACTCCGGACACCTCTGCCTTCGAAGGTCTTTTACTACCGCCCCTCTCATTCACCCATCCTACGTCCGACGGACCTCGGAGGGTCCATCGTGGTCACCATTCCTTGGGCGGACGGTCACGGCCTCTGATTCTCTGCGCCCAAGGTAGGGACCTAGTCCTTCTAGGGGACCTTCTCCCGTGCCGTCGGGTGAGGTCACAGGAACGGACCTCTTGGGGTACCTGTCTCCTCGGACCACCCGATTCAGGTACCCCAGTGTCTCACACAATTCGTCCTACGTCCGACGAATCTTGACCCTGACGTAAGGAGGAGACCCAGGGTCCCAGCTTCGCGCCCTCGAGGTTGTTCGCCCTCTCGACGGAACGACGACCTCCGTAGCGAGGACACACTCTTCCGAGGCGCCGTCGCCAGCCCTCGCCAACCACCGCCTAGGGAGGGTTCCGTCTCGCGACTCCGGTCTCCGGTCCGTCCGTCGGCCGACACCCGTCGACGAGTAGGGCCCGCAGGAGGGTCGTGAAGACGCCCTCAGAACTGAGTCCCGAAGTCACCGTTTCGCCCAATGCCCGTGGCTACTCCCCGCCGACACCACCCGTCGTGGGGGCGGGTCGTGAGGTCCCACCGGCGGCAGCAAAGCAGTCAGCACTGGCTGAGAAACACTGGGGCACCTGACATCGGGTGGTCCGAGGAGACAGGTACCCTAAAAGGTCCGTTTATGACCTCACCCGACGGTAAAGGAAGAGGTCCCCTAGAAGGACTGGGTCCCTAGCTTGAGTACAGAGGCAGAGCACGTGACCGTCCGTCCCAGAAATGACGTCTCGGCGGTCCCTTCCGGACGGACCACCGTCGTACAATGCTCTTGTGGGAATCCTCCCAGTCCTCCGACAGACGGGGGTCGAGTCGGATAGTCATTCGTTACGACCCCAACCTAACCAGGAACACGAAAAATAACACTAAGATTCGGTAGGAAGTGGTTATGGGCAGTCCTTTGGAACCTTTTCTGCTTCCAAATAATGAATGTCCTGGACCTGTAATGCGTTGTGTCACTCCGAACACCGTCCTCTCCCTCCCGGACCCGAAAACGAAAATAACTCCAGTTCCGAAAGCACCCGAGTGAGAAATAACCGCTTAAATTTCGTACTGTCACTCTTGAGGTTCGCACCCTTCTCTTTTTTGTTCACCGGGTTTACCAGTCCTTACCCTTAGTCGTTCTAGAGACTGTGTCTCCTCGGAGTGCCCTCCCTCGTCGCCCCGCGAACCAGTCCAGACCCCGACCGCGGCGCAAAGAGGTCCTCGCGGCAGTGACTCCACCAACGGAGTCGTTAGTGGCCGCGATGCCCTTCGTTCCTTTGTTCCCGTTCGCCGTCCCAGACATCCCATCTCCGGGAGGGGGTGGCCTCGGTGTCCGCGACCCGTGAGAGGGGTGCACCTCTGGGAGGGAGGCGACAGTCGAAACTTCCCAGTCCCCTTCTCACATGACTCCCTCGACTCCGACGACCCGTCCCCTCCCGCCTCCGAGACCGGGTGCCGACAGGTAGGACCCGTAGACCCGACGCCCGTCGTCCGGGCGGAGTGGAGTACGCACGACGTGTCGAGACTCCTCGTGGCCGAGAGAACACGTCACGTGTTGGATGTGAGGACATGTACCGTCGGACCAGACCCTTCCTCTCTCCGGACTAACTTCCCTTTTGTCGGGTTGTGGACTGTCTAGGACCGAGACTCTTAGTTTTGTGACCAGAACCAGGTGAAATCACTGGTCGAGTCAAAGTCTGACTTGATTGTGTGTGACTCGAGGGTAACCCGAAGGGACCACCCAGTCTGCCATTTCTCGGACGGACGTCACGTCCTCTGGGTCCAAGGTAGGTACCCACCCCTTCTAGGGGACCTCTTCCTTTACCGTTGGGTGAGGTCATAAGAACGGACCTTTGAGGGTACCTCTTTGTCTCTGGAATAAAACGGCTGTTTCCAGGCATCTCAGTCTCGTTACCAAGAGGGTCACCAGAACGTGTTTACACTGTCGACCTGTCACCTTTTCGGACTCCCGGTTTCTCGACTACGGAAGTTTGACGCCACGACCTCCTCTGGGAGCTCTCAGGGGACCTGCCGTTCCTCTAGGTCGGTCAGGTAGGACTTCCTCTAGTCGGGACTTATAAGTGACCTTCCTGACTACGACTTCGACTTGGAGGTTATGAAGCCAGTGGACCACGCTTCTCGACTGAGTAACCTTTTCTGGGACTACGACCCTTTCTAACTTCCGCCCTCCTCTTCCCCTGTTGTCTCCTACTCTACCAGTGGTAGGTTGATTTACGGTAGGTTGAGTACGGCTGAGTTACCTGTGCTCAGACCCGGTTGAGACCCTCTACCCCTTCCTGTTCCTTCGGACCGTACGAGTCAGGTACCCCAGCGTTTCTCAACCTGTCCTGACTCGCACACTCGTAATCGCGTTCACAATACTCAGCCGAGTATTGTCTGCCGAGTAGAGTGAGTCCGGAGCCGCAGAGGCGCACGAGAGACGATGTAGACGGTTCGTAAGTAAATAAAACGACACGACCCAGAACCAACGTCGTCCGTCCTAGAAGCTATAAGGACCACCGGGTATCCTAGAAATTAATACCGCACTCTAGTGAATCGACGCCGTGGACACTGGACCAAAGGACTGGTCCCCAACTTGGATCCGAGAGCCGTGACTCTCACGGGCCCAGAATCGGTGGCCTGGTGGTCCCCACACAGCGATGACGCAAAACTTAATCTCCTGTACGTGAACGAAATAACTACTTTACTGGTGTAAGTGTAAAAGTTACGTCTGCAAAGTGAAAGGTTTATGTTTTCAGTCGAAACATCGGTTCAGACCGAACGTTACATCCAACGGAAACACAAAAATTTCTGTCGCTGTCAGCTCAACCAGATTGGGATTGGGTTCTCGAGAAGACCCCGGGACACCTACAGAGAAAAGCACGAATACTGGATACCAGTAGTCCATCCATGAGTGTCACAGGGACTCGTAGACCGACAGCCGGTCCATCCCTTCCCGGTCAGAGCAAAAGAATACACACTCACCTCTACTGCGATGGGCGACGTAACATAGTTCTCCGAATGTACTTTAACTTCCACGACAAATGACTCATGGGGGACACATGGTCTAGACAACTCGGAACTGTAAACAATCGAGCATACTGAACATGGACCGTGTCTTAGGGTGACAGACGACTTACTTACTTACCTGTAGAGCGGGTCCCGGTCGAAGAACCCGTCCGGGGGCCCCGGGGTCCGAACCAAATTACGGGACGACAACGGCAGAACTTTACAAAGTATTAAAAACTTCTTCTCTGGGCGAAAAGACTTTTTACTAAAATTCTTTACATAAATCACTCGTCGTCACGACCCGGGGCACCGACACGTGTCCGGAGGAGGTCAACGCTACTTACCCCAGTGAGAGATCACCCCCACACGCCCGAAGAGCAAAGCCGTCGAAGAGAATCTTCGTGCCGGAGATCCCGTACTCCCAGTAACGTCGTGTGCCCGAATCGACGAGGCACCGTCCACCCTAGAATTGTGGTCTGGTGGAGCCTTCAGGGACGAAAAAAAAAAAAGTTTCCATCCCTCATGTGAATTATAGGAAACGTTTCGTCGACACCCTTTTACCCCTCACTCTCTTACAAGTACAGGGTCCAGAACCCGTTCAAGGATCCTGTCCGGTGGTTCCGTCCCAGGGACCGAGGTGTGTCCTAGGACGCAAAACTAAAACGTGACCCAGGACGTTTAATCCGTCGACCGTGACGGAGAGGCATTCGGGACACCCTGTAGGATAAGGCGGAACAGTATGGGTAAGATGTCTACGTTTTCGACTCCGTATCCCACCACTTTACTGTACGTACTTCGAAGGGTCGGACGTTTCGTGTCTCGTCCCGGGACCGCACCTGAACGTGGTTCACGTCGAGTAAAGTGACTCTCCCGTCGGAACGACGACACCGGAGTTCGGACGCGACCCGGACCGGTCCTGTCCAATGTTTAGGTGTTTCAGCCCCCCGGAAAGGGAGGTCGAGAATTTCCAGCCCCACAACCTCCTAGAGTGGTCGGAAACCTTTTCGAAGGTCAAAAACTGTTTCGTCATTTTTGCCGGAAGTCAGGTGGGTGAGACAAAGAAAGAACAAGACCTTCTACTCACTTATCCTTTACCCCCTCTTTGCTCCTTCTACTTGTCTAGAGCAGCCCTCAGTCGTCACAGAGGGAAAAATCGGACAAGTTCCCCTCCCCCTGTACCTTTTCCTTTCGGGGGGTGGGATCCGGACCCCGGAGTCCTGCCGACACAGGTGTCGAGAGGTTGGTTGCGACCTTTACTTTTCACACCCTGTTCGACCAGGGGTGGTGGATCTTGTTTCCCTCGACCACACAGAATCAGTGACGATTAAAGACCGTTTAACGGCCGAAATCCTCGTCCTGACGAACATTTCAAGAGTGACGAGGTTCGACCTCCGTCAAATAAGGCTGCCTTTACTCCCGGTGTAGACAACTCCACTACCCCTCAACCTCGGAGAACGCTCGAGCACCACGGACTCGACCCTAGAATCCATGCGGACGCCGCCCGGACCACGAGAGGGGTCGGGTCGAAAATAAGAGGACCTCACCAAACGTCTTCCTACGAGTCTTCCCAAATACGCTCGAGTCCTACCGCACGTACCCAAGAAATTTTTTATTATTTCAGGAGATGATGAGGGTTCCGACTCACGTACACTACCCCCTCAACACCCACCTTCCTTTAACGTTGACCTAACAAAAAAGGTCGGACTCTCCCTCCCACAACCTTGTCTGAGACTTCCTCTCCTTTACGAGACAAGCGAGAATTAAGACTCCGCCGACCTAAGTGTGTGCCGTGAGGTCGTCGAGTTCCGTCTTTCCCTCGGAGTCCAACGTCTCCTCTCATCCGGAGTCCGACCTCCGGAAACTCCCATTTTCCTTCGCCCCGCCCTCCCCCCACCGCCCCACCCCTTCTCTAGTGCGGAAGCGGAGAGACGCGAAGTCAAATGAGGCGACACTTTGCCCGCGGCCCGCCGTCTCGTCCTGCGTCGAACCTGTAAGGCCCGATACCTGGTCTCTCCCCCCCGTCTCCTAGTAAGTGCCGGGAGTACACACGTTTCACGTCGATTGTCGGAGAAATTTCTGTCTCAGTCAGAGAAGAAAGGGTACCAGTAGGTCGTCTGTGCGGTTTCTCCTGTCTTCGTCGACCTTCCACGGCGTTCGTTAAGAAAATACAAAGACGCACACTAAAACAAAACCGACACGACCGAGAAACGACGACCCGCTCGAAAGGGACACTCGAGACGATCGACACCGCGCCCCCGGAGAGCGGCGCCCCCGAGGAGAACAATCCCGGAGAGCGGCGCCCCCGGAGGTCGCCCCCGAGGAGAACAACCCCTCGAGTCCGAGACCCCGTGTGTCGGAGGTCGTCAACGCCGTGAGTCCGAATCAACAAGGGACCGTCACCCCAGAAGGGCCTGGTCCCTAGCTTGGGGACAGAGGACGTGACCGTCCGTCTAAGAAATGGTGACCCGGTGGTCCCTTCGGGTCCTCGTCAAGATTGGTATCATTTAAGATTTCGTTTACAGACACATTACTTGTTAGGGCTAGTTCTGTCTTACCGCGGTCGTCGGGACTCCCCAGAGGACGCGTGCCGGGGAGGGCGTCGCATACGCGTGCGCGTCGAGCCAAATGCCCCTAGCGACGAAAAAGAAAAACAGAGTCGCACCGGTGACACATACGTAGAGAGTCATTACTTCGAATCGGAACGGACAAAAACTTAGCACATGTTTCCTGAGTATGTCACGTGCAATCAACACAGTCGAAGAAAACGACTTTTAGTACTAACGCTGTAAACGGGTAAGAAAGTCTGGTTTTCTACCTCGGAGTCTCTTCACTTTACTGTGAAATTTCCAGTGTATTCTCAGGACCGCTTCGACCTGTGTTGAGGAGTGACGGACCAATGACGGGCGTCTAGTTGGACGGCGCCAACGATCACGGGTAAAGATTGTTGTCCGTCTCCTCACTGGACCCTGTCCTCTGCACGGGACGACGACTTGGCTCGGACCCCCTCGGCACACAGGGGGCTCGAGGACACCACCCTAGCGTGCGACCTTGGCAAGAGGGTAGCTCTCACATTTGTCACCCCCTCTCCCCCAAGGGGGTTTCCTTTACCCCACCAGGGTCCCGTCACCCCACCAGGGTCCCGTCACCCCACCAGGGTCCCTTCACCCCACGAGGGTCCCTTCACCCCCACGAGGATCCCTTCACCCCACGTGGATCCCTTCACCCCCACGAGGATCCCTTCACCCCACGAGGATCCTGCCCGACTACGGTTTGTCGGTCGTTGTTGTGCACAGAAGAACAAAAAAGGACTTATACCCAGGTAGGAAATTTTAAAAAGGACCTAGAGGGAGACTCGGTCTGGGGAAGCCGGAGCGAGCAGGACGATCACGGTCTACACCCCCACCCCCCCCAGCGGAGGAGGTTGGCGGGGTCCCGCGGGGTCGTGTCCGGCCGAAGAGAAGCGCCGGTCTTCGCGGTCTCCGAACCTCCTGCCTTTGGTCCGGAGGGTCGGGAAGAGACACGTCAGTGCTGCGTGACAGTAATTCGCCCCGACTGGGTCTGTCTCGCCCCTTCGGTTCCGAACGGAACCGAACTGAATCACGGACGAACTCACCTCCCGTTTCTATTCGGTGTCGCCCACCATAAACCCCCAGTGGTCCAGTTCCCCCCTCCTCGACCCTCCAACCCTGACTGCATGGACCTTCTACATATTTTACCTATCGTCGGCGGTCCGTCGTGTTCCCTGCGACGAGTCCCGGGACGCCCGCAGACCTACCCTTCCCTCCGGATTCCTCTCCCCTATATACCTGTGCGGGGCGACCGAGTGAAACGGCATCTTCTCTTTGATTGTCGTAGCACTTCGTCAATCCACACACGCGCGAGTCGGTGGGTCAGGACAACCTGAGAAACGTCGGGGCACCTGACATCGGGCGGACCGCGGAGACAGGTGTCCTAAAAGGCCGACGGAGACAGGTGCCATAAGAGGTCCGTTCTTATAACCTCACCCAACGGTACAGGACGAGGTCCCTTAGAAGGGTTGGGTCCCTAGGTTGGTTCCAGGGGGTGTGACCTCCGGCTAAGAAATAGTAGACTCGGTGGTTCCTTTAGGCACTTCGTTGATATGAGGTTATTTTTAATAAAAAAAATTTTAAATATAATTTTTTAAAGAAAGAAATTGAAAAAATTTTTTTCCTTAGTGGTCCGGTAACCGCTTTGTTCGGGCCACTCAGCCCCACCCCGGACCCCCGCGAGACTTACCGTCGTGGTCCCCAGCCTTGTCCCGACCCTCGGGGGCACTGGTGGAGAGACCCGTCTACTCGCTCGTCCGAACCTCGTGAATGGGGTCCAGTGTCGCTCGCTGTCCCCTGACTCCAAGGGTCCTCGGGAGAGCTCCCGTTCCGGTCGCGGGCCACGGGCTTCGGAGGGGACTGAAGCACAGACCGCGGTCGAGCCCTTCGGGCGCGAGACGAGTGTACCCGAGCCTCAGGGGCGGTGCTGCGGTCGTTTGGACTTTGCCTCTTAGTGCGTGTGCTCGAACAGGGCACTCCCACTGCCGAGTCGGGGACGGCAGACACCCAAGAGCCGCGAGGAGGAGGCTCTTTGCCCGGGACCCCCCGTCCGACGGTCGCAGAGGCGCGCGAAGAGGTCCGGCCCTCCAGTATCGGGCAGACCCCGGAGCCGACGGAGCCGGTAGTCCTGACGCCCCGGCCACCGCAGAGGATCCCCCAAATGGGAGACGAGCGGGCGGGTCGGGGTCTGTGTCGGTGCGGTGGTCAGTCGCGAGTGGCGGGGAGCGATCGTGGGTCTCTCCAAGTGGGTGGTGGCGTCACGCCGTCCCCCTTGCGTCCGCTCCCTCCCGCCTGCGGACGGACGTGACGAGTTCCTGTTGGTCAGTCGTCCGGGTGAGGGTTCAGGTGTGTCGGCGAGGGACGTCGGTCCGGTGGGCGGGACGAGTGAGGGCCCTGCACAGTGGGGCGCAAAGGAAGTCTTCGGGGGTGGGGTAAGTACCCCGTCCACCTTCCTCCCCGACCGACAGCCGGGGGTGCGGGTGGGAGCCCGCGCGTGTTCGGCCCGGTTAGTCTAAGAGCCGCGGGACTGAGGGTCCGACTCACTGCTTCTGTTAACTCAGCAGTAGTGTCGGCCAAGTCAGGAGCAGTCAGTACAGACTGAGGGACGTTGGGGGACCTACCGTCGTACGGTCCGAGGGACAGGTAGTGGCAGAGGGCCTCAAGTGGGTCCGGGTGCAGGTACCTCAGCCGCTACGGTAGGTCGGCCGAGCAGGAGACACCAGGGGAGAGGAGGGCGGAAGTCGGAAAGTCAGCCGTGTCCCTACGGAGTGTTCGAGGGAAGACTGTCTGGGAGACTTGGATGGAAACAGAGAGACCGAAAAGAAGGTGGTGGCACCCGGCACGTTAAAGGAAGGTCACTTGGCGAAGAAGAGGTCGAACAATCGGTCTTAATCCAAGATGTCCAGTTCTCGGGAGACCCATATTGGTCCCGCCTTTGCCAGAGGAAAAGTGACGTACACCCCCGGGTCTGTCCGGACGGAAGTTTGCGCTCGAGACACGGACAACCGCGGCCCCAGGACTCCTTCCCTGAAGTGCAGAGAGCAGACTAGAAGTCGAGAGTAGACTCTTTCCTACTATGCTGGTACACCTTGTCCCCTTTCCTTGATATCCCTTCCGAATTTCGTCTACGTCTCCTGCCCGTCACTCCCTCGCGCACGGGAACCGGTGTCCCCACCCGCCGCGAACACGGGTCCGGAGTGGGGACGGGGCAGGCGCAGGAGAGGCACTGCCACGGCACGGGAGGAGGAACTCTCACCCTCCGGTAAGGGAAGAGGAAGTGAGACCCGAGGTGGTGCGAGAAGCCGGTTCCCCTGTTGCCGTCTATGCCCAGGTCCGTGGACTATTCCCGAACGTCCGAACCAGAACGGAAGGGTCCGATGACGGCGGTGGAAGCCTACCCGCATGGGTTCCACTCGGGTGACCAGAGTCGCCCTCCTACTTTCTTTGAGTCTCGCCTCGGCAGGGGCTGACTCAGGTCGGGTCCAGTTGGTCGGTGTCTGAGTCCCATCGGACCGACTGTTGTCGCCCCGGCCAGTTCAAGTCGGACCCAGGCGGTCGGAGGGCACTGAGTGTCTGTACATTTTTTTAGTACGTACCTGAAGGGACTAGCAGGTCGTCAATTCTTAGGTGGACGGTTACGTCCCCTGTGTCCCAGCTGGGGACCAGGGTCTTCCCGGTTGATTCGGTTAAACGGTGTCGATGACTCGGACGCACAACGTCGATGAGTGCGGAGGAGCGGGGTCTCGGACACGAGACGTCTCTATGGTGGTGCTACTCTTCGGGCACTTCGGTGTTCAACTCTTTCGGACGTGCGTCGTTCCCTCTGGGTCCCGATGGTTTGTATCCATTTCAAACTTTATAAATTATAAGTACTAACGATAAAATTCGGCAACTCTAAACCCTATAAAGTAAAATATCGTTATTTACTAACTATGTATTTGTCCATGCACCTGCATTTGGTGCGTACCGGAACCAAAACCCCGGACCTACCGCCCTGCCCCTTTGACACTCTCTTCCGACTTCTTTTGCCACTCCTTCGACGAGAACGTCCGATCTTCTTGCCGTTAAGTGTAATACGTTACGACTTAGTAAACCCTTTTCAATAGACATCTTTGAATTCCTTGTTTCGTGCATAGTTTACTTAAGAGCCCGAGCCCGTTTCCCTAGAGAGACGTCTAATGACTTTCGTAGTCGACCGAAAGTGCAGACGCAAACTATTCCGTGATGTTTGTTCTCTGCGCGAGTGTCTTATTCGACGGGTCAGACGTTCATCGTAGTCTTTCTACCTCAGTCTTGGACGAGGTAGCGACGCCGGGGGCCGGGGACCTCCTCTCACCCCAGATTTGGTTTCCCTCGGGTGGGTTAGAGATCTCTCTCAATCTAACCGAGTTCTCGAGGGGCGGACAATTTTCTCTACTCTTCCTTGGAAGACGGTCCCGGCGCTTGTGCCCGAACGGGCGAGGCTGTGTCACTGGCACCCGCGCACACGACCCGTCCCGGCCGCTATACCGGAGCCGACCTTCGGACGTCCCGGGGTGCGTGCCGGAGGCGCCGGCCGCCAGACCCTGGATGTAGAGGGGCGACGGTGGATCTTCGGCACACTGGGGTCCGCGGAACGACTTGAAGGAAATAAAAATTCGAATTTGTTAAAAATTTAAATAAAAATTACCTTCCTATTAACGAAAATGTTATAGCACAACCAAAGACGGTGCGTAGCTGTCTTCAGTCGGTGTCCACCTGTGCACGGGGAGAGAACTGGGAGGGAGGGTGGAGGGCGGGGTAGGGTCGGCGAGCTCCGCTGTGTCTCGGGGCCAGGTGTGTCGCTTGGGGGTGGCCGGCAGACACGGTACGCGCGATCACACGTACCAAGGTGCGGCGAGAGGGGCAGGCCGGGCGGGAGGGACGGCGAGGGGTGGGCGACAGGTGTCCCGACCAGAAGTACAGACCCAGAGGGACGAAGGGAGGGTTATCCAATAAGAGTTTGGAAAATAAAGTTCTCTTAAAATCTAAATGTTTTGGAACGTTTCTCTCGAGGGTGCACGGGCGGTGCGCCGGCGGGGCGACCACTGCAGAGAGTAACGACACGACGGGGGCTCCTTCCTTCGTGCCGACCGTCGATGACCGTCGCCTTGACGACTAGATTGAGCCCGCAGAGGTCGAAAAGGTGGTGCCAGGGAGAAGACAAAACGACAGATTAGGTCCCGTGGCGCATCGGAAATCTGAGGAAAGAGAGACAAAAGTGACGTGACACGCTGAACACCCTGGCATCAGAGGACTGGTGTTGACTCACGTCCCGGTGTCGTCCCCACTTTGACCCGGTGGTCCCTGGGGGCGAGGGGAGAGAAATAAGGTCAAAGGAGTAGACACTTTGCCCGCACGACCATTGCCACCGTGGAGAGGGGAGCAGGAGGACCCTCCCAATTCACTACCCAGTGACTTCAAGTCGTGAATCTACCCTGGACCGGACCCCTCGATACATCTGCGTCTCCAGTGTAGATATCGCGACCTCCGACCACCGTGGAAGGGTACGGAAGACCCTCGCATCAAACCTCATGGTCGGTCTCGGAATGGTGCGTAAATCCTGAGTCCAAGGAAACATTGGGGACCGTCAGTCCACCCATTGTCGGTAAGGATCTATGGTAGTGACTCCGGGTTCCCGGGGAGGGACGGGGACACTTGGTGGGTCCCATGCCCCACTACCGTTCCCTGACCGAAACTCAGTCCGTCCGGACGTAAGTTTGGCACTGAACTTACCCAACCTACTCCCTGAAGGTGAATCGGAGGACATTAGATTGTTCACGGGTAGTTTCGGGAGGACCGACAAGGACCGAGACCCGATCCGTGTAGGTGCATAGTAGAGACTTAGGAGGGTTGTCGATTGTCCTACCAACAAAAGTAGGGGTAAAATGGCTATTCCTTTGACTCCGAGTGTCGCAAACTCACTGGTTTTCAGGATGTTGACCCTTCGTTACTTCGGTCCTACGTCCGGACCCGTGTGGACTTGGACTCGGTAGTCAAGGAGGAGAGTGACGTGGACGCAGAGACTCAGAGTCTCGACACCATTGTCGACGTCGAGGTCCAGGGGTCCGGACCGAGCTTCGGGAAGTGTGTGCAGCTAATCAATTATTTGCGAAAGACGAAATTAACGAGTTCCACGGGGTCGACCTTTCACTGTCGCCGTCCAAAACTTGGGTCTGGTAGGTTTAGGTTGTAGACGTGAGAAGTCGGACTCGGGGGGCGGGGTGCTACCACTTAAACCATCCTTAAAGTCGAACTCCTACCGAGCCGTCCATTTCTCAGACGAACACTACACCTTCTGTGTCCTCTGGGCCCAAGTCAGGGACCCAGCCATTCTAGGGGACCTCTTCCGTTACCGTGGGGTGGGGTCATAAGAACGGACCCCTTAGGGTACCTGTCTCCTCGGACCTCCCGACGTCAGGCACCGCAGCGTTTGTAAGCCTGTACTGACTCGTCTATTTGAGTTGAGTGTGTAGGACCCCCCTCCCTACCCCTGTGTCTCGACGGAGTCTTTACCCTCTTTATCCCCACTCTTGTCCTCGGGTCCCTCCCCCACCCGGCGTCGGAGCCTGGGAGGGAAGGGTCAGTGCTGCGGTGAGCCGTCGGGACCGGTCCACGGACCACGACTGCTCCGAGGTCCCCTGCCTGAGGCACCGCCCGTGTCGCCCGTGTGTCGCTCACGGTGGGCTCCGGCGGGAGCCTCCGGAGGACAGTGGAGACTCAAGACCTTCATAGGAGGCCCCTTCCGGGACTACCGGACCGACCCGGAAAGACGTCTTTGTGATCACCACCTGCTCGTTCCCCCACCCCTCTTGTCTTTCATGTGCCTTGTGCACCGGTCCCGTCGCCCGCCGCGCCGTCTGCCCACCGTCTCGTCCATGTGCACCAGAGGCACCCGATCCGACACACGGGTGTACACTTGTTTGCGAACGGTCGTCCGTAGCTCGCCCCCCTCGGGCGTCCTCTTGTCGCACCTCTCCCACGCCGGACGGACCTTTAGTAACACGCCCAGACGTAGCGCGACCCTTTTCGGGCCTCGGACCCAGACACTGCTGGCTCCGTTCCTATGATCCTCGACGGCACACAGTGCAACCGACGTCCGGGACTCCACGGGAGGAGACAGGCAGGGGGAGAGACGGTCGACGGGGTCCCGCCCCGACGGTCCTCGAGTCTTCACTCGACGAAACAGGTTCCTGTCTATCGACGGTTAGCCTTCCCATCCCACAGAGTGTGTCCCACGACGAGTCCTGACCCCCCGTTCCCCGAAGGGGTCCGGTCGGAGGACGGGCACCGGGGTGGCCGACAGTGGGAGCCGAGACTCCCACCCTCCCTGGGACTACACCGAGTCCCGGAGCCCCCGAGTACGATCGTCGTCTCCGACGCCCCTCTAGTTGGGCGTCGGAACCCCTGGTTGAACCCCCGAAATCCTGTCCTTGGGTCCTATGTCGTCCCCCTGTCTTTCCTCGAATCGCATCAGACGTCGCTGACGCGTCCCCTTGAAACCCCTTTCGCAGTTTCTTGCTCCGACTCTTCCCAGAACTCCTTGTTCTTCGTCCGTCCCGCCTCCGTCCCTGCCGCGAACTACGGCTATCGGGTCCCGGACCGGGGGGACGTGGGTGAGCGAAACGGTCCTCTGAACGTCGAAGAGGGTCGGAGACCAGGCCCGCGGGAACTACGAACTGACTGCCTGCGTCGTCGTCCCGCGGTCAGGGGTCGGGTTCGGTGCACTCCTGAGTGTGTGCCGGAGGGCGAGACCACCTACGGTCGGAGGAGACGCGCTCACCGGACCCGATCGGAGGGCCTCCTCCCCAGTGGTACATTCGTCTCCGACCAGTGGGTTGACAGGGTCGACTTCGGGGCCGTCGACTGAGTGCTCACTCGGTCAGTTCTGCTTTCTCGACGGAGTGGGGATGGGCCGAGGGTCTGAGGCTCCGGCTCCTCTGTGTGTGCGGATCCGCACTCACGACACCAAGCAGTGTGCCGTGCTGATACCTTCTCTTTCGACCGTGTGTGAGTCCTACCCCAGGCCCTTCTGTTCCGAACCTCCACCCCGCACGCCCCACAGACCCCCACCACTCGTCGAGTCTTAAAGACCAAGTTTCCACTCTGGATTTCGTAGGGGTTTCATAAGAGGTCGGTCCCCGAAGCCTTGGAGGTCTCGTCGACTGGACCGGTCGACGACTGACTACCGAGTTCACTCATAGACTGACAGACCGAGTGACCGGTGGTCGGTCTTGTGCTAGACTACTCGACTGGTCGATTTACGGACGGTCCAAACGTCTGTTTGTCCGGTCGGATAAACTACAGTCGGGTAAAAACAGGATAAACGGACACCGGTCCGGAACTTTGTGGATAGTTCTCCGACGAAGGTGGAAGACCCACCTGGGACGGGTGACCACTGAAGTCGTGGAGTGAGCACGGGAGACAACACCTGACTTTCGAATACAGAGGGAGTTTAAGTACGTAACCTTGGGATTGGAGGTTTCACTACCACAATCCTCCACCCTCGGAGACCCTCCACTAATCCACCGCTCCCACCTCGGGAGCACCTATCCTAATCACGGAATATTTCTCCGGGAGTCTCGAGAGAGACGGAGGACAGTGTGTCTCGATGCACTCTTTTGCCGACAGACGTTGGGTCTCGTCCCGGGAACGGTCTTGGGTGGTAGGACCGGGGACTAGAGTCTGAAGGTCGGAGGTCTTAATACTTTTTGTTCGTAGACAGACGAGCCAGTGGGTCAGACACCGTAAGAGAATGGTGACCCACTTGTTTCTACGGAGACCCGCAGGTCACGGCTACCCCGACCGTGTAGACGCGAGATCAGCGGTGTACCCTCCTCCCAAATGTCCTCCGACTACCACGTCACCCCTCCGTGGTCCTGTTCCTGCCAGTCTCGCAGAAGGTGCCCGGGGAGGAAACGACGACGACCTTGACTTTGCGTGGGACGTTCAGTAGACCAGATTGGGTGCGTCCCGTGGGACCGAAGAGCCGACCCGTCTGCCGACAGCTCGTGGACACAGGGGAGACGCGGGACGCGTGGGAGGGGTACGGAAGCAGTAGGTAGTGGGGGAGGAGGAGGACCCGGACAAGAGAGGGTGGTGGGGACGAAGACAGAGTCCCGGTGGGTCCTCCGGACCCCACCCTCGGGTCGGCCGGGGTGTTCCTCTTGCGCCGGCAAGGCCTCCCTCTCCGGGAAGGAAGGGGAAGGGGTGAGGTGTGGGGTAGGAAGAGAAAGGTCGGACAGGACGGGGGCAGGACTGAAAAATGACTCCTCAGTCGATCCGAGTTGGTTCAGGTCGATTCAAGTGGTGGTCCCGTGTCACTACCCTGTCCCCACCCCCTCCGACCCCTCACCCCTTCCTCGGGACCCCGGACGTCTCTGGGGCTCACACCACGGTGGGTCGGGCCCGGGACCGTGTCGGAGCCCTGCCAAGTCCCAAAGGTGAATGGGTCTCCTCCACCCCCACTCCTCAGGTCCCCTCGAGACTCTAGGCCAGGTCTAGGGGCCGGACTTCAAAGACCCACAGCGGGGGACTTCTAGACTTAGACTCTTCCCTCCTCCGGTGGACACCTTCACCGGCACGACGACGCGGTCCTCAAGAGACGGGGACACCTCACCCATTCTGCGGGGTCCTGGGACTCACTCCGGGTCCCTCCTAGGTTCTGGTACCGACTCAGGTAGCGACTCTTCTCCGGTTCCGGTCTGGCCCTGACCTCGGGGACAGCGTCCGGGAGACTGTGCGAGAGACACTCTCTGTGTCGGGACCCAGTGGACGTGTTTTCACTTGGAGACCGTTTCTCGTCCATCCTTCATCCACCCTTTTGTCGGATCAAGTCTGGATCCGGTCTCCCGTTTCCGGTCTCAAGACCCCCCCTGATCTTCCCTTAAGGATTTCCTTTAGTGGGACTTATGACTAACCTTCCCGGAAGGGCTACCGAGTCGACGGTCCTTGGGTGGACGTCGCGTGCTCCACGTCCTCGACGCGTAAGCTCGGGACCCAGCCCTTCTAGGGAACCTCCTGCAGCGCCGTTGGGCGAGGTAACAAGGACGGACTCCCCAGGGTACCTGTCTCCTCGGACCGTCCGACGTCAGGTCCCCAGCGTGTCTCACCCTGACCCGACTTCACTGAACCGTCCGTACAAGTGACGTTCCTGACTACGACTCCGACCTCGAGGTTATGAACCTGGTGGACTGCGCTTCTCGGCTGAGTAACCTTTTCTGGAACTACGACCCTTCCTAACTTCCACCCTCCTCTTCCCCTGCTGTCTCCTACTCTACCAACCTACCGTAGTGGCTGAGTTCCCTGCACTCAAACTGGTTCAAGGTTCTCGACCACTACCTGTCCCTCCAGACCGCACGACGTCAGGTACCCCAGCGTCTCACCCTGTGCCGACTCGTAGACCTTTCGTTGACGGAGACGGGGTCTTTCACGTCGACCTCCCCCCCACCCGTCAGGTTCCAAGGACAAACACTCCTCCCACTCCTTTGCTGGGGCACAGGACTGAGACCGAAGTCGACCTTCGCCGAAAAACGTCGTGTCAGAGGGCCGGTGGGGGGGCGGGGGTCGGAGGGGGAGTCGTCCGACGGGCGTGAGGACCCCGAACCGGTCGGGTGCCCCCAGAGACCACCCCCGGTCGCTCGTCGCCGTCGCCGGGGTCCGGCAGGGCTCAGCCCAGGACCGGAAGGGGTCCGTGGAGAGGCAGGGAGTCGAAGGGGGGGACATTTCCCCCGTGGCGCTGCCCCTACGGGAGTGTCCCGACCCCCTCCTGCTCCGGGACCCCTCGTCCCGTGTACGAACCCGAAAGGCCCCGTCTCCCGTCGTTCGTCCCCTGGGCCCAAGAGGATCGTGCGCCCAGAGTGGGAGAGGAGACGAGCCCAAAGGTGGAGGTCGGAGGAGCCAGGGAGAGGGAGCCCAGTGAACTCGATGAAAAATTCTTCATGTCACTAATAAAGAGTCCGGGACCTTTCGAGGACCGCCGGCCGGAGTGTAAAGCCTGAGTCTGGACGTTAAGTAGCGCACAGACCTCGTCCACAGCCCCGGAGCACTTCAGGCGATTCGGTCCGGGGCGCGAGAGTCGAGTCGGGGAGGGGCCCGGCCCGACAGGGCGTCCGCCGCCGGCCCACGGCTGGGAGATTGGGGAGTCCTCCGGGAGCCTCCGAGCGCGACGGGGACCCCGCTACCTCGCCCACGACCCCCGGACGGGGGCCCAGGCAGGTCCCTCCCCGGACCCGTCCCCGAGCCCGGAGCCGAGGGAGTCGCGCGCGGGTCGGGATGGGCTTGGGGCCCGGGGCCTGGGGCCTGGGGAAGGAGACGCCGTCTTTCGTGGGGGTTAGGGCCAAGACCTCACCGTCCCTCCCTTCGGTTACTTGCGCGCCCGGTGGTGCGTAATGTAGTAGCGGCACCCGGGAGTAACCAGCCCTCGCGCCGGAACCCCCTGGCGCCCGGAGCGACGCGGGGCCCGCGCGTCTCGCGACCGCGACCCGAACGCCTGCCGGGCGGCCCCAGGTCCGACAGCGGTCCGTAGTCGAAGGAGGACGCCTTCTCCCCGCTCAAAGAGGGCAGGAGGGGTGACGGGCGGAGGATCTCCTGGGGGTCCGGGCCCCAGACGGGCCCAAGGAGTGGTTGAGGGAGGACTGGCACGGGAGCGGGCCGGTCCTCGGGACGCCTCTGTTCCCAGAACAGGGCCGGCGAGGGGGAAAATAGGGGTCTCGGACCGTCCTGCACCTGCACAAATTATTGTCAGTCGCGACTGACAAAAAGACTGACCATCTGCAACAGGACTCGGAACATATAGTGAAATAAGTAAAATATTTCAATTGAGGGGTAACTGTAGCTCCGACCCACTCCTGTTACTAACGGGTTCCCGCACTCTGACCACTCGCCCTTTCGGTCCGAAGCGGGTCCGTCCGACCGAGGTTTCGCGCGGACACGCGGGTCACCGAGGCACCACGGGGTGAGAACGTTGGGGTACCTGACATACACGGGCGGTCCGGAGAGACAGGTACCCCAAGAGGTCCGTCCTCATGACCTCACGTAACGGTAAAGGAGGAGACCCCCCAGGATGGGTGGGTCCTTACCTTGGAAGAACACAGAGGACGTCACCGTCTGTCTAAGAAGTGGGGGCGTGGCGGACCCTTCGAGACCGAGGTCTCGGGAGCTAGAGCTTCGGCACCCCTACTTCCCGGTCGAGAGTAGGGACACGGACCAAATTCGAGAGACCGTCAGAAGTCGTCCTCGGACGGGGGCCGGCCGAACAGTCTCGTCCCGATAAGAGACTTGACGACAGTCACTTGGGGTCCCACCTGGGTCTTTTCGGTAACGACTCTAAACTCCTCAACCCAGGACTCTGTAGTCCTTCGTAAAGTCGAGAAGACGGTGGGGTCCCTACCCCCGCGTATTTGGGGTCCTCCGACCGAGTACCGTCTGGTGGACACCGCGAGCCACCGCCGCACAACGACGGAGGAGGGACGGGCGGCGGGAGGAGAGAGAGGGGTGGTCAGAACCGAGAACAGACTTGGGATTTGGCAGAGAGGACACACTAGGACTCTTGTGCCACGGATAACGGACCCGGACTGTAGACGAGTGGACACGGTCCTTTCCCGGCCCTACCTGCGGGAGTGCGGGTCCTCCGGACGTCCCGGGGTGGCCACGGGAGGTGGACTCGAACGACCGTAGACCCGGACACGGGTCACCAAAACTCAGTTCCACGTCAAAACCCCCACGTTCTGACCCCATGTTCACAGCCTTACCAATTACCCTGGTCGTTGAGATTGGTATCCCTTCGAAGACACCTCAGTTCGAACCACTGAAACTTGTACTTACAGACCGGTAAAGGGGTGACGAAGTTACTTCTCGTTAAGTTGAGACTACCTAGTAAAACACTTTTCCGTCGACCGAGCGAGTGACACCGTGACCGCACGAGCAGTTCCCAGGATCCTCCTCCAAAGACTATCCGTATAAAGTCGACACGTATTCCTTCTCGAAACTTCGACGGATCTTACTCCACTAAACACCATCACTCGAGGGACAACGGTCTCCGGACGTTGTCTCGTGCAAGTGAGTACGTAACTTTAACCGGACACGTCCCGTGGAACGGTTCATGACCCCAGGTCTCCTCTCACTCCGGGTCACCCCTGTACAATTGTCTATTAAGACTACAGCACCCATTCACACTCGTGTCCCTCCCCCACAGACTTAGACGGACCCTCGGACTTCCCTTCCCACGAAACTCCTATTCCTACGTCGGGAACCGACTTAGAACTTCATCTAGTCTTCGAACGGTCGGTCTGCCCCCGACCCTCTCCCGACTGTCAGTAGGGATGTACGCAAGTAAACAAGTCCAATATAGAAGACTCGACATGTATCTGCCCGGACAACGTCTTCTCTACGTTCGTAGTCCCCTTCCCTCCGGACCCCTGAAAACTTTAAGTCTCAACGGAAGGGGTATCCACAGCCTTAGGTAGAGGTGAGTCTCTGGGAAGACCCGCTTGGCCGGGGTCGAAGTACCTCCCGGACGAGAAGGAACCGTCCGGACGGGTAACCCACGACGGAGAGTGACGGGTGGGGGAGTGACGTGCCGGTCGGGTAGGTCAAGGACACTCGACGAGGTCTTCCTGCGGCGACACTCCTCCGAGGCCCTCGGTGCATAGGATCGTTGGAGGTTCCGACCGTAGGCGTCCCGCTCCGGGTTGAGTGCCAATAAGAGAAAGGGGTCGGAAGACGATTACACACAGGGGGTGCCCGAACTCCCCGTCCAACCCCCCTTCTCCTCTCTCTACCGACCCTTCACATCATTGGTCGGGGTAGGATCGGACCTACTCCGGAGAGTTCGTTGTGTCGGTCCCAACCCCCTCCCCCGCCCCACCCCCGTCCCTCTTGTTCTCTTCAGGAAATCGACTTATAACGGTAGATAGACAGTGGCTCCAACTAATTGTCGGTAAATCTTGTGTCACTTAGATCCGTCACCAACAGTTACTGTCGATTGTAGTGTTTTACTACTGTCGACCTTTAATAAAAATAAAAGGAAGACTACCTTCTGGTGTCGTGGCAGAGACTTCATGAGGACGGTTCTTTGAATTTTTTGAGTTCGGACTTAGACTAGTTCGGAGATCTCCATTAAGGCTCAATGTCCCTGACGTCGGTCTAGGACAGATTTCCTTTTTGTGATATCTAAAGTAGTTGTTCTCTAGCATTTCTTTTTCTTGTTTTCCTTTTATTTTTATTGGAGTTTACTTTGTCTACCCCTTGAATATCTACTTGAGTTGTCTTCGAGTTCTCTTTATGGTTGGGTACTATTGTGTCCGTGGAATAAACCTAAGACTAAGAATGATTATTTGATTCTTTGTTGTCGTCGTCCCTTTCGATTCTGTGAGCACCAGGCCACTAATTAGCAGACGCAAAGGTCGCAGCCCCCACACCCAAGCTAGGGACCGACGCTTTCGCTCGTAGGGTGTGCGACCCACCACACCGGTTTTGTCGTTGGTGTTTGTTCGTTTATTTGTTGGAGGGTGGTTTGTTTTCTGTCAGTACTCTGTTGACTCCTTCAGACTTGTGACTGACCTATAGATGACTAGAGTTGCTCACTAAAATCAAAGTCCCTTGCAGTCTTACCAGATCCCTAATACGAACCCTTCTCAGGACTAACAAGTCCCGATGTATGACTTCATAAACACCCATTTTATTACTCTCCAGACCTTACACGAAATTTTATTAGGTACCACCTCCGCCCACACACCTCCAAACCTACTTTGTTCTAACCGGAGCTCGACTAACTAACCACTACCCAGATCCCCTAGTGATGTAATATTGTAATTAAATACCTACGTGTGAGTCGGTACAGCGTGAGAAACATCAAGGTACCTGACCTCGGGTGGTCCGAGGAGACAGGTACCCCAAAGGATCCATCGTTATGACCTCACCCAACGGTAAAGGAGGAGGTTCCCTAGAAGGGCTGGGTCCCTACCTTGGGCTCTGAGAGCGTAGAGGACGTGACCACCCACCTAAGAAATGATGACTCGGTGGACCCTTCGTTATAGTCACATTCAGTATACTATAACAACGATAAATAAATTGGTAGAACCTGAAAGTGTTACCGTTAAAGTATACTACGTTTGATTAGGAAACCATATGCAAACTTTAAAAAGCATTATTTGTGAAAAAATCTCGGTTTCCTTTTGAGGTCGGGACGAAAAGGTTCTCCTTTCTTCATAGGGTCCGACCATGATTTTAGATACCCTGACAATACTTTTTTTCGACTTTCTCGAGTGTCCCCGGAGACAACGGACGTACTTAATGAAGACAACTTGATTATTATTATCATTGTTACAATATTGAATGTCTACTGACCGCCGTCCACGAATCACTGAACCGACCTATACGACCGCGACGTCTTCTACTGTAGTACCTACAAAATTGACGAATTATTCATTGTTATTTCTTAATTTCCTTAGGTGTGTTCGTCCTCTGCCTCCTATTTTACTTTTAAGAAGGACGAAAACTTTCTTCGGTGTGACCCAGTAAGGACCTCGGATTGGAGAGGAAATCCTGGCAGCCGGTCTTCTGGAGTCTCCCCGTCGTAGTCGGGGACGAAACGGAGTGCCAGAACGTCTAGAAGGCCGAGAACTTCGGCGTCGGAAGTAGAGGACGGACAAAGAGTCTGAACACCAAGGAATAGACCTCTTCCGGGTCCAGTGAGGCGATTCAGGAAACAGATCAAGGACAAAAATAGAAATACGACTTAATTAATGAGTTCGTTGGTTGTTCCAAAATAAACAAAAATTATAACAGAAGAGAAACTCGTGGCGACACGACCCACGAAATTCCACCGTGCCAAAGAGCAGTGTCGTTTCGATTAATTAGTCTAGGGTTCAGGTGGAAATGGTCGAAACACCGGGGTCCGTTCGTTATGACTTGGAGGTAAACTCGGAGGAAAAGGAATGAACGTTTAACCCCAATTACTATCAATTATGGACGTATGTCCCTAGAATGGTCCTAATTTATTTTATTCCGTCCAGCCAGTGGATCACAGACCGTGTAACATTCCGAGTCATTTACTATTGATGGTGATAATAATAAAAATGTATTTTGGAACTTACAAGTTGTCACTTCTATTCGACCCACCAAAACCACTACACACTATGTAGGATCCCCTGACCAAAGTGTTCCTTCAGAACATGATTCTTTGACGATTCACGGGGAGTGGTAAGTAAGAGGAGAAAATGCAATTACTTTTTCGATTCTGATGTAGACGGTCGGAAGGAACGACGATCTGTACCGGCACACTGATCCAAGACCGGTTTCTTCCCTTTCGTGTCACCATACACCCTGACGGTCTTTCCGACGAAGTTTCCTAGACTGAGTCGACCCTCCTCTCAGGGAACGGGGCGAACAAAACGAAGACGACGATACCTCACAACTACACTACCGACCTCGAGACCGTAGGAGAAACCTCACACTTGGCTAGAACGTCTATCTATTACACAAGGCTCCTGTTATCTTGTACGCTCCTCAGACCCATAGACTACCGACACGTCGGTGGTCTTCCAGGGACCTAACGGATGGAGCAATCAAAAGGTACATCTCTTCATTTGGTAGAACAAATTCCCGGGGGTGGTGGCGGAAAAAAGACAACATGCGTCGACTTGGATTAAGGTTTCCACTATAAGTTTTATATATTGGTGGTCTTTCCGTGTCCGTGAGTGGCTAGTCTCGCCTCGTCTGACACCGGGGTCCCTGTCTCGTCGTCTGCCCCCCGGACCCCGCGCCCCCACCGTCTCGGACCTCTTTGTATCAAGGGTTGGTCGTACCTCTGTCGAACTACAGACCTGGGGATAGGCACCCGTGACGAGTCGGTGAAGTCATCACAAAGTGGGAGACACTGGTGCCCCTGACATCGGGGGGCCCGAGGAGACAGGTCCCCTACGAGGTCCGTTCTTATGACCTCATCCACCGGCGTGGGACGAGGTCCCTTAGAAGGGGTGGATCCCCAGCTTGGGTGCAGAGAACACAGAGGACGTAACCGGCCGTATAAGAAATGGGACTCGGTGACCCCTTCGAGTGTAGTCACCGAGACGTCGACTTTGAGTCTACTCATGTTCGGAACGGGTTTGGATAGTCTATCTTACCTATTACGAACTCTTGTCGACTTTGCTAGCCTCTTCCGGAAGTCCGGGACCCGTGGCGAAGTCATCGTCCATCTCCCGCCCACCGCGTGTCACTCAATTCCTGGCACTCTTGACGCCTGGTTACACTGAATTTCCCTTACAAGAAAGAAAAAAACAAAAAGTAAATTTTTTAACACCATTACAATGGTGTATTGTCCATGGTAGAATCGGTGAAAAGTCACAAGTCAAGCCAACATAACTTATGTAAAGATTTCAATGTGTTCGTAATGGTAGGTAGAGGTATTGAGAAAAACAGAACGTTTTGACTTTGAGACAAGGGTGCTTCGTCATGAGGACCAAGGGGAGGGGGTCGGGGACCGTACGGACAGGAGTGGAAGGCCGAGCCGCTACAACCGATGAGACTCATGGAGTATATTCGCCTTAGCAGATTACAGACGGAAAAGGCTGTTCGAATGGAGTGAATCGTGTCACAGGAGGTCGAGTAGATACAACACGACATACAGTCTCAGGGAGCGGAAGCAAACCGACCTATCATAAGGCAATATACACATGGTGTAAGACGAACAGACAGGTAGTTAGCTCCCTGTTTCCAAAGAGGGTGTAAAGTCGGCAACACTCATTACAACAGTACTTGCACCTACACGTTTACAGAGAGACTCTAAGACAAAAATTTAAAACCCTTATATATAGGACTTCATCTTAAGAACGTAATATACCATTAAGAAAAATAACATTAAAGAACTCCTTGGCGGTATGACAAAAGGGACGGGGTCGTTGTCCCGTGTTGTCGGGTTAGAGAGGTGTAGGAGGGTTTTGGAGAAAGGACAAAAGAGGGGGTAAATAACTCCACATCGTCTGTGAGTCATGATACACAACTCCACATTGTGTGTGACTCGTGGCACACAAGTCCACAATGTCTATGAACCATGACATACAAAAATTACACATGTCGTATTACTAGAGTGACTGTATGTAGTACTTTAATGACAGTACAAATCACTTATAAGTGGTAGAGTGTCATCTTTATTTATCTTTCTAAATAAAGGAGTACTACGTTCGATACCAAAAAGGTCACCAGTACATACCTACACTCTCAACCTGACACTTCTTCCGACTCACGACTTCTTAACTACGAAAACTTGACACCACTCTTCTGAGAACTCTCAGGGAACCTGACGTTCCTCTAGGTTGGTCAGGTAAGATTTCCTCTGGTCAGGACCCACAAGTAATCTTCCTGACTACAACTTCGACTTCGAGGTTATGAAACCGGTACACTACTCTTCTCGACTGAGTAACCTTTTCTGGGACTCCGACCCTTTCTAACGTCCACCCTCCTCTTCCCCTGCTGGCTCCTACTCCACCAACCTACCGTAGTGGCTGAGTCACCTGTACTCAGACTCACTCGAGACCCTCCGCCACTACCTGTCCCCCCGGACCGCACCACGTCGGGTACCGCAGCGCGTCTCAGTCCGTGCCGACTCGTTGACCTGCCCTGACTCGGCCACGCTCGAGACTTCTGGGTCGAGGAATTGACGAAAGTAAGCATTGTGTGTCGCCACAATTCGGACAGCACGCGCAGTGTAGGGGTCGCGAATGAATGGAATATTGACCTACAAGCATGGAAACTGCTGGAAGTAGGTTAAAGGGGAAGGGGTTACGGTGGGGACAGGGACGGGGGACGGCGGAGACCATCTGAGTTTAGACTAACGAAAAAGACACTCAACCAATTAAACAAACAAAGACTTCACATTAACTGGATGTCGTGACTCAGTCGAGGATCACACGTGACACCGCTAAAGCATAAAGACATGTAAAGTCTTATTAGTGTTAGTGTTCGGATCAGTGATGGACAGGCGTATATTCTACAATACATTGACAACTAATATACGGAGTGGGACAAGTAAAGGGAGGACACTGGGTAGATGAAACATTGGCCTTCCGACGTGGCGGTTAGAGGAGACGGACAAAGACGGTAATAGGGCCGGAGGAGGGACAAACAAGAGGCACAGACACTGACAAAGACAAGATCCAAACAGGTAAACAGAACGAAAAATCTCAGGTGTGTATTAGGTTAGTAGGTCATAAGCAGAAAGAGACTGAATAAAGAGAATCGTACTACGGGAGAACTAGGCAGGGACACAGAGTTTACCCTCGCAGAGTAAGAAAGTTCCGACTCGTCGCAAGACAACACACACTTCACGATAGAGTAGTCAAAAATGAACGCAAAGGGATTAATCACCGCGACTCGTAGAAAGAGATACGAATGACCGGTAGATATACGGAGGAGACTTCCTTCTTACAAGAAGAATTACTCACACACATCTAATATTCTCCCGGACCTTCTACGGCAAACTTTATTGTGGTTTCTCCGGTCTACTCAGTCTAATGTCTTCGGACACTCTCCGTCTAAGTCTTTATAAGAACTTAAACTCCGATCTTCCTCGTAAACACCCACACCCCCACTCACTCCCTCGTCCACCGGGGTCCTTCACTCCGTCGGACCGAGACGTGACGACCGAAGGGGCAGTCAGCTCTATAGTGCTCAGGTAGGCCTAAGCCACTCCTCGTCTGCACACGGGGAGAACGACCCTCCTCACAGTCCCAGGGCAACGTCTTTCTGTGTGCTCTACCTCCGAGACAACACCGGCAGAAACCTTTCCTGTCGGGCCGTACCTCGACAAACAGGACAAGTCGTGAGCCGAACAATTCTTCAGAAGTCCCACCGACGGAAGAGAAAGATCGAGGTCGGAGAAGTCTTCATAGACCTCTACGAATGACAGAAGATTTACCCTATGTCACACGTGGATTTAATAAATACCTTTGGCTACTATAGAAATCACCTTTTATTGGTTCTTTTGCGAATTCGCACCGCGATTAATCGATTACAGTAACTTTGCTTCCCTTATCAAGTCTGAGATTCATACTGAGTTTTTATTTCTCTTTGTTAAAAAGTCACCCTCCACTATGTCAAGAGTAGTAATAAGTTTTGCTGACCTGGATACCCAGTGAGTAAATCGTCTCAAAGGGCTCACGGGTGATCCACGGTTCGTGACACACTCCAGGTCCCACTCCCGACGACCACGGGGTCGAGGAGGGACGTTCGTGGACCCCACTCCCTTACACGAGCTACCACACGCCTCACGGGACGCCCCTCTTACGCCTTCCTTGGGCCCCCACACGCCCGCCGACCCGAGTCCCAGTTGGAACTCGACCCAAAACGTCCGCACATTCTCGTGGTCCTCTTCCGTTACCGTTGGGTGAGGTCACAAGAACGGACCTCTCAGGGTCCCTGCCCCCTCGGACGACCCGACGGCAGATACCCCAGTGTGTCTTAGCCTGTGCTGACTTCGCTAAATCGTCGTCGTCGTTCTCGTGGTCCTCGCGCAGGGACCACCGAGTCTGCCATTTCTCAGACGGACGTTACGTCCTCTGAGTCCAAGCTAGGGATCCAACCCTTCTACGGGACCTCTTCCCTCGTCGATGGGTGAGGTCACAAGAACGGACCTCCTAAGGTCCTGTCTCCTCGGACCACCCGATGTCAGGTACCCCAGTGTCTCTCAGTCTGTGCTGACTCACTGATTGTGTGTGTGTGTGTGTGTGTGTGTGTGTGTGTGCTCATGGTCCTTGGGTGTCCGTTTCGTCCCGGTCCTGAAGGGTCCACTGGGACGTTCGAACGATTCCAACCCAGAAGAGTTGGTACCGACTTACAACTAGAGTGTCTGGGTTTCAAATTCTTAATATGTATGTATATATATGTCACAAGATATAAATATACATAAGTACATACAAAGGTAGAAAGTGATATCGGAATTATACTCGTTATCGTTCTGGATCTGTCGTTTATCCCGGTGAGTTTCCTCATCGTCCGTCGAAGGGGTGGGGGCAGAGATGTTCGGGTTCCCTTGACAGGCAAGTATAACTCCCGTTGCTAGTTACAGGTTTTACTAGTAAGACCGGTAGGTTTAAAAAGTAATAAAGAATCTGCGTGACAAATTTACTCCGTATGGTCTACTGGTATAGAATTTCTTTTAGTTAGTGACACTATATTTAAATGTTTCTTATCAATGTGTGTGAGCAAAAGAACCGTCGGGACATTTACTCAAATAGGGGTAAAAGAACTAGTTCCGAGTCTTCCCAGTTCGCAGAGCAAGTTCCGGTGCGTCAATTTTAGTCTCTCCCCTGAGGTCGAAACAAGAAGTCTGCACGAAATGAAAGACCTAACCTACCACTTGAAGACACCCTGTCAACTAAGAAGGTGTTACGGTCGGTCCACCGTCTCCTTACCTAGGTTCAATCGTAGTCTCTCCTCCCTCTGCTACCGGAGGAAGCCAGAAATGGTAAAACTGGGGGGGCGGGGTGTGGTCTGCTGAGACGCGGACCTGCGGGACGGCGTCCTCCTCCTCTCCCCGCCGTAGGGCCCTCCGAAAGACTCGCTCCAACCCTGCGCCGTTTGCGGTGTGCGGGGTGTCAGACGACCGGTCTTGACAGTCGGCCCGAGTGGAGTTCTAGGTCCCTCGTCCCTCTGCGTCAGGGTCGCAGGGTCACGAGGACCGTGGCGACTCTGACCCTTTCGCGCCGCACTCTCAAACCACAGACCTGGCGTCACTGTGTTTGGTTGTGACCGACTCGTGAATGTTGCGTGGCTCGTCGAAAGACACTCGAGGTGGGCGCGGCGCGTAAGTCGGGAGTGTAGCGGTGACCCCCTCCTAGGTGGCAACCAGGGTAACTACTGTTCCTCGGATTCCGGGTCCCGCAGGGGGTGTCGAGTCGGTACCACTTAGGCGGGCGTCACGTCCTCTGGACCCGAACTAGGGACCCAACCCTTCTACGGGACCTCTTCCCTTGCCGATGGGAGAGGTCGTAAGACCGGACCCTTCAGGGTACCCGTCTTCTTGGACCTCCCGATATCAGGTGCCCCAGCGTTTCACAACCTGTGCTGAATCGTTGATTTGTCGTTGTCTAAGAGTCCGTGCCTCGGTCCGTCCACTGGTCTGTGTGAGACTCGAGGGACGAGAGTCCGTGCCTCGCCCCGTCCACTGGCCTCCGTGGGACTCGAGGGACGAAAGTCCGTACCTGGCCCCGTCCGCTGACCTTCGTGGGACTCGAGGGACGAGAGTCCGTGTCTCGGTCCGTCCACTGGTCTGTGAGGGACTCGAGGGACGAGAGTCCGTGCCTCGCCCCGTCCGCTGACCTTCGTGGGACTCGAGGGACGAGATCTGGGGCCCGCACCGGCCGGGGTGTCCGGGAGGACTGAGGCGGAGACGAGGTAACGGACGGGGCCCGAGGAGGAGGGGTGGGGTCGCGAGGGAGGTCCAGAGTACACGGGGGAGGGGGGTCGCACAGGGGGTCGGGTGAGAGGCGAACGCCGGTCACTGGACTTTCGGTCCGCACCGAGACAGAGACACGGAGGGAGGTCGCGGCCGGACAACGCACGCCCTACTTCACGTCTGCGGGAGCGTCGTCAATGCAGGTGGACCACTCCCGTGGAGGTAGGAGCGGAGGACGGTCCGCTACACGAAGTTTGTGGTCCGTGGTGCGGGAACTCGAAGAGTGGTCTGGGGTAAGTGGTGCTTCGGACTGACACTTAAGTACGGAAGTCTCACGACGAGGAAGAAAGACCTTACAAGAAGGAAGAACGTGAACGGTTTAAGGGTCTAGAAGTCCTGTTCCGAGTCTCTGGCGGGTGGGGAATGCGGGGGAGGTCCGAGGGGCTCGACTCAGGAGGTAAGAGAGAAGACACGAAGGGCTCAAACGTAGTTCTGGGGTCGGGAAGGGTGGACCGGAACGACAGACAAGAAGGGAACTCACAGAGGGAGGCGTCTGGTCCTCGTTGAGTCCCAGTCCTGTCGCCGAGCAGGTGCTGGTAGAGGTCCCCCGGGCCTTGTCCCGCGCGAGAAGGAAACGGTGCAACAGGTCAGTCCTCCTCCCTCGGACACGAGGAGGTAGGCGAGGAGGGGACGGTCTAGCCTGGGACCAACTTACCTCCCTCCCGTGAACAGATCAGTGACCGAGAACCGAGACCCTCGGAGCATGTTCGATGATTCCCGGTTCGTAGTCGGGCCGAAGGGACCACCGGAATCACCGCTTCTTAGTTGGACGGTCGCGTCCTCTCCGCTCTGAGTCCAAGGTAGGGACTCAGCCCTTCTGGGGGACCTCCTCCCTCACCGTCGGGGGGGGGGGGGGGGAGGGGGGCGAGAACGGACCTCTTAGGGTACCTGTCTCCCCGGACCGCCCGACGTCTTGCACCCCAGCGTCTTTCCCCCTACGCTGACTCGCGTGTGTGACTTCGTAGTCGGGGTCGTTGAGAGTCACTGCGAGGGTCGCTAAGGCTGCGCGCCGGCCCCACTCCTGGCGGGTCCGAGAGTGCGCGCGTGCCTAGTGCGACTTCTCGGTCGAGCCTGGGTCTGGGTCGCCCGGCCCCACTCCTGGCGGGTCCGAGAGTGCACGCGTGCCTACGGGCCCCAGTGCGATTTCACGGTCGAGCCTAGGTCGCCCGGCGCCACCCCAGCCTCCCAGACGTAAAGGGTGTTCGAGGGGCCCCTGCCGCCACGCCGTCCAGGTGTCTGGCGCCAAACTCCTCCCTTCTGAATCTTCTGTGAGGGTAGTGGCCGAACCGTCGGCTGCGGGGACTCCGCCCTCCTCCGGACCTCCGGACGTCCAGTCTCTCCTCCCCGTGGCCCTCCCGTCCTCTACTCCAGTCCCTCTGTCCCAGGGACCCTCGCCAGTCCCTCCTACGTGCCCCGGCACGCACCACCACCTTCACGACGGGACTGTACGGCGCAGGGGTCCCAGAAGCCAGGACCTTCAGCGTTGTCGAGCACGAACAGTCCACGGGCTCTGAACATTAAGTGAATTGTGGGAGCAGGAAAAATGTTTACTCCGTTGTCTCCACCCTCTCTAAGTTGCTGTGTGGGTTCCAGTGTGTCATCCTTTACTGTCTTCCGTCCGGGAGACCGAGGTCCAGACTCGCTGAGTGGGGAAGCGCCTAGCGGGGAGACCAAAGGCTCGGTTATATAAAGATAAAGAAACAAGTAAAGCGGTCCATAAGCTACCCGGGACCGAGACTAGCTCCAGTCCGCGCCCACGACCCTTGCGCCCCTGCGGTGACGGGGCCGGCGGGGCTGTCTCGGGAGCGGGACACACGTTTAGACGCGAGTGCTCGTCGCGGGGGTATGGACCAGGGTCGACCGCGGACGCGGCCCGACCCTCCTCCCAGGGGCCTGGCGGCGCGTGTCCCGAGACCCACCCTGCGTCCGTCTCGCGGGCCGGTCAGAAGGGCGTGTGGCGGACGGGACGGGGGTGGTCGGGGTCAAAGGAACAGGGTCGGGGGCTCGGTAGGTTGGCGAACGAGAAATGTTTTAGCTAGGGTAAGATAATAAATGATTAACGAATCAATAATAGAACTACCTACCTCATCCCATGGGTCGGGAGCCCCGCGGACCTTTTGTCTGACTGAAGGTCGGGTGTGACGACCCTCTTGTCGTCTCGGAGTCCGGTACTCCGTCCCTCCGGCCCACCCACCCGACCCAAGGGGACGGCGGACCCAGGGACCGAGGACCGGTAACTGTCGGGACGGAGGGGAGTCCACCCACTCGAGTCACCGACTCCAGTGTCCAGAGGTAGGTCCTTGGACTAACGACACCCTCTATTCTGGGACTCGAGGTCGACCCCTGCGTCCCAGTCCTCCTCTACTGACCTTTGTCTCGTAGTCCGTCTTCCCTTTCGACTGGGGTCGGTCTGAAAGGAACCAGGTTCGTAGACAGAGCAACCCGGAGCACAACCGTAGTAACGGAGGTGGTAGTCCGACCCCCGAGGTCGCCGTGGACTGGAAGGAGTGGAGGCAGTGGGGACCTCGGACGCAGCTACTGCAGTACACATGGGGTACCCCCTTCTGTCGGGTGCCTAATAGTAGGGAGCATCTGACTTCGACTTTCAGGTCAGGAAACCGGTGGCCTACGTTTCTCGGCTGAGTGACCTTTTCTGGGACTACGACCTTTTCTAAACTTCCGACTCCTCTTCCCCTGCTGTCTCCTACTCTACCAACCTACCGTAGTGATTGAACTACCTGTCCTCAAACTCTTTTGAGGCCCTCGACCACTTCCTGTTCCTCCGGACCGCACGACGTCAGGTACCCCAGTGTCTCTCAGCCTGAGCTGGCCCGCCGAAAGTGAAGGTGACAAAGTGAGGTGCAACAGGACAGCGTCTCGCACCCGGGGTCCCGCGTGTCCACGGTCATCGACGACGGCCGTCCGAGTCTTCGACGCCGTGGGCACGCATGAACGGAACTCCGAACACCTTAGAAGGGCCGGTCCCTAGTTTGAGACACAGGGGACCTAACCGTCTACCTAAGAATTAGGGACCGGTGGTTCCTCGAGGCCGAACACCTAACAACCCTCAGATAATTTCGGTAGACAGGTGAAGTACTCTTGATTAAGTTACTTTTCGTCAAACGTTTGAGTCGATGCACTCGTTTTCACTTTGGGTACGGAACTTTATGAGTCCCCTTCTCGGACGGAATTAGAAAGGTACTACACCAACGGACTGGGTCTCTCAGTCAAACGTCAGTTAAGTTGCAATCATTTTGAAGTAAAGGAAGGGTTAAACATACATTTCTAGACTTACGCTTAAGATTATAACAGAAAGACGCGAGTCTAGTCAGTCGAAATCGTGAGACCCATGTCTGAAGGTCATGTCAGACAAAGAACGAGGAAATTTAATTAACGGTAAAGAAGGTACCAAATGGTCGTAAGAATGTATTCTAAGTGGGTTAAAATGTGTCTAGTTTAGAAACCGATTGGTTTATTTGTAAATTTTTATCGGTGCCTCTCAATAAACTAATTTATTTATGTACGAGTCCCTGTGGTTGTCAAGAGTTCTTGGGAACAAATACATCGTAATTCAAGTTTTACCCACTGACCACAAATCGTAACGTGTACCATCTTTAAGGTTAAAATTAACTACCTCACTCGTTTACAAGACTTCCCGAACACTGAAAACGATTGTCGTGGGGAGTTGGACACTGAACAGCCCAGTTGTAAATGTTTCCTTGTCCTCACCACTCGTGGACTTAGTCACCCGGTCGACCTGCACACAGAGGGTTTATTCGTTTGCCTCGCCTCTTCCAATCTTCATCTTCGTGGACTCGGAACCGCACCGACTTCAGGTGTGTCTCTCGACTACCACCTTGACCCAATTTCGGTCCAGAAATTTGTCACGATATCGCTAGAAAGTCCCACTGGACACGATAAAACTTCTGCAAAACTCTCAGGAACTAGAAAAAAAGTAAAAATAAATGAACTAGGGTTCAGTTTGGACATTTTGTGCCACGTAAGTCTATTCAGATGACAGATGAAGATGGCAGAAAGATAATCAAACCCCCTAAGGAAGTTAACAAACAAAATTTTTTATATTTATTTTGTGTGCGTGCACACACGCACACACACAAAGAGGCACAAGATATGTGTTTTTGCGTTCGACGCGTAGGACAAACCGTCGGAGGGACTTGTTACACAGAGCCTCGGACGAGGCGTTGTAGCGCGCCTCCAGCAGAAACAAGGAAGAAATAAGGAAACCGACGCAACCCCGAAGCGACGTCGCGTGCCCTAGAAGGAATTACACACCCGAGAGGTCAACACCACTCGCCCGAGGTCCCGGGTGTCCGAGTCATCGGAGCCCCGACTTTCGTTCAGGTGACGCAACCTTCCGCGACCTTCCGCCTATCAATTGGTGACCTGATGGTCCGGGCAGGGACAGGTGTGAGAAAATACCTCGACGTATCATTAGGTAACCCCGAAAACTTGACTCCACAACCTTTTCTGAGAACTCTCAGGGAACCTGACGTTCCTCTAGGTTGGTCAAGAAGGATTTCCTTTAGTGAGGGTTTATAAGTGACCTTCCTGACTACGACTTCGACTTTGAGGTTGTGAAACCGGTGGACTACGTTCCTTGACTGAGTAACCTTTTCTGGGACTACGACCCTTTCTAATTCCCGTCCTCCTCCTTCCCCCGTTGTCTACTCTACCGACCTACCGTAGTGGCTGAGTCACCCGTACTCAGACTCACTTGAGATCCTCAACCACTACCTGTCCCTCCGGACCGTTGGATGTCAGGTACCCCAGCGTTTGTCAACCTGTGCTGACTCGCTGACTTGACTTGACTTGACTACTATTAGGTAACACACCTAATGTAACATGTATCCGAGAAGTTGGTTAATAAATGACTATTTATACTCACAAAAATACGAAGTTATTTCTGGTAACCGGGTATGGTAAAACACAAAGAAAACCACATGAAACCCCATCTAAGGATCTTCACGCAAATGACCCAGTTTTCCATTTCCGGATATATGTTTTCCATTCCATTTACGGACATATTAAGACGATCTATAACGGTTTAAGAACTATCCCTAACGTATAAAAAACTAACAGAGAGTCATAACTGAGTTGACTTGACTAACAGACTCTCACTGATAAAGGAATACCGAAGAGGTTGGTATGTACAACACTTCAAAAGTTCCAGACGGTTATACTATCCATTCTTCATCACCATGGAACTCAGTCACAATTAAAGGTAAAAGATGAAAGTATTCAAATCCCCGACATACGTAAAATAAGACCCTTGACAAGTAAGTTTAAAAGGTAGGTGAAAGGCGGCTCGGCGACAATCCCCACGAGAAACACTCCATCCAAACCCTGACACAAGGGTCAAAAAGTCGTAAAAAAAGTGACACGAATAAAAAGAGGTACCTTTTTAAATTTGAAAAAATATCATTAAAGTGATAAAAAGGGGGAGTAACGAAGCGTAAAAATCAGTATCAATTCTTTTACAAAAAGGTTGGGGTCCAATACTTCCTTAAGTGTGTACGAAAGAAATCTCGTGATAACAAAATCGAAAATGTTAATCTAAGGATCAAGTATACCCTAAATAGGACCGTACGTTACACTTCTGACTTAGACTAAAATGGAAAAAGACACACCGATAGGTCGACAGAGTCGTGTTGAATCATTTTACGAGAAGAAACGGAGGTAATTGACCTTTACGATGGAAATAGTGTATAGTTTAAACGTATACGTGAGCCTAGATAAAAACCTAAAAGTAGTTAAACACGTGGTTATGACGTGACGACATTAATGTCTTCGAAATTTTATACAAACTATAGAATATTACGCTCCTGGGGAATAACGAGAATAAAAATTTCAAAAAAAGGACCGATGAGAATGGTCGAAAAAGAGAATATTTAAAATATTAGTTAGAGACTACGAGGTCCCCCTTTTTTCTACCATAAAACCCTCACCTTCCAGAGTAATTTAAACGTTTAATTGAATACCTCTTAACTGTAAAAATGTTGGAATTTAAAAAGATGAGTTCTTGTACCATATATGTGGTCAAACGAGTTCACATGCATAAACGTAAAGTCCTTGAAGAAAAAAAGAAGGATATCCAAAATGTGTAAGGAACAATTTAAATACAGATTTATAAAAAAATTCAAAAGCATGATATTTACATCAGACGAGACGACAATAAAATTGAATAAAAAATACAAATACTTCTGAAAACCAAAGACGTACAATTAAAATAGAGTGAGAAAATGATTTAAGAGTTATAAGTCCCGTAAAAAAGGTGTAAGAAAATCAAGTCAAGTCAGCGAGTCACCACAAGCTGAGGAACGTTGGGGTACTTAGCGTCGTGCGGTCCGGAGGGACAGGTAGTGGTTGAGGGTTTTAAGTGGGTTTGAGTACACGTAGTTCAGCCACTACGGTAGGTCGGTAGAGTAGTAGACAGCAGGAGAAGAGGAGGACGGGGATTAGGGAGGGTCGTAGTCTCTGAAAAGGTTACTCAGTCGAGAAGAGTGCTCCACCGGTTTCATAACCTCAAAGTCGAAGTCGTAGTCAGGAAGGTTACTTATAAGTCCTGACTAAAGGAAATCCTACCTGACCAACCTAGAGGAACGTCAGGTTCCCTGAGAGTTCTCAGAAGAGGTTGTGATGTCAAGTTTTCGTAGTTAAGAAGTCCGAGTCGAAAGAAAGGTCAGGTTGAGAGTGTAGGTATGTACTGGTGACCGGAAAAGGTTTATGTATACCAACGTAGTAGACGTTTATCTCTATTAAAAATGAAGAGGAAAGAATAAGATTGGGAGATAAAGTAAAGAGAATAGATTAAAATAACCCCTCATGGAGGTTACGTACAATCAATGTTACACGATACAATTTTACAATTTTACTTGAAGGTCTACAAGTTCGACCAAAATCTTTTCCGTGTCCTTGGTCTCTAGTTTAACAGTTGTAGACGACCTAGTAGTTTTTTTGTTCTCTCAAGGTCTTTTTGTAGATAAAGACGAAATAACTGATACGGTTTCGGAAACTGACACACCTAGTGTTCTTTGACACCTTTTAAGACTTTCTCTACCCTTATGGTCTGGTGGACTGGACGGAGAACTCTTTGGATATACGTCCAGTCCTTCGTTGTTAATCTTGACCTGTAACTCGTTGTCTGACCAAGGTTTATCCTTTTCCTCCTCATACAGTTCCGACATATAACAGTGGGACGAATAAATTGAATATACGTCTCATGTAGTATTCTTTGCGACCCGACCTTCTTCGTGTTTGACCTTAGTTCTAACGACCCTCTTTATAGTTATTGGAGTCTATACGTCTACTGTGGTGGGAATACCGTCTTTCACTTCTCCTCGATTTTTCGGAGAACTTCTTTCACTTTCTCCTCTCACTTTTTCAACCGAATTTCGAGTTGTAAGTCTTTCGCTTCTAGTACCGTAGACCAGGGTAGTGAAGTACCCTTTATCTACCCCTTTGTCACCTTTGACAGTCTGAAATATAAAACCCGAGGGTTTAGTGACGTCTACCACTGACGTCGGTACTTTAATTTTCTGTGAATGAGGAACCTTCTTTTCAATACCGGTTGGATCTATCGTATAAGTTTTCGTCTCTGTAATGAAACGGCTGATTCCAGGCAGATCAGTTCCGATACCAAAAAGGACACCAGTACATACCTACACTCTCAACCTGACACTTCTTCCGACTCGCGACTTCTTAACTACGAAAACTTGACACCACAACCTCTTCTGAGAACTCTCAGGGAACCTGACGTTCCTCTAGGTTGGTCAGGTAAGACTTCTAGCCAGGACCCACAAGAAACCTTCCTTACTACGACTTCGACTTTGAGGTCATGAAACCAGTGGAGTACGCTTCCCAACTGAGTAACCTTTTCTGAGACTACGACTCTCCCTAACCTCCGTCCTCCTCTTCCCCCGCTGCGTCCTACTCTACCGACCTACCGTAGTGCCTGAGTTACCTACACTCAGACTCACTTGACGCCCTCTACCACTACCTGTCCCTCCGGACCGCACGACGTCAAGTACCCCAACGTTTCTCAGCCTGTGCTGACTCGCTGACCTGACTTGGCTTGACCGACTACGATAATCAAAAACAAACGATAACAAACGAACGATCACAAGATACATTCTGAAACGATAAACGCAAGGATCTACTCTAAGTGCCCCGGACAAGACTCGCGAAGAGTCCATTGGCACCGGACCCGTACTCATTGTCGCCCTTGGTGACTCTAGGAGTACTTGAAGTGCGAGTCGAAGGAGGTGAGACCGGCCGCAGTCGTGGAAGTTTTGCGGGGAGGGGAAACGGAGGAAAGACAGTAGACGGAAACCAAAAATTTGAAAAGAACTCAGTGGGAGTACAAACGAAGGACAAGAAAGAGAAAGGACCCTTAGTTACTCCGGACCACCACGACCCAGTCAGGACCCCTAGACACTTCGGACTACCATAACCCGTTCAGGACCTTTAGCTACCCCGGACTACCATAACCCATTCACTCGTCTTGAGTCTGAGTGTGTCTGGTTGGGCCATAACTCGGTGTCGAGTCGGTGAATGATCAGAACACTGAAACCCGGTTGACACCTTAGAAAGGTTCGGAGTTGAAAGAGTAGAAATTTTACCTGCATCACAATTACGGAATGAAGTGTCATAACGACTACACTCATTGTGTAATTTCTCTGTCATGTTAATCGTACACAGACGATATCGACAAATGGTTCGCGTGAGAAAGAAGGACTCATATAGAAATTTTTGTAAAGGTAGAAAGGAACATCAGTGCCCACCGGTACGCGGACACACGACCGGCTACCTCACACTAGTTTTACTACACACTGTGAAGGTCCACTCCGGGTATTTCTTGAAGGGTGTCCGTGAACAGGTACGAAAAAGAGAAAGCGATCAAACTACATCTGTTCGTTCCGTTTCTACCACTTCGACGCTACGTTCTCCTCCGACCCGGGGAGGCAACGGTGTACCTTCTCGAACGAACGAACGACCCAAGGAGTCAGTAAAGACTGAGAAGCTCTGGAACACCTGACATCGGGGGGTCCAAGGAGACAGGTACCTTGACAGGTCCGTTCTTAGGACCTCACCCGACGGTAAGGGAAGAGGGTCCTAGAAAGACTGGGTCCCTAGCTTGGGCCCAGAGGACGTAACGTCCGTCTGAACAATGGGAGACTCGGTGGTCCCTTCGCGACCTTATCAGTGGGCGATTAGTCTGCACCGAAGTCTGAGACCGCTTGTGTGTCGCTCGAGGACGGTGCAGACCGGGGGACAGCACAGGTCCGAAGAGCCACCCGTCTGGGAGGAGGAGGGGTAAGGGGAGACGGACGCGGACACTGGGCGCCGCGGGCGAGGGGCTCGGACAGGAGTGGGGGACCCCGTCGCGGGCACGAGGGCCCTGGGACGGGACAGTGGGCGGCCTGACACTTAAGGAACAAATGTGTGGCAGAGGTCAGTGGCCTTGGTCTCGACCCCGAGTCGTTCCAATCGCCTGACTTGTTCCTGGCGCACACGTCACACTTCCACGTGGTCTAGGCACAGGACCTTTGTTGCCTTCCGACCGACTACAGACGTTTTCCGACACCCTTATTGTGTGAGCGGCAGAGCCCGTCGAAATTCAGAGTTTCGCCTGGCAGCCGGGTCGGTGTCGAGGTCAGTGACTGCCCTGCCGAGGGTCACTTCGGGAGCCCAGACGTGACCACGGCTGCCGCGCCCGCCGCGCCGGGACGCAGGGGGCGTCGCTCGAGGCTCGGGGCCGAGACGCACCTCGACCGACACGGCAGACCCTGGGCGACGGGGATGGGACCGGGTCTGAGTCCGGGAGCGGGGAGGTCGAGCCTCTCACACAGACCCTCCTCCCTCCGTCAGACTGCCTCCACCCGGACCCTTCCCTGTCCCGGACTCCGACCCCGTCTGCGTGCCGAAGAGACCTAGGGTGCGCCGCGGGTCAGTCGTTCGCGTCTCAGCGCCCAGGTCCGGAGCCGAGGGGGCGGCGCCAGTCGCGTCGGGGTCGTAGAGTCCCGCGGTGCGAGGGGCGTCCCTCCGGTAACGGAATGGTTGTCTAGGACCCCTGGCGACGGTGGGGTCGCACTTTCGCGTTCAGCGAGTCAGCGCAGACTGAGAAACTCTGGGCTACCCGACATGTCAGGGACCCTGAGAGGTCCGGTCTTGTGACCTCCCTCACCCCTCGGCAAGGGAAGAGGTCCCCTAGAAGGGTTGGGTCCCTGGCTTGGGTCCAGAGGGCGTAACACCCACCTAAGAAATGGTCGACTCGGTGGTCCCTTCGGGCGGTGGTGGTCTTCAGTATGTTTTAATTTTGTCATGATCTTTATGCCATCTGGTTTACTCAAGACTAAAAAAAAGTACAAGTAATAAAACTTTGCCGAAAAGTGTTGTGAGGCATGGTTGCAGAAAGATTTTGCGAAAGAAAAGGAGCAAATAACGCGACGGAGACAAACGACGGAAGAAGTACGGGGGACCCGGAGGACGGAGCCCCGGGTCCTCCGTCCGCCGGAGCCGGCTTTCGGCGACCCCTGGAGCCCGGGGACACGGCACTCGCCCCGGGAGGACGGGGGAGCCCGTCACGATTGCGGGGGAGTGGGCACACCCTCTCCTCAGTCCGGGGGTCTAGGACGCCCGAACCTCCCCCGCCCTTCCGGACGTACACGCCCCGACTCCGACGTTGTCTCCGGCGCCCGTCGCCCTCGCCACGGCCCTCCCCAGTCGTCCGTCCCGACCCCTCTCCGGCGCCGAGAGGGACGCCGCCCCGACGCCCGCGCTCCCGGCCCCCGAAGGACGGTGACTCCGGCCGCCCTCCCCCCGCGGCCCCCGTCCCCGGGGTGTCGGAAGGCCGGCAAGGAGACCCCAAGGGCGTCGCCTTCGCCTCGTCCTGGTCGCTTTCCGTGGGGGAAGTCTCGGTCCGACTGGTCTAGGTCGGGACCCGGGGTAGTACCGGAACCCTCGCAGTGCAGGCCAAAAGACTCTGTTCTGAACCAGGTTTGCCCTTCCCTAGTCTTTCCGGTTGATCGGTCGTCGGAGCTAAAGTCTCTTCCGACGGCTCCGGAGTACGCCTGTTCCTCGAGAAGTTCTTGGACGACCCTCTTCCGTTCGTCCTCGGACTCGGTCCTGAAGACTGAGGTGGGTCCACGAAGTCGGTCGTGTGGGCGTGTGGGTGTGTGGATAGCGACACTTATAGCCCACGGGTCGTTGTAGGTCGGCGGTCAAGGGGGGCAAATTGTGAGTAGGGAGGTGGAGGTAAGTCGGCGGGATTACGGAATAAGGTAGACGCGAGTAGACAGTGGGTAGGCAGGTGGACAGTCGGATAGGTTGATCAGACATAGGCGGGGAGATGGGGGTAGGACCGGTGGTAGGTAGGCAGATGGGTGGACACGCGGGTAGAAAGGTAGGTTGGTGGCACTGTAGGTAGTCGGACCTCCTTATCCCGTCGCTCAACCCATGTGCTGGTTGTCAAAACGGTGACCCGCACTCTTCGATGTCAATAATGATAATTTGACAAACAAGGTTTGAGTCAAGTCACTAACGACTCAAAGATAATTCAAGTGACGATCCATCCCCGTCCCTAAGTCCTTTTTTCGGGGTTTTGTTTTTATAAAGGAGGATTTCTTTATACTGTTGACTTTCGTTAAAATCTGGAACCCAACCCCGAATCCGACCCTTTTATTTTCTTCATATTTCTTGTAATAACTCTGTTAACTACTTTAAGATTATACCTAACATCTTGTCTGTTATCACATAACAACCATACAAATTAAAGGACTAAAAACATTGACATGACACCAATACATTCTCTTACAGGAAAAAGAATCCTTTAAGTGTGTCTTCACAAATCCCTATTTCCCTGAACTTTAGAGACTGAATGAACTTTACTAAAGTCTTTTTTATAATAAAAATAGTATATACATTTATATATATATATTTCACATTATATATTATACGATATATACCATTATATATGTTCCTCCTTCTCTCTCCTTCGTTTACCCCGTTTTTCATTCGTTAACTACCTAAACTCAGTCCTAATATACCCCCTCGGAAGGTCGGTCTCATTTTAGGATTTCATTCCTTTGGGGTTCTTTTCCTTCTTCTTATATACCCCCTGGAAAATGATAAGAACGTTTTAAAAACAAACAAACTCTACCGTACTTTGATTTTCAGTAAGAGGGTTGAGTTGTCAAGACAACAGCACCTCGAATATTAAATCTACTTCCTCTATCAGTGACCCTTGGGTTTATGCTCCCTCTGGTCGACACACAATGAGACACTCACAAGCACAAGGGAAGGGGGTGGGGCGTTTCAGCCATTACTTCTCGGTCTCCCGTCTCTTCCTTTCCTTTGGCCATCCCCCACCCCGCTCCCACCCGAACGCTCTCGACGTCGGAGGCCCACCTGCCCTGGAACCCTCGACGTTTCCTCGAAGACTCTTAGACGGCACCTAATACTTAAACTAAGAAAAAGTTCTTAGTTCTTCCTGACTTTACAGATTTTTCATGAGAACCAACGAACTGATAGAAACTCACGTTGAAATACGTTTCTGACTGAGTGTACCTCGGGACGCAGAATGGGTCAATGTCTTCATAGAGCTGGGGTAGTCACTCCTGGCTTCGTCCCCCTGGACCCCTCACCCGACCAGTCTCTTCTGTCTCCGAACTCTACACTCGCCGTCGTCCAGTCCGTCTCTCCTTCGCCCTTGGTGCCCTTAGGTCCACTGCCCCAAAGGGGACGAATAAGTCGAAGATACGTCTCGTGTAGTGCTCTTTACGACCGACCTCCTTCGTGTTCGACCTTAGTTCTAACGGCCCTCTTTATAGTTATTGGAGTCTATACGTATACTGTGGTGAGAATACCGTCTTTCGTTTCTCCTTGATTTCTCGAAGAACTACTTTCTCTTTCTCCTCTTACTTTTTCAACCGAATTTCGAGTTGTAAGTCTTTTGCTTCTAGAACTGTAGACCAGGGTAGTGAAGTACCGTTTATCTACCCCTTTGTCACCTTTGTCACTGTCTGAAAGAAAAGAACCCGAGGTTTTAGTGACGTCTACAACTGATGTCGGTATTTTAATTTGTTACGAACGAGGAACCTTCTTTTCGATACTGTTTGGATCTGTCACATAATTTTTCGTCTCTGTAATAAAACGGTTGTTTCCAGACAGATCAGTTTCGATACCAAAAAGGTCATCAGCACATACCTACACTCTCAACCTGGTATTTCTTCCGACTCACGGCTGCTTAACTACGAAAACTTGACACTACAACAGTCTCTGAGAACTCTCAGAGAACCTTTCGTTCCTCTAGGGTGGTCAGGTAGGATTTCCTTTAGTTGGGACTTATAATAATCTTCCTGACTACGACTTCGACTTTGAGGTTATGAAACCGATGGAGTACGCTTCTTGACTGAGTAAACTTTTCTGGGACTACGACCCTTTCTGACTCCCGTCCTCCTCTTCCCCTGCTGTCTCCTACTCTACCAACCTACCGTAGTGACTGAGTCACCTGTACTCAAACGCATTTGAGACCCTCAACCACTACCTGTCCCCCCGGACCGCACGACGTCAAGTACCCCAGTGTCTCCCAACCTGTGCTGACTCGCTGACTCGTTTCGTTCCATTGTCTCACCTTACGTGTCTCCTCTACCCACGAGGACTGCGGGACACGGCCCGAGCGAATGTGGGAAGTAAATTGGGTATGCTAGTCGGGACGAGTTAGGTACGTTACGTAGGGACGATTGACGAGTGACAATCGAGAGGAAACGTCTATTCCTCTGACCCAGTGCCTCCCAAACGGACACGACGACCATCCCCGTCTTCACTCCTCACGCACCGAGATTTCTGGAAGCTACGGAGTCCTTTCCCGTACCGAGTCTCTGCCGCCGGGAGTGGTCCCTGTTACCGTTGGTGAGTGCGCTCAATGGTGCGTCGTCCTCCACGACCCCTCCTTGTGTCTGGTTGTTCGGTGGTCGTCGTTCTCCTCTAGTCCTTTCCAGTTTCTCCCTCCTCTGTGGCAGGTGCGCAGGACGGGTGCAGGGTCTCAGGAAGGTGCCCCCAGGTAGAACTGACTCGCTACACGTGTGGCGGTCCTTCCCAGGGTTCAGTCCTGCCGACCGGTCTCTGTCGGACCTTTGGTGGAGTAGTCGTAGTGTGGGCTCTGACCCTCGGGGCACCGTCCCGCCAGGAGGACCCGGGGAGTGGACGACAGGAGGTGGGCCCGCGGGGAGGGTCATTTCAGAGAAGGGAACACCCGTGCACAGAGGGACCTGGCCAGCGAAGACTCACACTCTGTTCTCGGGCGAGAGCCCGGGACCTTCCCCAGGGGGTAAGAATGATCCTCATTCTGGGGTCCGAAGTGTTTTCGTCTATAGGTCTTTTGATGAAGCTCCCTTTCCCGAACCACCTGTACCTCATCCTTCCTAGACCCGACCCCTAAGGTTCGAGGGTCAATCGGTCGGCGGGGTCACGACTGCTGTTCCGCTGGTGAGTCTCGCGGTCCGACCGGCTGGAGAGTCGGACTGCCGCGGAGGAGCCCCTCCCCTGGCGGTCCGTGTGTGTGCGTCCCTCCTCCCCACACTACGACACCCGTCTGAGGTCGACACTTGACGGCCGACGGCGACCGGCAGGAGAGGACGGCGTCCTACCCCCTTCGGGGGCGGGGACGATCACCCAGTAGCCACCCGAGTGGGGTCGACGAGTCAATCAGGTCGGAGGGACGAGTCGCCTGACCTGACGTCGGGCCGGGAGGACCGGTCGGGACTCAGGCCTTGGCTTTGAAAGACCTACCCTGCTCCTCGACTCGCACACTGAGTTCGGACACAGCCCTCCCTGCCGAAGTCCCGCCCCACTCGCCTCGTCACTTCGGTCTCTTCTTCCAGCGACCCTAAGTCGTTTCGTCCCGAGGGGGCTGGCCCGGCCTCGGCAGAGGACAGTCGGCCGCCACTTGCTGCCGTCCGGGGCGCCCCGCCGGCTCGGTGTTTGCCTTCCGCAGACCCGGAGACTGCCTGCCAGTCCGGCGGTCGACTGGGCGGTGGGACTCACGAGTGGTCCTACTCACACCTGTCTCCACCGAAGACGACGCCGCCACACGGTGTAAAACCCGGGCAGACAATGTCGTCAATCGATGAGTGTGAGTCAGACTTAGTGGTCCCACAGTCCGTTTCTCGTGGATGAGGGCCGAGGCGGCGGTCAGGTGAGACAGTGGAACCTGACGAGTGACGAGACCCGGAACCAAAGTGGTAGACGCTCTTTTCTCCTAGTCGATCGCCTAAAGGTTCAGAGAAGACGTCAAGGTGTTCAGACAAAGGATTTTCCGCCCACCACCACAAACTGTTATCTTTGGGGCAGTTGCTAAGCTGTTTTACCGGGCTTGTGGGAGTGACTACTGTACCATTTCCCTTCGAACGTCAAACACCACCTCTGACCGACTAATTGCTACAGATTCCTGGTAACTATTCCTCCAGTCACTGTCGACCCTTTCCGCCAGAGGTCGCGGTACGAGAATCTTGGTTACTAGACCTACTTCTGGATCTTTCCTTCGACTTATTTATATCCAGAAGGAGTTGAATGTCGCCCCAATGTAGGGCGACACAAGTACCCAAATGGATCTCTGGAAGAACGTAATCGGATGTCGACCCGTTTCAATGGCCTTTGTTTCCGCAAAATATTTATTCATAACTTATAGAGTACAGTATATAACTTCCGACATGACCTTGACTTTTCGCCTTGTCGCCAGGCCCAGGTCTTACCGACACTCACATACCCCCACGTGAGGGTTCTGACGACTGCTCCTCGACGCCGAGTGACGGGTCGTAGTGCTCTCCTGCCATGGTGTAGGGTGTCTGTCCTCTTCTCGTTTCGAGTCTTAGACCTCGCACTAAAGGTGACTTGTGTGTGACGAAAACGTGGTAGTACTTCAGCTTTTTAACAACATTCGGTCCCTGTCAGACATCGTTTCGACCCTCCCGACCAAGTATCTACCTACGCCCTGAATACCAAGTTTCGTCAGAGACAATCCGTTCTTCGACCCTGCTTCCGTCGTCTCTTTTTACTTAGTTCTACTTGCGTCCAGTCCCGGGAACAAAACCGTTGTCCGGAATCGTTGTCCGGCACGCTCTCACGGGACCTGTGAGGACGACTGGTGTCCGAGAGCACCTCGGTTGTAGTGCAGTACCGACGACTCTGTGCGTCTACGACTCGGACGTGGTTCGCGTGTGGGTCCTAGGGCCCTCCCCTGTGGAACCCTTCACAGGTAGGACTTCCAGTCCGGTATGGACCCCAAAAACAAGACAAATTCCCCGGTGACTACGAAGTCTTATCTTTAGTCTTGTCAGAAAGACATTTCCCAGTCTCTCATTTACAAAATTCGAACCATCCAGCATGTCACAGTCACAACTGATAAGTTGAACCGGAAACGTTCAGTTTTCGTCGGTGTCTGTTATTAACTCATTCACACCGATACAGACTTATTTTGGAATAAATGTTTTGTTCCTCACCCGGTCCAGATCAGACACCCGACGACAGACGTAAGGGATGAATCTTTCTCCGTCGTATTTACTGACCTCGACAGTCCCAGGACCTCCGACCCCGTATCCACTTAGCCACTTTGTTTGTCCGCCCTAAGTCACACCTCTCAATCCGCACGGTGGGTCACTAGGAGCTTCCTTTTGATACTACCCGCCTTCATTACTTCTCCGAATAAACGGAAGCACAGTTCCTTCTGAGGTATTTAATCGTTTCTCTACTAAGACACAGAAGTCTCCACACGTGCGTCTTCGATCACCCCCCCCCTTGACCCGCCCCACGAGAAACTACGGGTCAGAACGAGACCTCACTTTCCACGAGACGGAGGGTGCCGCGGGGACACGGGGGAAGAAAGGGTCATGAGTCACGCCTCGACCGTGTGGGACGGGTGTCTCTTTCCGTAGTTGTCACGTGCCCTGTCCGTGGTGTCAGGGAGAGTAGTAGTCGCAGTCCTCGACCCGTCTGCCCCCCTGTAAACATCCTGACCGGACTACCCTCTGAACGCCACTCGGGCCACCCGCGGCCCCCCCGGAGACCGACGTCTGTGTGAGGGGACGGGGGGACCCCCTCTCTTTCGACCAAGGAGTTGACCCTCTTGACCGGGTCCGACCCGTAAGTCTCGAGGGTCGCATTGGTCTCACCTACTCGAGTAAGGTGACCAGAAAGTCTCATGTCCGTGGAACCGCGGGCGTCTACCTTTGCGTTCGGAGGAACCAGTCAAAACCGACTGCGACCTTCCTCCGAACGATTGTCTTCGCCCCGGAGGCCCAAAGAACTGCGTCGTAAGACCTAGGGCAGTGGAGTCAAGACATTCCAGTGCTGACGGGAACAGGTCCAGAATAAGTAAGTGAGAACCTTATTTGGTCTCCGCGGTCGGTGTTCCAAAACCAATGATCATTCTCTTTGAGGTTGAGTGGACTGACGGGTCTTCGTCTCTTCGTTCCCTGAGTGGAGGTTTCCGCACTCTGGGTTTACGTTCAATCACTCTACGGACGAGTCCATCCTCTGGGGTCAAGGTTTACCGAAGTGGTCACTTCTGTCTGTAGGTAGTAAAGTCGTCGTTAGTACCTCGGGGCGGAGGGACCAATGTCGACTAACCTAGTCCCCTTTCGTGACCCGAGTCTCGTCGGTTAGTCACCGGGTCGGTTGTCGGTCACCCTACACATCTCCCCCTCAGGCAGGTTAGTTTCGTGACAGTTATTTCTCCAGGACCAACCTCGAGGAAGAACCTTTAAACCAGGACTCTCAACCTCATTCTGGATTCTAGGAATCTCCCTCGACCTCTGTTTGCAGGGTCGGGTCCATCACTCACCTCCTCAAACTCGAGTGACTGTGCCTTCGGTCCCCTTTCGGTCCTCGGCTGGACCTCTCCTCGACGGGTAGACCTGCCGGTCTCGACTTCGTCGACGAAGGACCGGAGGTCAGACAGGGCCAGAAAAACACAGAGAGGTCCCTCAAACGGTCCCTACTACGGGTCACCGCCGGACCGTCTCGACGGTAGAGACGACGAAAATGTCACCGAAATATGTGCTGGAGGGGGGGCGGTGGGCTATAGTGATCTGCCCCACTTGCCCCGCGTCACCTGGGGGACCCTGAGACTCAGCCAGAGAACGTCCTGATACTACCCTATCGTCTGTGGGACCCAGCCCAAGAGTCCCGGGTGTCCTCTATCCTCTCCCGCGACCGTCACCGTGGGTGCAGAGGCCGGAGGACCCGTAGGACTCAGGTCGGGATCCGGTCCTCCGAAGAGGCCGGGGCACCCCCACTCGTGACCCGTCGGTTCCGGTCCTTTGAGTCGGTTGTCTCCACGGAGCGTGTCTACCCGTCGACCGTGACGGGAGGCGGGACCGGAGTGCGCCCTTCCGGTCACACCCCAGGTTCGTCACCCCTCCCTTCGCCCCTGACCCAGAGGTCTGGAGGAGCGTGGGAGTAAAGCAATCGTCGAGGACCTCAAAGAGTCTGCTACCTCTGACAGGTCTATGTCGTCTCCGACCCCCACATCAGTGCCCTGGGTTGGTTTAAGGACCCAGACGGCCGATGGTCCGTTCAGTGGGTTGGAGGGACCCGGAGAAGAACGGGTAGACACTTTACCCCTACTACTATCGTGGATGGTGTGTCGTCACTCTCCCAATTTACTCGAGTCTACGTATTTCGTGAACCCTACCACGGCCCACGTATAATCCACCGGTCATTTGTAGCGGAAGACGAGAATCCTCGGTTCCAAGTCCCTTCCAACGCCTCCTGGATCTCTCTCCTCTTTTTCGTTCCTCTCTTTCGAGTCCTCTTCTGCCCTTACTTCCCCCGTCTCCTTCCTCTCGGTGACCCACGACGTCGGGGGGGGGGGCCCCCCCGGACGAACCCCGAGGGAGAGAACAAGAAGGGAGGGGGTATACAAGAAGTCTTAAGACTCCTCAAGACGAAGGTGGGGGTCGTCAACGGTACCACTGCCTTGGGACCTGGGTCACCTCTCAAGAGACGCGAACCGTTGCCCTGGCGTCGCGGGGCGGGGTACGGACGGACACGCACCCGCCGACCGAGGCCGACGGCGTCCCGGAGGACAGAGGTGCCTCTGGGTCGGGGGTCTTAGGTCCGGCCCTCGGGGACGTGCTGGCCGTGGCTACCGGGAGTCCCCCGTAGTCAGACAGGGAAACGTCCACCCTGCGACTCGGTCTCTCCGGAGGGCTGACGGGACCTGGGCGAGGGACCCCACGTCGACACTCAGGACGACCGCCCCACGACCCCTGCAGTGTCCGTCCTGGTTCAGGTGCCGTCCCGCCGGTCGAGACCCCTGGACGCACCAACGACTCTGGTCCCCCTGTGTGCTTTAGAGCCCCTGGCACTCCTCTCGCGGCGACTGGGGCGGGGCCGTGTCAAGAGTCACCTCAAACGACCCCCGGTAAAAACAAGAGGAGGGTTGTCAGGTCTGAAAGTCGGTCTGACTGTTCCAACGTTGCGGTCGGAAATCGTCCGGAGGGGACCGGAGGGGACCGTCCCGGCTCCGGGGCCGAGTCGGGGCGGAGTCGGGGCGGAGGTCGGGACAGGAGGGGGTCTGGCTCGGAACCAAGGGTCCTCAGTGACAGAGGAAGTTCTCAGTCCTCCAGGGCCGAAGAAAGTGAGGAGTAGATGAAGCAAAGAAATCACACTAAAAGAAGGCACCTAGGTACAAAAGTTTTGAAACAGAGCCCGGAGGGACTACCAGGTCACCACTTCTTAGGAGGGCGGTCACGTCTCCTGCACCCAATCTGGGGACCAGGTCCTTCTAAGGCGCACAGAGCCCCGTCGCTTCGGGGACGTGGCGTTGACGCCTCGGACGGAGAGCTCGGGGCACAAGGCACTGACGTCGGAGCCGGGCCGGGTGTTCTGGTCGGCGTCTACTCTTGCACGCCTTGGTCACGTCGGGCCGACCTCTCATCGGGGCGGGTGGCGTTGATTGCTTTCGGCCGCGGGTCATTACTTCTGGGTCGTGCCAGTTTTATGTTTGTAAAACAGGGAACTCTTTTTCGGAAATGACTCGTTGAGCGAGTGTATCGGGCAATTTTTTAGAAGGGCCGGGACCCGTAGGGTCCAAACGGACGGGGTCTCCGTCTCTGCACCCTGGACACACCAACTTACCACCCACGTAAAGTTCTTTACTTTCGACTGTGAAAGTAAAGTACTCGAGTCCCGAGTACGTTCACTTCCAGGAGTCCAACCACTACTACTCTGAAAAGGGTTCAGGGTGTTTAGGTCGTCACTCTTCCTGCCCCTGACAGAACCCTCGACACCAATGACAGGTCTAACTCCGGTCCTACGTGGTACAGTCCGGGTGGGGTGGAGAACCCTCGGGACTCCCAGGGCCGTAAACCCCTTACACTTTCTGAGGACACCAGACGACTCTTAGGTCGAGAACCTTTCTTCCCCAGAGAGTAGGACGAAGACTATTATACTGTACCTACTGTTTCTGTGAATGACCTTCGTTTCCCGAAACGAACTCGGTAGAATCACCGGACCTTCGACAATGGGGGTTTGATCTCCACTTTGGGTATTCAAGACTAAAAGTTATCTTTGAGTCTCAGCCTTTTAAGGGAGTCTCCATCTATAACGGGTCGCAGGAGTAGTGGGTCCCGACACTTGACGTTAGATCCACTACCGCGTCCGTCCCCCACCTACACTCCAGGTCTCGGTGCTCTGTCTCCGAGTTTGAGGTGGAGAACAAGGACTCGACTCGTTAATGTCTTCTTACTGTAATGAAGAGATTCGGAGTCAGAAAGGTAGATTTTACACCGGGGGCAAGTAAGGAAGTGGTCCAGTGTATCAGGTGTCCTCTTCCTGGTATAATTGGAGAACAAAGAGAAGGCGTAAGGACAGTGTCTGTCGGACCGTATTATCAGGGTCCCTTTAGTTTCCTGTCCTTGGTTGGTGTTCCTATAGTGAAGGGGTCTGGTAGGTGGTGAGTAAGCAGAGTAATTAATTAAACAAGTAAACAAGTTGGTTTTAAATAACAGTAGTGAATGTACAGCCCCTGTGTCGCCACACCCTCTGTCTGTTCTTCGAATAACTCCAGTTTTCACCAGAAGTGCGTGACCTTGCACCCTCCATGTCCTATGTCTCCTCTGGCGGAAGTAAAGACGTCTTGGGTTCGTCGGAAGGGTCTCCTCCACTGTCGAGTCGGTTCTAGAGTTTCTATTCTTCCAAATTGTATTTGTTTCGGTCATCGAATCTCAAGATCCTTTCTATTCACAGTGGGCCTCCCCCTCCCCAAGAGACCCCCGGCGTGCTAAGGGGAAGGGTCTCTTTGCTGGAGTAAGACTCGTCTCTGGCCGGTCCACCAAGTCCTGGTGCCTCTCGTGGTGTCCCTGACACTTGGCAAAACTTGAACGACTAAACGTCCCCATACCGAGTCCGGTTCCGGGCTCCTCTGTCCGTCTAGGCACACCGGACCCCTGGTGGTCCAATCTTCGTCTCCCTCCTCTTAGACTCGTGACTGGTGTCAGGTCGACAGTGGAGAGGTTGGCGTGCTGCCGGCTCCAGTGGTCTGGGCTCGGACCACCCGTTAAGGGTCCGGACTCTCAGGCCCTTGGGACGACCGGTGTTCCTTGTGTCGTCCCACGAACTCTGTTCACTAAGAGTTTGACAATGTCTTAGTCTTTAGGGAAACTCTTAGAGGGTTTATTACTTCTTATTTAAATCTTTGTATTGTATCATTTCTTCATTTAAATTATCATACAGTCTTCCAGTATTTACAGTGTCCCCTTTCCTGTGAGGGAGGGGTCATTTTTTTTTTTTTTTTTTTTTCGTATGGGTTCACTTGGCTTAAAAAACCATATTGAATCCTTCAAAAAAAAAAAGAAAGACCTTAAGATTCTAGTAGACAATGAACAAACAATAAACATTAACTTCAAATCGACTAAATTTAGAGTACAATCAAAGTCCATTTGTCACGTTCTCACTAAGTCACCGAACATCTAATCTAAGGCGAACTCGAATAGTATTTCACCACCAGCATAAGGGACTCGACATGTTATATCGGAACATCGAGTAAAGAAAATGTGTGACATCAAACATTGAGAGTTAGGAGATGGGGTAGAATAGGGAAGGAGGAAAAGGGAGAGGTGGTCTTGGGTGGCAGATAAGAGACATAGACACTAAAAATCTACGGACTGGGGAGGCACCCGTGCAAATTCTTGGTCACGGGGAGGTCTCATATTGGGTGGGACGTACTCTCAGCCCCACCTCCCCCTCCCATTCCCACCTCTCTCTTCGACCGGCTCAGACGGCCCTGGGGTTCTGTCACAACCCCCGGTACGAGGGACTCGTCGACGATCCCCGTGGGGCCCGAGGGCCGAGGGCTGAATGGACGTCGGGGTAGAGAGGTCGTAGCATAATTGACTCGTGGAGACGGCCGAGTCAGGGGCAAGGTCTGTGATTCCTCCATGGTCACTCGTCTCCTGCATCTCGGCTACGGGAGGGACTGGGGGCCTCGGACGTAAGATCACCCACCTATGTCTCTCACTCATTAGCCTATTGTTTTACTGTTCCAAATGAGTTTCGCCACGCACGACCCTTTATCTCCTTCTTCGAACCGTCCAATTCTCCCGGACTTGTCCTTCCTTTCGGTCTTTTCTCCCGCGTGCACACACACACACTGGCCCAGCGAAGCGACGCGCGACCCTCAATCGTGTCACAACATCTCGCTGACGCGAGGTCACACACACGGTTCAGCGAGTCAGCGCGCGCTGCGACACTGGGACACCTGACATCGGGCGGTCCGAGGAGACCGGTCCCCGAAGAGGTCCGTTCTTACCGCCCAACGGTAAAGGACGCGGTCCCCCAGAAGGGCTGGGCCCCTGACTCTGACACGGAGAGTGCGGCGGACGAGACGGCCCACCTAAGAAATGGTGATCGTGGTGGGACAGTTATGAGGTCATTTTTTAAATCTTTTATTTTAATTCATCTTAATTTTTCATCTATTGGTTGTTTCTGGACGACATATCGTGTCCTTTGGACGAGTGCTGAGTCATTACTCGATTTACCCTTTTCTTAGATTTTTCCCCTGGTCTGGTACCCCTCCGAGGTGGTCCGGTCGTCGGTCCCGTCACTCTTTTGTTCAGTCCAAGACTTGTCTAAGACTGCCATCTTCGTCGTCGTAAGCGACCTCCTACTTTGTGCCCTACCTTCTCTCTTCTGAGTTCTTGCTGAGAAACTGGACTCGGTGACCCTCCTACCTCGAAGGTAGGCGGCTCTGCTCCTCCTGCGGCGGCCTCCTCGCCGCCCCTCTGTCGCCCCAGAGCGTGAGTAGAGCTCACGACACGTTTCACTGACTGACTATAAACAGACAATCTCAGAGGGCCCAGGGACCCGTCGTGTGTCGAGAGGAACGACGCACGCCCGAAGGAACAGGATTCCGTTCCCCCCCCCCCAGAGTCAGGGGGTCGGCCTCTGACTTGAGTGTAGGGGACGCACTCTTCTGTCTAAGACTTGGAGGGCCGGTGGTCCCTCGGGGGTCGGAACAAGAAAAGCTCTACCAGTAGTCCGTAGAGTCGCCTCTACACCTCCTCCGCAAACTTCGCACTCGGCCTGAGGCGTCGGGCTCACCGGGGGAGCCTCGGCCGGACAGGGGAGTGCGTAGAGGGTGACACCGAACGTCCAGGGTCCCACCAAAGCGACGCACCCCAATTGTCCTACTTCTGCCCCCCTCCCCCACGGGCAGGAGCTCGGCAGAGAAGAGGTGTGACTCGCACGGGTCGAGGCGGTCTACGGGAGCGGGACCACTCACACCAGGACGGGGAACCGCCCGCACGGACCGTGTCTCGGAGGCATCTCTTGTATCGTGTCACCTCTTCTTACGGGTGTCTGGTGTCGGTCCCCAGGTTGGGACCGGGGCAAGAGTGGCACCCTGGGCTTCGTCGAAGGAGTTCGGGAGACACGAAGTTCCAGGGACTTCTGCTCCTCCATTGATCGTCCGGAAGGAAACGTCTGCAGGACTGTTGCTTCCCCCTATTGCGGAGCTCTCTCAGATCTGTACCACGCACGAGTCCTTTCCGCTCGTGGGTAGCCGCACCCACGTCGAACTGAGACATGGCTGGAGTCGGACACAAGTCCGGTCGGTCGGGACCAGACGGGGTCAAGTGTGTCGGACGAGGTCGGGTGCACGAGTCCGCGGGGTAAAGTGTCTGTGCCCCTACTACCATTGAGACTCTCCGGTCGCCTGTAAAGAGTCCGGGAAGTCGAACGACAACGACAAGTCAACGAGCCAACCCAGGCTGAGAAACACTGGGGAACCCGACGTCGTGCGGTCCGGAGGGACAGGAAGTGACAGAGGACCTCAAACACGTTCAAGTGCAGGTAACTCAACCACTACGGTAGGTTGGTAGAGTAGGAGACAGCAGGCGAAGAGGAGGACGGGAGTTAGAAAGGGTCGTAGTCCCACAAAAGGTTATTCAGTCGAGAGGCGTAGTCCACCGGTTTCACAATCTCAAAGTCGGAGTCGTAGTCAGGAAGGTTACTTATAAGTCCTGACTAGAGGAAATCCTACCTGACCAACCTAGAGGAACGTCAGGTTCCCTGAGAGTTTTCAGAGGAGGTCGTGGTGTCAACTTTTCGTAGTCAAGAAGCCACGAGTCGGGAGAAATACCAGGTCGAGAGCGTAGGTGTGCACTGGTGACCCTTTGGTATCGATGCGGTGTCGACCAGTCCCGTTTACGCCGGGACCCAGACCGAGGCCTCTCTCCGTCGATGGCCGGACTCGCTTCGACACCTCTCTTGACCTCCGACCTCGTCCCTCGTCTCCTCTGTCCATCGCGACCCCTCTCCCGACACGTAAAGGTCGTCCTCCTCCCTCGTCTTTGGGCCCCGGGGGACTCCCCGTCTTCTTTCAGACGCACCTGTGGACCGACGGGGCAATCCCGGTGCCCCTGGGGGTGAGGGGCCGGGGTGCTCGGCGGGCGAGTCGAGGTAGGACGGAAGGACGGGTGGCGGGTTCGGACCCGAGACGAGGGGGCCGGGGGTCGACCGGCAGGGGGACCCGTCTGAGGGAGCCGAGAGTCTGGACGTCTGACAGGATCCCCGGGGGTGGGGTCTTGTGTCGGGGCCTTCGGTCTCCGGAACTACGCGATAAACGACACGTAGGGTTCCGGGTGACGCGTCAGTCCGGCGAAGGTCCGGAGTCCGAGGTACAGGGACTCGGGCAAGTGACGGACGCGTGCGGGGACGCAGACGGGTCGTGCGAGCAGGGACGGGTGGTCACTCTCGGGGAGGTCCTGGGGGAGGGAGAAGAGACAGTAGTGGGCGAGAGACGTGCGGGAATTAGTGTGGATCGAAGTGGGTGACTTGAGGTAGTGAGCCGACCTGGTGAAGGACAGGGGAGGACTGGCGTGTCACTGGAGGGTCGCCGGGGCGGGACCAGGTACGGGGGTTGGGGGTAGTGTGTGTGTTAAAGCGGGAAGGACGGGTTCGGTTCACCCAGGAAGGGGAGGTCCTGAGGAGCTACAGGAGCCCTCTCTCAGGTCTAGGGAGGCGTCCGGGACACGCCGGGAACCTTCGACCTGAAGAAGAAGAAACATTTACAATTAGACAAACCGACACGGTCCAGAATCGACGTTGTGTGTCCCAGATCGAAGGACTGGTCCCTAGCTTGGACCCGGGAGAAGTGACCCCCCGTCTCGGACTCTGTGACCTGGTGGTCCCTCCAGGGCTTCGACCGGAAGACGAGGGGAGACGAGACGGACATACCGTAAGACGAACAAAGTCCTTGGTGGTACGACGAGATACGGAGACACGGAAACGTGTAGGGTAAGAAAGGAGGGTCTTACACATTTTCCGGAGGGGACAGACGTCCTCTCTGTAGGTGGGGAGTGTAAGGACTTCGTGCATGTGCCTTTGGGCAGGACTGACGGGTCTCAACACGTTAAGGAGGAGTTTGAACGTGTGGAATGACACTTATGACATAATGTAAGGAGTGTAACATGGAATTCCAAACCTTCAAAGAGAGGGGATACTCCCTAAAGAAATTGTCCGAATACCAAATAGATCTGACTTGTACTTTTGGGTACGCGTACAAATTCATATTCGTCGCGGGTCGACTGCATCCGCAGGTATTTATACATTTATTGCTGACACAACTGTCTGTCGTTCCTACCCTTCTGTTTCCCTTCCTCCTTTCTCTCTTACTAACCTGCCTGCCTGCCTGCCTGCCTTCCCTTCTCGTTTCTCCCTACCTCCCTCTGCCATTCCTCTCTCCCACCTTCCTTCCCGTCTTCACTGACCTTCCTCCACTCCTCTTCCGACCCGCCTGCCCCCGATCTTTCTGACTTCGAACCTGCTTTTCCTCCTCTCCCCTCTCTCCTTTCCTCTCGCCGAATCTTGGCCGCCGACCTTCCTCACTCCCCTACCAACCCACTTGCTTCCCGACTCTTCTACCTCCCTTCTTACCCTGCCTTCCCCTCCGTCCCCCTTCTTGCCTTTCCGACTCACGCACGCACTTACTAGTCTGCACTAAGTGCCTGTCTCCGCCCCAAAACACGGTGACTTCGACCAACCGAAGGAACGTTCCGTCCGACCCCGAGGGCGCAGTAGGGACATCGACCAGAGTCGACGGACTAACCACATAAATATGACGTGTGAAACTGGAATCTGTTATTTCAGTAGTAGGTGACCACGAATAGGTCTTTTTGATCTTAAGACATCTGGCCAATCAAGGCATCTAATTCCCGTACAGTCTCGTTTGTCGGGACTCCCACGTCGTCGGACGGACCCACCGTCGGTCCTGGGACTCTGGAGTCGGAACCGGAGTCGGGGAGCCTCGGGGACGCCTGCCGTGTGACGAGGGGCTCAACGAGTGGAGAAGAGGGCCCTCAGAGCGAGACCCGACACGGAACGGCCAGGTTGGACCTCTCTCCAAAAAAGTACCTCGTCAACGTTTTTCCTTTACTGGAGTGGGTCCCGACTCCGACGCCTCCAGCCTCGCCCCGTCGGTGGAAAGGTGTGGACCTCCCTGAGACTCGCCTCCTTTCCCCCAGCTAGGTCCCTAACTAGGTCCCGGGCGAAGACCCACGGGACGGTCCCGGCTCCGTGTCTCCTCCAGACCCGTCGCGACCTCTCGTCCGAGTCGTGGACCCTTAGGGACCCCCTCCACTCGTCCTCCCGTCCCACGGGGGGGCCCCCGGGGGTCTGTCCGCACGCACCTCCCTGGGCCGGAACACCCGTCCTAGTTCCGACTCGGGACACGGAGGTCGAAAGAGGGGAGGTACCACGAGCAGGGAGAAAGAGTCGAGAAGTGACACCCGAAAAATTACTCCGAAGGTCTTCCGCGGACCTAAGGGCGCCACGGGTGTGTGACGGACAACCGGTCGTAGGGCACTCCGGCGTCACTGGGTCGTCTCGGCGCGGACCCTCCGGCGACGGGGAGACAGACAGAGGAGGACGTGTCGGGGGGAGTCCTCGACGAATGGACGAGCACCTCTGGCCATCGTCGGGGTCTCCCGCCGGAACCCCAAAGATGACGTATCAGAATCTGGGTCTGGACGCCGTTCCCCTGGGTCTCTCCAGTGGGTCGAGTCAGTGGTCCGTGCCCAAGACCTTCCGTCGAGTTCCGTACCCCTCCCGGAAGTGACAGAGCCGGAGAGACAGATTCAGTTCAAGGCTCGGATGAACGAAAGAAAATCCATCGGACCCCTGTTCGTACGTAAAATTTTTACCGTTGTAAAATAAAAGAAAAAGAGGAAAAGAAGGACCTTTTGTCAAGTCCAGAAAGAAAAGTACGAAGTACTGGTATCACTGACTCTTTTCAGACGAGACCTTTCGACTCCCTCCCAGGTTCAAAGGATCCCTCCGTCTGCGCTGGAGCCCCACCCGGCCGGGCGAAAGGAACCACGGTCGCACCAATGGGGTAGGGACGCCGGTCGGGGTCTGAAGGAGAAGCGCCCGGAGCTCGGGCGACGGCAAAAGTTACACCAATAAAAAGTCTCAATTCTTAGACACCCAAAATTAACGTGGGCTCCTGTGTATGGTGGGACGAGACGAGGACTGGCGACTCGAGGAATCTCCGTCTCGTCCTCTGAGGTCCATTCCGCGCTCCGTGACAGTACGACTGGCGAGTGCTTTGGTGTCTCTCGAGACACAAATGAGTCGGTCTCTGTTCAGGACCCTTACCGACGTCTCTTCATCTATATGGTCCGGATTACAATTTTACAGGAACACGTTCAATTATAAAGTCAACGTCTTTATGTGTCGGTCTAACAGCCTTACGACAGCAACCCCCAAAATAATGAAGCGCAGAACTTCCCAGGTCTGAGGAACGGAGGTGAGAGTGGGGAACATCAGTAAAAGTCGTAGAGCAGACCTCTCTTTGAATTCCGTGTGTGTAAGTCCTAGTCCAGTCTTTTGAAAGAGATATTTCCCGGTCTCTCGTTCACAGAATTTGAAAGACCCAGACTACCAGCGGCCCCGTCGGTACGCCGAGACGTGTTTCGTCGGTATCTCCTGACACCGGTCTACTCGTACCGACACAAGGTTATTTTGAAATAAATGTTTGTGTCCGACTCCGGACTAGACCGGGAATCCAACATAAAACGGTTAGAGAGACATCTTTTTCCTGTCTATATTTACCGGTCTTACCGCTTGTAAGTCCTCCTACTCCCTTTCTTGACCAACCTAAAGACACACCTCTTCTGAACCTCTCAATCTGTAGGTGGAGAAATTTCGTAGTACCCTTCCTCCTTCCTGAGTCACCGGGATCTCCGTCCGACATGACCCAGCCCCTCAATGTATATACGATTTCTAGACAGATCAGTTCCGACACCAAAAAGGTCCCCAGTACATACTTACACTCTCAACCTGATATTTCTTCCGACTCGCGGTTTCTTAACTACGAAAACTTGACACCTCAACCTCTTCTGAGAACTCTCAGGAACCTGACGTTCCTCTAGGTTAGTCAGGTAGGATTTCCTCTAGTCAGGACCCACAAGTAACCTTCCTGACTACAACTTCGCCTTCGAGGTTATGAAACCGGTGGACTACGCTTCTCGACTGAGGAACCTTTTCTGGGACTACGACCCTTTCTGACTTCCGCCCTCCTCTTCCCCTGCTGTCTCCTACTCTACCGACCTACCGTAGTGGCTGAGTTACCTGTATTCAAAGCCACCTGAGGCCCTCAACCACTACCTGTCCCTCCGGACCGCACGACACCAGGTACCCCAGTGTCTCTCAGCCTGTGCTGACTCTCTGCCTTGACTTGAACTACGATTCAGCGAAGTCAGCACAGACGGAGAAACGAAGGAGTACCTCACATCGGACGGTCCGACGAGACAGGTACCCTAAGAGGTCCATTCTTATGACCTCACCCAACGGTAAAGGAGGAGGTCCCCTAGAAGGGTTGGGTCCCTAACTTTGTGGACAACCCAGATGGACGTAACCAATCCACCCAAGAAATGGTGAGCACGGGGGACCCCCCATCTCAGTGTCCTCCATATAAAAGTAAGTACAGTTCTGTATTTATTGGCCTCTACGGGTATTTGTCACTCCCCCACTCGAGGGGTAGTAACCAGAGACACTCGTCGCCCCAGACACGAGTTAGGGGAACTTCAGACCGTCCGGACACTGTTGCACTCCTACTACGATGCACTGAAGACTCCGACCCAGACTTGTCCACTGTTCGAGGCAGACAAAGACGACCCTACAAACGGGGACCTTGGGTCTGTGGTACGAGAGTCCTTCGGGCCCGGTGCATTTCCGGAGGTCGACGAAGCCGGTTGACGGGGTGACTCCGGCCCGACTGTGGGCCGGAACTGGAGGTCTGTGTCCACACGCCCTCAGAAGTTTTACTTCGGTAAGGTCTGTGACCTCGGCGGAGCCTCCGAGTCACTCTCGGTCGGCTGGGGGTCTTTACCTCCTGTGTCCGCGTTTTACACCAAAAGTTTTTCTACTTGACATTGACTAAACGGCCTGACACGACCAAGACCCGCGTGTGACTGTACTAAGCCAGTGATATGCGCACACACATACGTGCTCACACGTGTCTATGTGAGAAAAGGTCTGAGAAAAGGTGTTATCCGATACTATTCTGTGACTGACGTCAGAGGACGCGATATGCCATCCGGGACACATAGACAAAATACGTGTCGTTACACAGACGATTGGGACTTAAGGATTTCATAGGGAAGAGGGGAGGGGGATTCCGTTGGTATCTAAACAAGAGACGCAGACGGAGACAAAACATTTATTCAATTAAACATAGAAAAAAGAAGAATAAACATAGAAGAAAGAAAAAAAAGGGGGTCTGACACTTGAGACACTTCGCCCACCCTAGAATCAAGGGACTGGTCCTTCACTCGGGTACAGAGGACCTGACCTTAGTCTCAGAATTGGCACCTGCCGGTCCTACGAGAAGGGCTCTTCTGACTCTCGGGGCAAGGTCCGTCCACAGTGGACTGGAGCGGGGGGCCTACACCAGTCGTGGTGCCGGGGTCGTACCACTGGGGGTCCTCGGGGTCGGACCCCAAAAGGACTTTCGCACCCTATAGGGTGCGCCCGCGCCCTAAGGTGAAAGGGGGACTTCACGGCAACCGGGTCCAGCCCCGTCGAGGGACGTGCACCGAAGAGATCCTCTCTACCACTTCCAAGACCCTCAACCCGCCCCGCCCCCGACTTTGTGTCGACGTCTCCCTTGGTCTGGGCGGGACCGAGACACTGGAACCGGCCCAGTGACTGACAGAGACCGGAGACCTCCTCACCTCTGTCACCGGGAAGCCCCCGTCACCCCGCCGAGTCCCTCTGCTGCGCACACACACGGAGTCGTCACGGACGACACACCCCCGACACTCGTCAACGTCGGCAGCACGGACGGCCCACCGGACGACACCCGTACGTCGGGTCGTATCGCGTCCGCCGGGGCCGGGGCTGAGGAGGCAAAGGGCCGAGACGGACGGACGAAGGTGGACTGGAGTGTGAGGCCGGAGCTCGGGCAAGAGGAGTACTTTACTGGTGAACGGGAAGTGACAACCTGTGATAGCAAATGTGATGACCTCACATGGGCGGGGGGGAGTTTCAGGAGTGCCAGGTCCCTCGGTGTGCGGTCGAGGGAAGAGCCCGCACACTCAGTCTTGACCGAGAGGAGGGACAGGACCTTCTGGGGAGAGGGAAGAACAAATGGGGTTCGTTTCTCCTTTTCCGGGGCCTCTCGTCCCCCCACCCTTGACCGGAACCACAGTCCCTGTTTGTCGAGCTCAGACCCGACGACCTCGTTACACCGGGGGTCTCGCGGACCCCTGTGCGGAGACAGGGGTGGTCGGCAGACTCGGACCCGCTCGAGGAAAGACAGAAACTCGGGGTCAAAACAGAAAGAACTTTCCCCGCGTTCTCAACGTCAACACTCCGCAGCCCCGACGGACGGAGTGAGGCCGACTCGGTCCTGGGGCGTGACTCACCCAGTACTGGGGCACTTCGACCAGGGGGGAAGAAAGGCCCGAGCGACCGCGGGAGTGGGGCGGGATGTCAGGGACTGCAACCGCACACGCGTCTGTCCGAGTGGGAAATGTGCACCCGCGGCCCCCCCCGCCCCGGAGGTGACACAGGGAACAGTCCCTGGGGCACGGGTCGCGACCCGGTGTGCGTCTCTTGGTGGGACTAGGTCTCCTTGCTTGCACGTCTATGCACTAAAGATCGACCCGGACCCTTGGGTCCCCTCTCCGAGGGTTCCTCGTGGAACCCCACTCAGTCGTCCGTCTCCGTCCACTCCCGTTCCTCGTAGCAGAGTCGGGTAGACTGGAAGCCTCTTAAGGGTTTGTCCCCGGTTCCTGGTCGGGTTGGGTCGGACGACATCCGGTACGACTGAGCCTCTCACTACCTAAAGGAAAGGATCTTGGGTCCCCGTGACCTCCGTGGAGTCCACTTCTTGAGAGATCGTGGGTGTCCGGACTCGACGAGACGAAAGGGGTTCAGTCAAAGCAGGACACTAGAAACGGTAAGAGTACTAGGGTAATGTTACATACCAAAATAACCTATTTGCATTACAAACTAGTTACAACATAAATCAAATTCGTTATTGATACTACATGGTCCGTGATAAGAACCACAAACTTTTTATACTTAACTGAATGATGTAACTGCGATCTTCTACGACAATAAGTTAGAGGTTTAGTACAGACTGAGAAACGCTGGGGTACCTGGTGCCGTGCGGTCCGGAGGGACAGGTAGTGGTTGAGGGCCTCAAGTGAGTTTGAGTACAGGTAGCTCAGCCACTACAGTAGGTTGGCAGAGTAGGAGACAATAAGGGAAGAGGAGGGCGGAAGTTAGAAAGAGTCGTAGTCCCAGAAAAGGTTCCTCAGTCGAGAAACGTAGTCCACCGGTTTCATGACCTCAAAGTCGAAGTTGTAGTCAGAAAGGTTACTTGTGGGTCCCGACTAGAGGACATCCTACCTGACCAAACTAGAGGAACTTCAGGTTCCCTGAGAGTTCTCAGAAGAGGTTGTGGTGTCAAGTTTTCGTAGTTAAGAAGTCACGAGTCGAAAGAAATATCAGGTTGAGAGTGTAGGTATGTACTGGTGTCCTTTTTGACATCGGAACTGATCTGCCTGTAAACAACCGTTTCATTACAGAGACGAAAAGTTATACCAACCAGTATTGAAAAGAAGGTTCCTCTACCTATGACAAGTGATTGACTTTGAGTCTCTCCAACTCATCGAAAGACCTCCAGTGCACCGACTACCTACAATCTGGTCCCAAGAGACGAAGGAAGACCCTCCTTCGTCGACTCTTGTCCCGTATCGTGTCGAGCCCTAGACAGAGACCTGTGTCAGAACAGAGTATTCGAGGAGGTCCACGACACACCCGGAGTCAAAGAAGTAGACATTTTCCCCTGTTATTACCGGACGAGCCACCCTCACGTCCCGATCCCCGGACCGAGGTGAGAGAGGAAGGGTAGGTGGTAAACGGTTCCGACCGAACCTTCGTGAGCGGTTGCGCTAGGACGACCTTATTCGGCGACCCCACCTTCCTCCAGTCTCGTCCCGCCCCCTGCTCGGAGTCGGGACCCCGACCGACGAGCTCCCCCGGGGTCCCACGCGAGACTTGTCGTACTCCGGTCCGCGTGTCGTCGGCACCTCGGACTCGCCGCCCATCAAACGGCCCCCTCGCCCCCGCTGGGACTACAGTCTACCGGAGGGGCCGTGCCGGACGGGGGTGGAAGTCCTTTAGGTGAGTCAATGGGCTTCCCGAGGGACGCGCTCGCTGGACGGTTCCGTGTGTCCCGGGAGCACACGCTCCTGTCCGAGACCCGGCCTCCTCCGGTTCGGCCGACTTTCGGCAGTCCATGGGTGGACCCTCCCCACCAGTAGGAGGTTTGGTCGGAGGTCGGAGTCTCACGGATGGGATCTGCACGGCCCGGGGGACGCTCCCCTCCTGGTCGTCTCCGGAGCCCGTCCCTCTCCCCTTGGATCGCGACCGGTGGAGTGCCCGGACAGGACCCTCTGGGGGGGTCCAGTGGGAGACTGAAAGAGGGCCTTCCTCCTTTGCCGGAACCCGTGCCGACTCTGTAGACGCCTCGTTTTCGCTCGAGAAGAATACCCCGGAGGGACCTGCGTGGAGGGCACCAGGGAGGCACACCAGACACGTCTTAGTCAGGAGACTGGTCGGACATTCCTGGCGACATCTCAACGGCGCCCCCGCTCCACCCTACCCCACAATTGGCACTGTCAAGAATGCAACTCTCGCAATAGAGTGCGGCTCTAAGAATGTCGGGGTAGGACTGCGTAGAACCAAACCAGTTTGTACCCCTTGGAAGCTTTACTACCTCCACTCCAGTCGGGAGGGGCGCGGGTGGGTAACCCCCCACCACCGCGCCGAAACTCCGACGCGTTCACGCTACTGGTCGCACACCCCCCGTCCACCTGCGGGGGTGCAGGCGAGGACGCCCCCTGTCCTGGGCCACGACCCGGGCAGAGCGGTCGAGGAAGGGACGCAGGGACCCGGTCCTGGGGGGTAGTATGGGGACCCGAAGTCGCACAGGCAGTTTGGGAGCTCCCTGGTCGTCTCGCGGGCGAGACGGCAGGACGTCGGGGCGGACGGGTCGGGGCCCCTTCGGGGAGCACCACCCTTTGGGGGCTCGGCGGAGTCCTTCCTTTCTTGCGCGGGGGCCTCAACTGTGTCGTCTCGCCCGGAGGCCCGTGGAGGACAGATGGCGCCGACTCATTTGGGTCGGCCCGGGACCGTTGGCCGTGTTTCCCGGAGACACACGGGCGCCGGGGCGCGGAGGGGCCGAGTCGCGGGCGGCGCTCGCGTCCCTCCCGGCGGTCCGTCCCCTGGACGTCGCACGCCGGGCCTCGCAGGTGGCGCCCGTCCTTCGAGACGCCAGTCCGCACCTCGGCCCTGGCCCCCGCCCCG